>JAVLVB010000573.1:71575-83673 GCA_032876305.1 Orestias chungarensis | reverse complement strand
CCAGCCGACACCCCTCCGCCCGCCCGTATGATTGATGGGCATCCGGCATATGACGTTCGGAGGATTGTGGCCTCCCGTCGACGTGGTCGTGGTTTTCAGTACCTCGTCGATTGGGAGGGTTACGGTCCCGAGGAGCGTTGCTGGGTGCCCCGCTCTTTCATTTTGGATCCGTCTTTGGTGGAGGAGTTTGAGAGATCTTCTGGATCGCCGGGTGGCGATCCTTGAGGGGGGGGTACTGTCAGGTTGAGTCTCTATTGCAGTTCTCTAGGTGGCCACGGGGGGTCCCGGTGCGGTGCTCCAGGTCGGAGCTCCGTCCTTCCAGGTGTTGCGGGTTGGAGCTGATCAGCGGAGCAGTATAAGAGGAGTGGTGGATCAACTTCTCGTCGCCTGAGTGTTTACTATTACTGGTAACCTTAGCCTCAGTGCCAGCCTTGTATAAATGTTTCCTAGTGTTTTCAGAGTTAACTACTATTGTTCCTCTCGAGTGTTATATGAAGAAGTTTCCGAGTTGTCTCCAAGTTTCCCCGTGACTAAAGTTTTGCATTTGCCCGTGACTAATCTCATTATCATAATCATTCCCCGGTCGACTGCCGCTCCTCTTGACTCTGCTCAATCTGCCTTCCCCAGCATCTGCCGATCAAACCCCCCGGACCACTTCTCCAATCCACTGGAGGACTCAACAGGACATTCCCCCTGGCGACACGTCTACTCCACCAACAAAGTAAGACCATTCCACTTTGTCTCAACCCGTACCATCTACTCACCTTGCCTGTCCTCACTCTCAGAGGTTCCCAGTCTCCCACGTCTAAGTTCCCCGTGGACTTCCGTCACACACTGCCGCTCCACTCCACCGTTCACCGCCGCTGCAGGATCACCGCCGGCTTTCCCCTGGTCCCGTGCACTTCCTCCACTCATCGCTCCCCGCTACTGTTCGCCGCCGCTGCAGGATCACCGCCGGCTTCCCCCTGGTCCCGTGCACTTCCGCCACTCATCGCTCCCCGCTACTGGTCACCGCCGCTGTAGGATCACCGCCGGATTTCCCCTCCTGGTCCCGTGCACTTCCGCCACTCATCGCTCCCCGCTACTGTGCACTGCTGTTGCAGGATAACCACCGGACTTCCCTTGTTCCCGTGCACTTCCGCCACTCATTGCTGTGCACCGCCGCCGCATAGATCATCGCTGGATTTCCCCTTCCATTCACTCCTTTCACAATAAAACTATTATTTACCGATTCTTCTGAGTGTCTCTGCGTATGTGGGTCAGAAACTTAAAACCCATTATGACAGAACCATGACATCACCTAATCCTCAACGGGCGGCTCTTGACGGCCCTCTGGGCTGGTCCGGATGCTGGCAATGGAAGTTGCGGATGAGGCCCTTATCCAGGATCAGGCAAGATGGTATCCAGGACCTTTCCTCAGGTCCATAGCCCTTCCAGTCCACAAGGTATTGGATACCACTGCCCCAACAGGAACGTAGCATGCATCTCACAGTAAAGGCAGGAGCTCCATCAATGAGTTGGGGGGGGTGGAGGGGGTCGGGATGGAGATCAAAGCCTGGATGACATCACCGGTTTGACCTTGGAGACATGAAAGTGTCACGTAATGACGAAGGCAGACTGAGACGCACAGCAACTGGGTTAATAACCTTGGCAATAGGAAAAGGGCCCACAAAATGGGGTGCCAACTTGCGATTTTCCACCTTGATGGGTAAATCCTTAGTGGATAACCACACTTTCTGACCCACCAGGTAACTTTAGGCTTGGGATCTGTGGCGATTGGAATTACGGGCATAAACAGCAGAGGTCTTGCAAAGAGCCGCTCTGGCCTTTCTCCAGACAACGACGTGCAGATAAACTGGCAGCAGGAACGTGGGTAGCCCCTTCCTGAACAGAGAGATGGGGCGGCTGATAGCCATAAACAACATGAAATGGTGACAGACCTGTGGCACTTGATGGTAATCCGTTGATGGCATACTCTACCCAAGGTAAGTTCTGAGACCAGCTACTGGGAGCATCCATGCAAAGGATTCGCAACTTGGACTCGGCCTCCTGATTCATCCTTTCTGTCCGGCCATCCATCTGAGGGTGAAAACCTGAAGAGAGACTGACGTCAATGCCGAGAAGGGTGCAAAACTCACCCCATAAGCGGGAAATGAATTGCGGTCCTTTATCTGAAACAATGTTGCGGGCGATGCCATGAAATCTGAACACTTCTCGGGCCATTACATCAGCGAGATCAGGTGCTGAAGGTAACTTGCTTAGAGGAATGAGGTGGAGAATCTGTCAACCACAGTGAGGAGTACAGTGTTACCTTGAGAGGGAGGCAGGCCATTGACAAAATTCATAGAAATGTATAAGAAATGGAGGGAACAATGTAGTCATGGTCAACAGAATCAGAAAGAAAGACTGGAGGCTGATGAAGTCTAGAAAGTGCATTTGGTTTGACATTCTTGCTACCAGGTCGATAGGCCAGGGTAAAGTCAAATCTGCTAAAGAAAAGTGCCCATCTAGCTTGCCGTGGATTCAGTCTCTTGGCAGACTTGAGGTATTCCAAGTTCATATGGTCTGTCCACACAGTAAAAGAATGTGTGGACCCCTCCAACCAGTGCCTCCATTCCTCCAATGCTAGTTTGATAGCCAATAGTTCCCTGTCTCCAACATCATAGTTTCTTTCGGAGGCGGAGAGCCGTCGAGAAAAAAACGGCACAAGTGTGTAATCTAGCATCATCAACAAACCGTTGGGACAGGATGGCGCCGACACCAGTCTCTGAGGCATCAACCTCCACCACAAAAGGGTTAAACAGATCTGGAAATCGTAGAATGGGAGCTGAGGTGAAGAGACGTTTTAGCTTACCAAAGGCTTGTTTGGCCTCTGAAGACCACTTGAACTTAGTCTTTGTTGAAGTAAGTTGATGAAGAGGGGCAGCTACCGAACTATAATTCTTGATGAAACAGCGATAAAAATTGGCAAACCCAAGAAACCATTGAAGCTCTTTCACACTGGATGGGTCGGGCCATTCCAAGACTGCTGCCACCTTAGATGGATCCATGTTAATCCTGCCAGGAGCAATGACAAAACCCAGAAAGGATACAGATGATTGATGGAATGCCCACTTCTCAGCTATAACAAAAATGTATTTTGGAGAAGCCTGAGAAGAACCTCACGAACATGCTTGACATGGGTAGGTAGATCCTTTGAAAAAATCAAGATGTCATCAAGGTTTACAAAATCAAATCTATTTGGCATATCCCTTAAAACATCGTTAACTAATGCCTGGAAAACGGCCGGGGCATTGGTTTGCCCAAAGGGCATGACCAGGTATTCATAATGACCTGAAGGGGTATTGAACGCCGTCTTCCATTCGTCTCCTTCTCTTATGCGGACCAGATGGTAGGTATTACGCAGATCCAATTTTGTGAACACTGTACTACCTTGAAGGAGCTCAAAAGCAGAAGTCTTGAGGGGCAGAGGGCACATTTTCTTAAGTGTAACTGTAACTGTTTAAATAGGGAGCAGCACAGTCCAGGTGAGGGTAATCAGTAATCAGCACAGAAAATGTAGAGCTGAAGGGCTGGAACCATGACATCACCTCCTCCACAAGGCGGCTCTTGACGCCCCTCTGGGCTGGTCCGGATGCTGGCAATGGAAGTTGCGGATGAGGCCCTTATCCAGGATCAGGCGAGAAGGTATCCAGGACCTTTCCTCAGGTCCATAGCCCTTCCAGTCCATAAGGTATTGGATGCCAAGGCCCTAACGTCGGGAACGTAGCAACCATCTCACAGTAAAGGCAGGAGCTCCATCAATGAGTTGGGGTGGAGGGGGTCGGGATGGAGAGCAAAGCCTGGATGACATCACCGGTTTGACCTTGGAGACATGAAAGATGGAGTGTTCACGTAATGACGAAGGTAGACTGAGACGCACAGCAACTGGGTTAATAACCTTGGCAATAAGAAAAAAAGTTGCTGAAACAGACTGAGAAGACTTTTCTTAAAAATATGATGAGTATGCAGAGATGGAAAGAAATTTTTAAAAAACATGCCAACTTGTCTGTCTCAATTCAGTCCAGTGTGGGGTAATCAGAGTTGATGCAACATTTTAACCATGGAAAGTGTCAAGCTTGAGGTTTTGCACCATTTTAGGTTTTCCACTGGGGGTCGCCAGAGCTCCACCCTCCAACTCTTCGAGGCGAACGTGGGATGAATCCTGAGACTTGGAGGGAGGCCCACTGGTTTATCCCATTTCGAAATCTCCCTAGGTTATCAGCCACCACTTTTTCCTGCCGATGAGAGGGATATCTCGGTGACCTCCCTACATCACCACATCCGTCGATTCTGCAAGATCTGGAATGCAACCATTGCCGCCCTTCAATGCACTGCTGTCCAGAACAACAAGTATGCTGACCGGAAACAAGTTCATCCCCCAGTCTACTCAGTCTACTTTTTTTTATTTTACTTACTAATTTAACAGCCAGATTGAAATGAACTGTGGGCCAATTTAACCTGAAAGCTTTCAGGTGAATAACACTGGTTTAGGGTAGAGTTTTAGCAATTAATTGTAATTAATACCAGTAACCAACCTTAACTGGGTTTGTGCAGTCTGAAAAAAATGTCTTTGTACAGCATTTTGCTGCATATGCCAGTGTAATTTTTAACGAAACTGACCAATTAGGTTTTACATTTAAAAAAGGAATAAAGTTCTACCCTAAGCTTGTGACCTTTAAGTGCGGATCATAATCACTTCCTATAAACATAAAATATTGGATGTATTATATATTTTCAGAATATTTAGTGTCTTGTGAATGTTGCAATTGCTGACTCCCTGTTTAGTCACAGATAACATATCAATTTAGATGAAAATTTTAATAATCTTGCTTCTTTCCTCTTGCTCTCGAAGTAGGCGGACGCTTTTCTCTCTGTCTCCCGACCTTACCCTTACCTGTCCTGCTTCAGCCTTGTGTTGTGTGTTTAATTCTCTTTTTGGACCCTCTCTTTGCATATCTTCCGAAACCGAAAAATATGGATCTGGTCAGCTGGTCCCTCAACGCAATTGATCAAATTGTCCTGACGGGAAGACAGGGCAAAGGGGAACCCTCGTGTCCAGACGGGACAGCGCGCGCAGGATATACAATGGATTCCTGGATGTGGAAGATTGTGTGTCTGTCGAAAATGTCAGTCAATGACGTAGAAGATCTGTACACGATTGGATTTATGATGACAGGATTTCTGCTTTTTGGTGTCAGCGGTTACTTGATGTATCAACAAAATAAGGAAACAAAGGCAACTGCCCTGGCCATTGAAAAGCAGCTGGGAGCGTATGAAGGCGTCTGGAGAGCGACCAACACTCTGAGATGGTGAACCGTAAACAGGATGTGATTCGTGAACCAGATCGCAGGCAGGCTGCGGGTTCTGGACTCCCTTACGGAATGGTATAATCTTGGAGGAAGTTGGTCTCTCAGACGGGCGGAAAGGTCCAGATTCGGCTAGTCGGACTCGCCATCGAGAGACAGCGGGACTCAAGGTAGACAGAAAACATAAAGTCTGCCTGACCCAAAACAAATAATTGTTTTCCTGATTCGGCTCCCCGGGGCGACCTTGACGGTCTGCTATCTTTAACTACTCCTGGAAACTATGTAAACAAGCTGCTCCTTTCCATTGCAACCCTACCCTCCCCCTGACATCTGTGGAACTGTTTGAACTGAATAGACCTATGTTATCATCGAAGGATAGAGCAGCTCACAGCTCACAGACCTACACACACACTCACACACACTGATATCAGCTCTGCATACGCCTTCATCCTCATCTTCATCCCAAGGCTCTGTTCTGTTGTGTTATTGTTGCTTTTTCTTGTGCAGAGGTTTTTTTGGAACTTCAAGCTGTATCCTGTCAAGGATAAAGTGTGAAATGTATTTTTTTTTTCCCTCATCTTTCCCATCTTTTCCTCCGTCCTTAAGGACACGACGGCAGCGCGCCACAGGTGCAGCAGCTACGGATCTTCGTCACCCTGTAATTTCGTTCGTGCTCATGTACCCCATGGTTTGCGAATGACAATAAATTGTTTCTGATTCTGATTCTGATTCTGAATTGTGTATTACTTTTTGTTTAAAGATCTGTATTGATCAGCGTAACTCAAAACTTAGCTTTAAAGTAAGCTAATATGGTCCCATTTAAGAAGATACCTATAGCACTATACTATTAAAACTTTAAAAATGTCTATACCAAAAGCTTAAACCAGATGTGTACAACTCTAAAAAACAGTATTTATCCTAACGGGTTAGTTGGTGACTTCATGACCTGATAGCTATGACCAATATCAATATTAACATAAAACTTTTTCTACATACATATATCTTTTCAAAATCCATTATTACTTTTACCCACCCTAGTGTGCACCAAATTCTGAAAATTTCTCCGCTGTCAGAGAGCACACAAAATTTAAATCAGCTTCATTTTATTATTCTTTGCATGATAAAAACAAACATAGACTGCATTACATTATCAGCTCAGAGAAAAACAAGAGTTTGATGGTTGGAATGAAAAGAAAGAAAACATTAAACCTACTCAATACAGACACTGAATTACATCTTTCTATTTTTACTACTCTTAAACACATTTCTTTCCTCGGACATTATCGACTCACTCTCCTACCTTTCATGCTGTTGATGCAGCAGCAGAATAATCACTCAGATTAATGTTCATGAATGATAATCTAAATAACTTTTTTGCATGCAGCTACAGAATGATGCAGTAATATATTATGCAGTAACAAAGTGCGTTTAAATATTTTCTTCGTCTTCTTCTTCTTCTTCCTCCTCCTCTTCCTCTTCATCTTCTTCTGTGCAGTCCCTCATTTGTCCCCAAAGAGGAGCCAATCTGCCATCTGTTGTCACACCCATCGGCTGAATAATTCGGTCTCTAAATGAAAAATAAATATTCCGGACACCCTTTACAGCACTGTGACTTGATTATTTTAAGTAGCTAAATCTTTATTACTTGGACTAAACTCCGTGTATTTCCTGACTTGTTTTAGTCATATCATTCAAACAATACTTACTCTTATAGATGAGCTAAAAAAATTTTAAAGTTTAGTTTAGTCTAGAAGCTTTTTTTTTCTTTTATCATAAATGGCTCATTAACGCAGAATCTGAGGTGCACAACTTAAAAACAGTTACTTTTCCTCTTAACTTAAAATGTTGCTTAACTAGGCCTCTGTTATCTTGGCCATGTGGTTTGTGAGGTCCAGATCCCCCCGGACTGGGTTTTCTTAAAGAAAATGTAGTTTTATCTCATTCTACTGCTGCAGATCAATTGTCCCTCTAGCATGATACTGCCACTACCATGTTTCACACTACGGAGGAAGTTGCAGAGGAGAACCTTTAAATTGTTTTTAGAAGAATGGCTGTCATGTCCATCCGACCGCTCAGTACTTTCTGGATAGAAACTCTGTTGCTCTGCTGGGCGACTGTTGGCCTCTGGGTCACTTGGCCAGATGTAGACGGGATCCTAGTATTTCTTAAATTCCATTACAAAGCTCCTAGAGGCCTGGAAGGTCTAGAGATTACTCTTTTGACCACACCTAAAGACCAGTGTGTTCCAACCCAGATCATGTTTAACCAACCCCGACCAGTGCAGTTGGAGTGAAGATAATCATATCAACAAAAATAAAACAGAAACATCAGTGGAAATAAGATGAATCTGATCTTATGTGACATTAAAAAGAGTATGATTAATTCTGTACATATTTTTTTGTTGCTTTCTGTATAACATTTGTTTTTTACTTTGTTGTTATGGGGTATTGTTGAGACGTTTGCTGTAACCTTCCAAAAATTTGATAGAGGGAAGCACTTTGTAAACTTTCTGGCTAGTCTGTATAGAATAGCAAATTAAATAGTGCTTTGTTATATAATATTATGAGTTGAATCATAGCAATGCTCTCACTGTGATAGTCTGTTGATCATGCAGATTAGACGATGGGCCTCTTCCTCCTTCTCCTCCTCTGTCATGCCTTCCATTGGATCAGGTTGGTCTGCCTCCACCCGGCCTGTCACCAGGTTAATCTTAGACTTTGCTTCCCGGTACTCTTCAGTGTCTGAGTCTGAGTCGCTGGAGTACTGGGAGGCAAATTGGCCATCACCAGAGTTCCTCCTGCCGTTCAGCAGACCCCGAGCTGCCAGCAACCCAGCAGCGTTGCCATAGCCAGTGTATTTCACAAAGCGGCTGACTGCAAAGACATACAAGTTGAGAATGATACTAAATCTATGTACAAAATGCTGCTAGTCAAATATTAAGTCAATTATTCTTGGCTAACTATAGAAAATACTAGTTCCATTGGCAGATTGTTTTACACTTAAAACAAGAAGAATGAGAGCTTTACAAGAAGTAAAGCTGTTCAGGTGGACCTCTGATCCCAACTTTACAATAAATACGGTGTTTCTGTCTTTTGCTGAACATTTCTATTTATATTGCGTTAAGAGGGTCATCTGCAGTTTTGTTTTATGAAAATGCTGTGGTGCTTAAAAGAATATATTGTATTGTTCTGTGTTCTGGTCAGCTCAGAATTTATTGCCCAAATGTGGATTAATGTAATAAACTTTAGTATACAGAGAGTTTGAAGTTTCTCCTTATTTAGTATACAGAGCTCAAAGTTAAGATCAGAGAGAGCAAGGTGTATTACAAGAAGCTGGAGAGTAAACTGGAGAGGGACCACATCAGAGATGTGTGGTCAGGAAAGAAGATCACAGGCTTCAAGCAGAAATATAATCTGATTGTTGGAAGGGTGGTAATAGCAAATGAGCTGAACACATTCTTCTACAGGTTCAGTTCAGGAACAAGCTCACCATCATCTCCTCCTGCCCCAGAGCTTTCCATTCAGACGTCAGATGTGTTATCCTCTATGTCAGTCATGGGCTCTTCTGGTTCCACAAGTTTGTCTTCAGCCAAATTAGGACATGTTGCTGCCCCTTTTTCCTCTAGAAGTCAGGTGAACAAGCAGATGGAGAGACTGAACCGGAACAAAGCTGCAAGTCCAGATGTTGTCATTCCCAGAGTCCTGAAGGCCTGTGCAGAGCAGCTCTGTGGGATTCTGCAACACCTCTTCAACCTGACCCAAGAGAAGGTTCCACTGTTGTGGAAGACATCCTGTCTGGTTCCATTACCAAAAAAAACTCACCCATCAGACATTAATGACTACAGAACGGTTACTCCGACATCTTACATCATGAATTTCCTGAAAAGACTCCTGTTGGCCCACCTGTGTAGACAAACCACCACATACCAGGACCCCCTGCAGTTTGTTTATCGCCATGGAGTTGGAGTTGAAGATGCCATCCCACAGCAACTTTAACAATCCCACTGTCACCCGGATGAAGCAGGCAGCTCTCTGAGGATCATGTTCTTTGATATCTCCAGTGCATTTACCACAATTCAGCCAGATCTGATTCTTTCAAAACTCCAGAAGCCTCAGGTGGAAGCCTCAGCAATCGCCTGGATCAATGATTACCCGACCAACAGACCACAGTTTGTGAGACTGAAGGATTGTGTGTCTAACCAGGTGATAGGTAGCACAGGAGCACCACAGGAGCACCACAGAGGAGTGTACTCTCACCATTCATTTTCACTTTGTACACTTCAGACTTCCAGTGCAAGCCAGACTCCTGTAATCTAGATAAATACTCAGATAACTTTGCAGTTGTTGGGTGTATCAGAGATGGACAAGAAGCTGAATCATCTCATCTTGAATGTGAACAAAATAAAGAGATGATTTTAGATATCAGGAGAAACAGGGTCAGATCAACCCCTATTTCCATCATGGGAGAAGAAGTATAGATGGTTGAGGAATACAAATACCTCAGTGTTTATCTGGACAACAGCTTGGACTGGAGACATGACAGTGAAGCTGTGTACAAGAAGGGACAGAGCAGACTGTTCCTCTTGAAGAAGCTAAAATCTTTCAAGGTTTTCAGCAAGATGTTGCAGATCTTCTATAAGTCAGTTGTTGAGAGTTTCATCTCCTCTGCCATCATCTGTTGAGGCAGCAGCATCAGAGCAAGGGACCTAAAAAGGCTAGACAACCTGATAAAGAAGGCTGGGTCTCTTCTGGGGACAAATTTGGAATCTCTGGGTTTGATGATAGAAAGAAGGATTTAACATAAAATCAAGAAAATCCTCGACAACCCTGAACATCCTCTTCATGAGACTGTTATTGGAAAACAGAGTCTGTTCAGTCAGAGACTTCCGCAGCTTAGTTGTAAAACAGAATGCTACAGAAGTTCTTTCCTGCCCTAAGTCATCCCCATCTACAACAACCCTTTAGTTAAATGAGTTTCTCCAACGTCATTTAATTTTCCCTTTGAAATAAATAAAATATTTTTGCTTGATTTGATTGATCAAATTATGTACTTATTTAATTGTTACAGTTTCTGTAATAGTAAAAAAAACACTTGTATCCTAAACCTTCAAGCATTTATCCTGATCCTGAAATACTAACATCTTGGATGGTTAGAGAAAAAACATCAGGATAAAACTTGTGAGAATGTGGAGAAGTGTGACTATACCATTTTCTTTGCACAGTACAAACAGCAACTCAGCAGCACAGTCTTTCACATCAGTGTCAACATGGGTCATCAGACGGACCAGCTGGCCTCTGAGTGTGCTGTCCTGCTCAGGTCGAACAGCAACATCCCTCAGAGGAGGTAAAATCTAAAACAAATTGAATAACAGGGCACATTAGATAGAAAGTTACGGTACACTTGTTCCTGGGCCCTGTCCTGCGTTGTGACCAATAAGCTGACAACATATTCACACACATTTTAGACGATCCAGAATTCGCTCATTCCATTTGTTAAACTAAGTGTGGCACACGGAAAACAGCGACAGAGCAGCATGGAGGACAGACCAAGTGATACAGATGCCAACTCTGCTTTAAGGTCGTTCCACCTTGGCGTAGCAATGCAACTAGTACTGCTTGGAGGAAAAAACTAAAAAGGATGCAGAAATCTAGGAAAAAATTGGAAAAAGTAAATACCTGTGTAGAAAAAGTGTGTGATTGTAAATATAAAGCACACTCCACGGTGTGCCGGTGCACGTTTTTAGCAGCCAATGGTGGCAAAGTTGTAATCACTGCAGATTTTAAGGTTGACAAAAAAAAAGAAAAACCACAAGGTCCACTTGAGAAAAGAAACATGAATGCAAAATAAAATAATCAGCCATTAAGAGACATGGGTAATATTTATATTCAATATTGTGGAAACTGAAATCTTTATTTATAACAGTGTTTAAGAATAGCTGTGGCATGAACTCACTCCTTTAAATGTAAAGTTGTACAACAAACAACAACATAATGAGCATATATTGAGTGTTAATTCATAAAGGTTTTAATTTAATTTCTTGGTAGCAAATATTAACATCTATGAAATATTTCCTGCAAAGTTTTAGCCCCTCAGAGCCAGAAGTCATTTTGTACAAACACCAACTATTTGAATTCCTTTACTCCTTGAATAAATAATAGAGAACATGCCAGATTTTATTGAACTTTTACCAGGTTACATTTGCACTCCTGTACCTTAGACATGATGTGTTCCTGTACTATCCTCTTCTTTTTGCCTTTTGAATCCACTGTGTGGAATTCAAAAGAATTTACACTATTTTAAAAACGTTTTTACATTTGCTTGAAAATTGGATTTAAACAAAACCAGTTAAACAAAGAAGCAACAGGTCATTATTGCAAACACATGTTAATGGGGAGATATAGGACAAACTAGTTTATTGAGAAAAATGGGTCAGTATATCATCCAGCCCAGAAAAAATTACAAATTAAGATACAGATGCAACACCAATCTTTGTTGTATAAGAATCAAGAATCAAGAATCAGTTTATTTATATAGCGTCAATTTACAACAGTTGTCGTCTCAAGGCACTTTACAAAAAATCAATTAAAATCAAGGATACATTCTAACAAATCAATTTGAAAAAGTTTCCAATCTAAGGAACCCCAGCAGATTGCATCGAGTCATTGACTTGCAGCATTCACTCCTCTGGAATCAGCAGACAGAAACAATGGCTTGTGTTGTCGTTGACTTTACAGCAATCCCTCATACTGA
>JAVLVB010000573.1:48172-58745 GCA_032876305.1 Orestias chungarensis | reverse complement strand
CACGAGCCCATTGTCTGAGGCCATGAGAATATCATTAGTAACTTTAAGGAGAGCTGTCTCTGTGCTATGATGAGCTCTGAAACCTGACTGAAATTCTTCAAATAGGTCATTATTCATCAAATGCTCTCTCAGTTGATTAGCAACAATTTTTTCAAGGATTTTAGATAAAAAAGGAAGATTAGATATGGGTCTGTAATTTGATATGGGTCTGTAATTTGATTTGTCCTATGAAACTTTGCTTGACCTAACATTAACACTTTAATAAGGATCAGGTTGGGGAATTATTGTTGTATGCCAAGTTCTGGATCACACCAACAATGTTTTCTTTGTTTAATTGTGTGTTTGACTGATGGTGTTAATTTTGGCCCTCACAGGGTCATTAAGAATGAAAGCCGGCACAAACTTTGAAATGTGGTCACTGTTTGTATTTGATGAAATACAGCTTTATTTGTGGGATTGAGCATAGCTATCCTCTCTTACACAGAAGCCACCTTTTGACAAACACCTGCTCCAAGCATGACTGTATCATCCATCCATTTTCTATACACCCTTGTCCCTATTGGGGTCGGGTGGGTCTGCTTGCGCCTATCTCCAGCTTACAACAGACAAGAGGCAGGGGTACACCCTGGATAGATCGCCATTCCATCGCAGGGCAACACAGAAACATACAGGACGAACAACCACTCATACATACACACTCACACCTAAGTACAATTTAGAGCCCAATTAACCTAACAGTCATGTTTTTGGATTGTGGGAGGAAGCCGAAGAACCCGGAGAGAACCCACGCAGGCACAGGGAGGACATGCAAACTCCTTGCAGAAAAACCCAAGACCCAAGGTGGAATCAAACCCAGAGCATTCCTGCTGCATGGCAACAGTGCTACCCACTGCGCCACTGTGCAGCTTTTACTGTATCATAGCAACTAAACAAATACAGCTTGGGGGCGCTTAGTAGAGCGGACCAACACAGTTATCATTGTGGTTTTCCTGTGTAAAGTTATCTTTGCCACGAATTTAGTAAAGGCTCCTAGTGCCAAAAAGTAAGTTATTTGGTATGAAAACACAACCACAATCTTGAAAAAAGTGCTGTGTTCTTAGATTAATCTAAGAATCAAGAAGAAGAATCAAGAATCAGTTTATAGCGCCAATTTACAACAAATGTCGTCTCAAGGCCCTTTACAAGAAAATCTAATAAAATCAAAGACACATCATAAACAAATCAGTTTAAAAAAGTTTCCAATCTAAAGAACCCAAGCAGATTCATCGAATCATTGACTTGCAGAATTTGGAATCCGCAGACAGAAACACAAACAATGTTTTGTGTTGTCGTTGACTTTAAACCAATCCCTCATACTGAGCATGCATGTAGCGACAGTGGAGAGAAAAAACTCCCCTTTAATAGGAAGAAGCCTCCAGCAGAACCAGGCTCAGTACAAGCAGCCATCTGCCACGACCGACTGGAGGTTTGAAGAGACAGAAAGCTAAATTAGAAGCACAGGATACTGAAAATAAAAGAGATTATAGCAGCAGTTATAGAACGTCACTGGAAGCATCTCAGCCCATGTTCTCATCAAGAAGCTGTCTCAGCTTCTTGATGAAAAAAAGAGTTTATGGAACAGAATGCCAGACCAGGTGTGGTTACTATGGAGAGAAGAACACTAAAAGAAAAAAAAGGATAACAAGGTTGAAATAACGTTAAATAAAGCAGATTGGACAAAGGAAGAAAGTAGCAGAGAGAGAAGTGGTTAGATTGTCCTCCAGCAGTCTAAACCTATAGCAGCAGAACTATAGAAATAACTTAAATAACCCTATAGAGTGAGACATGAAGAAGGTAGAGCAAAGGAGAACCATCTATCAAGACTGAGTTCCTCCCCCAACCGGATTATTCTGTCTTCTCTACCTCTTCCTAACTATAAACTTTACCAAACAGGAAGGTTTTAAGTCTAGATTTGAAACTAGACAGGGTGTCTGCCTCACGGACTAAAGCTGGAAGCTGGTTCCACAGGAGAGGAGCCTGATAACTAAAAGATCTGCCTCCCATTGTGCTTTTAAAGATTCTAGGAACCAACAGTAAACCTGCAGTCTGAGAGTGAAGTGCTCTGTTAGGGACATAAGGAGTAATCAGATCTCTGATATACGATGGAGCTTTATTAGTGAGGGCTTTATATGTCAAAAGAAGAATCTTAAAATCTATTCTAAGTTTGACAGGGAGCCAATGAAGGGAAGCTAAAATTGGGGAGAAATGATCTCTCTTTTTAAGTTTCATCAGAACTCTTGCTGCAGCGTTTTGGACCAACTGAAGACTTTAAGTGCATTTTTTGAACTTCCTGCTAATAATGAGTTACAATAGTCCAGCCTTGAAGTAACAAATGCATGGACTAGTTTTTCAGCATCTGTCCTACAGAGAATATTTCTAATTTTTGCTATATTCCTAAAATGAAAGAAGGAAATCTTACAGACCTGTTTTATATGAGACTTGAAAGATCCTAATCAAAATTAACACCAAGGTTCTTTACATTGTTACCAGACGCCAACCTGATTCTATCCAGGTCAAGTGGCTGACTAAGCAATTTCTTTTTTAGAGGTTCTGGTCCAAAGATAACAACTTCTGTCTTTTCAGAGTTCAAAGGCAGAAAGTTTAAAGTCATCCACATTTTTATGTTATCTAGACATGCCTGTAATCTACCAAACTGACTGTATTCATCAGGATTTATAGATAAATACAGTTGTGTATCATCAGCATAACAGTGGAAATTAACACCATGCTGTCTGATGATTTTACCAATAGGGAGCATGTATATAGTAAATAGAATTGGGCCAAGTACGGAACCCTGTGGTACTCCACAAGTAACCTTACAATGCGAAGAAATTTTCATTTAAAAGAACAAACTGGGATCTATCAGACAAATACTATTTAAACCAGCCTAGTGCTGTTCCCTTGATCCCCACAGTGTGTCCGAGCCTTTCAATGAGGATATTGTGATTGACTGAGTCAAAAGCAGCACTGAGATCTAACAGAACTATAATAGGCACAAGTCCATTGTCTGAGGCCATGAGAATATCATTAGTAACTTTAAGGAGAGCTGTCTCAGTGCTATGATGAGCTCTGAAACCTGACTGAAATTCTTCAAATAGGTCATTATTCATCAAATGCTCTCTCAGTTGATTAGCAACAATTTTTTCAAGGATTTTAGATGAAAAAGGAAGATTAGATATGGGTCTGTAATTTATTAAGTCTTCTTGATCAGGAGAAGGTTTCTTAAGTAAGGGTTTTATTACAGCTACCTTAAGATCCTCTGATACATAACCTGCTGGACCTTCTTGGACACATCATTGGATTCAGACTTAGCTCTCCTTGCTTCACCTACCTACCAAAGCACTGTAAGCTCTCACCCAGAAGTCAGTTAATTCCGTCTTCTCTGTTCCACTTTATCCCCATCTCTGTTACAGAGAAGTAGTTCCTGGATCAAAGCCCCGGCTACTAAACACTCCAGATTTCATTCACTGTAAATAAAACTGTTTACCTGTATAAAACCTGTCTCCTGAAAGAGATTCCGCGAGTGTTGTCACTCACATACTGCTTCTATACCCCAAAATGTATGTTTCTGTATAAATGTTTAAGTCATGTAAAGGATAACCAATCCTACTGGAAGATTAATTACCGGTAGAAAAGAAAGAAACTAGTTTACAGTTTAAGCAGATTAGGAAAGTGAAGTTCAACAAAAGGTAATATGATGAGTCATATTTAAACAGCTTTGATTAATCACTTTTGAAAGACACCCATGCATACAGATACTGAGCATTACTAAGCAATTTAAGCACCTTTTCAGATTACTGTAAGACAGAGTGAACACATCGTCAGCAAATATCTACCCCGGTGATTTATTTACCTCTTCCAGTTGCTGTTGCTACAGACGGGATGTCCAATATTTGTACAGCAACACATGCAGAGAGAAAGGAAAAAGAAAAGGGTCAGATTTAAAATAGCAGAGTTAGAGCAGGCCCCTTTATGGTGTACATCTCAAAATCTGTTTATGCATTTCTTAAAAGGGACAGGCAAAGGTTTTTAGTCGTCTGAAATTTGTATTAAAAGGTTGCTTTGTATAGATATTCAGGGTTCTATAGCCCTAACCATATCTGGCAGATGACCTGAACAGTCCATTGAAAGTTTTTGAGAAGTTCAAACCTCCCATAAACTTGCTCACATCTCACTCTGATAGAAAAAAGCTTCCAATCCCTGTCCTCCCCTCAGACTAAAGAAGCCATAATCTGAGCGAAGTTTTAAAGAGGAATATGTTAATAAACTCTCTGAAACCCAGAGACCTGGTAAGGTTTGTATGTAATGCCTGAGCAGCTGCCATCCCCCCATCTTCACTCAGACATTTTAGCCTTGACTTCCTTTAGTTTCAAATACTCCAACATCATCTCCTTTTCCCTTATGTTCACATATTTATTACTATATTTTTATATTTTTTAGGTTAATGGTTGAGATATTTTAGACATTTTTTATGCACTAACTATGCCAAAACAAATGTCTTGGCAATAAAGTTTTTTCTTTTTCTTCCCAGGACCTGAGATGGTCCTCACACATAGAGACTCTTTACAACAAATCAGGAAAATATGTTAAAGTTGTTTGTCTGAAAAGAAAAATTAAACAATTGAAAGTGGTTTGTTCATGAATTGATTTGTGATCCAACTCTGTTAATGTTATGCTGTTTAAGACATTTTGCTCATCCCTGTATACAGCTCACTTACGGCATACCTACAAAAAAAGGTCTATAGAAACTGAATGTAGCATACAATGAACCTTTGAGAAAATTATTGAGACATCCAAGGCATATTTGTGCATGCAAGATGTATGTTAATTATGGATTTCCATCTTGTCTTTTGTAGGACACTCTATGTACACTTTTATATGCAGAGTAATGAAACAAGGACTCGTTTGTACTAGGATCAGCTCACTCAGGTATACTCTTGCCTAGATGTGTAAAATGTCTGTGACATGTTTGTCTTTTTTTACCATCATTGACAATGTTATGGTAATTTACCTTCACTACTACTTTTTATGCATCTACTTTTTTATTCTGATATGGACCTTGTTTTGTATCCCTAATAACAATGAATTAATTAATAATCATACCAATTTGTTTTGTCTTACATAACCTGCCTGCAGCAAGAGGATCATGTCAGTATTTATCAGTCAAACCTTTCGAACTTTACATTCCTCGAAGTACTGGCTGAAGTGAAGGAGTGGCAACACAGACAGCAAGAATATATGCAACAGAACATAAAGCAAACTTCATGGTATTAATACACAAACCTGCAGAGATAACATTATGAGATACAAGGTGTGTGACTGTGTGTGAGCATGCACACATTTTAATGTAGGCCTTACATGAAATATGTTCACCCATGGGAATAGAGGGCCACTGCCACCCCCTCCAGGAAGCAGAGGGAGCCCATTGTCCAGGACACCAGGGCCACCCAGGAGCACAGATACCAGACAGCCCACATAAGGGATATCACACACCCTCCCAGAAGACAGCAGAGGGGGTCCGGGATTGAATCCCTTCGGTTGTGTAGCAGAGCCCCCAAGGCACCAGGAACAGCATCTTACCCACCCCGCCAGGCCTAGACCACCTAAGTATGAGTCGGGATAAGCAAAATAAAAGAAAATCAAATAAGCAAGATGGCACAACAATGTTGTGTGCTAAGATTTAAATAAAATGATAGAGTAGGGGATGCAGAAGGATCCATGCCACTGTTGGCAGACTGCGGTGCTCCTACCCAGCCCTGCCCCAACCAAAGACCCTCAGTGCCAGGAGATACCAGGAGTCGCGCAGAGCCAACAACTTGGTACTCATGCTTCAGCTGCTGCACAGCTCCCCGCACACAATGCAATTAAGAATGAGGGGCAGTTGTTTGCAGAGTGGGGCAAAGGCCCACTTCACCCTACATGAGGAATCTCATGTCCACCCCAAAAACACTAAATGTGCGGGAGAATGTTGTGGACTGGAGCCAGAGAGAAGAGGGGTGTTGTGGTGTGTAAGACTGGGAGCAGAGGTGCTTCCCCTGGATGATGGAACCAAATGGCCCAAGAAGGCACCCCTATCTTCCAGCAGCTGCCTGGGGGCAGGAGGCGCCAAAGCCCCCGAGTCCACCCACCGTCCAACCAAGAGGTATCCGGGGAGAAAACGGGAAAAAGCACTGCACATGGCCTAAGAGTATGGGAATAAGTCGACCCACCCCCAGCCTCCCTGAAACCACCACAACAGGAAGAAACCCCCCAACTCACCCAGCACCACTACATGCCACCACATTCATTTGGGGAATCCTGTGGAGATAATAGAGACCCCAAAGCTCCCTGGCAGGGCCACACCCACCACCACGCCGGCACGTCCGAGGCAGACCAAACTCCGTTGGACACATAAAGACCCCACAACTAGGTGTGGAAGCCCATAGTCAGTGATTACCAAGTTCTTCCTTCCTCAACAAGACTGGGAAGGTTCATCAAAACATCAACTGAGCAAAGTGAATTTAATGTTCATACAAAATGTTGTTGAGATGATACTTACGTTAATGGGTCGTTGCCATCTATTTTAAGACACAACAGAAACAGTTGGCATTTAAGGTAGTAAGAGCACAGCAGGTATATCGGAGTGGGAATACAGCATAGATAGAAGGTGATCAGACCAATAAAAGATCAGAGGGGTCATAAATAAAACTTTAACAAAGATCACTCAAATCAACACCTCACAATTTCTCTAGTTATCCTAAAGCAATATACATAGAACTGCCAAGTGTCTAAACAGCTCCAACAAATTAAATTTGCAGGCAATAACACCACAAACCGCACAACGCTTAACATTGTCAACAAAGCAATATAGTACCCCACTGCCTGGATGAGTTACCCACTAGATTCCTAAAGTTTGTGCTGAGCAGTTTGCTTCCACAACTCGCTCAATTAGTCAATATCTCACTTCAGACTGGAATATTCCCAAAGGCCTTGAAAACTGCTGTCATTAAGCCTTTCCTAAAGAAGAGCAGTCTGGATGCCACAGTACTGAACAACTATCGGCCCATATCAAACCTGGCATTCTTAGGAAAAGTGCTGGAAAAAGTTGTATACCAACAGCTGAGTGACTTTCT
Source organism: Orestias chungarensis (assembly GCA_032876305.1). Lineage (NCBI taxonomy): Eukaryota > Metazoa > Chordata > Actinopteri > Cyprinodontiformes > Cyprinodontidae > Orestias > Orestias chungarensis. Next base: position 51,594 of record JAVLVB010000573.1, on the reverse strand, counting down.
CGTGTCTAGCAATGTGTTTGATGCTTTCCATTCAGGCTTTAGGCCCCACCACAGCACTGAGACAGCTCTGATCAAGGTGGCAAACGACATCCGCCTAAACTCAGATGCAGGCAAAGTCTCTGTCCTAGTTCTGCTGGACCTGACCGCCGCCTTTGATACAGTTGACCTGACCGCCGCCTTTGATACAGTTGACCATGTGATTTTATTACAGAGGTTAAAAGACTGGGTGGGAATCACGGGTATGGCTCTAAACTGGTTCAAGTCCTAACTTCAGGACAGGTGTTACTTTATTCAAATTGGGAACTGCGTCTCCGACCGAATGGGTGTGACCTGTGGGGTTCCCCAGGGGTCTATCCTGGGACCACTTTTATTCAATCTGTACATGCTTCCATTGGGCCAGCTAATACGCAACCATGATGTGTCCTACCACAACTATGCTGATGACACTCAGATCTACGTGTCGCTAGCAGCAGGAGAACATGGGCCTATTGATTTATTGTGTCACTGTACTGAACAGATCAGTCTGTGGATGCAGAACAACTTCCTCCAGTTAAACTCAGACAAAACTGAAATCTTTGTCTGTGGCCCACAGAAACAAAAAGAAAGTGTCATCAGTTACCTTCTGACGCTCTCTCTGGAACCTAAACATTAAGTCAAAAATCTTGGGGTAATACTCGATTCTGACCTGAAGTTCAACATCCACATTAAATCAGTAACATCAGCAGCCTTTTACCATCTTAAAAACATTGCCAGAATCAGAGGAATAGTCTCTAAACCAGACCTAGAAAGACTTATCCATGCTTTTATCTCTAGCAGGTTAGACTACTGTAACTGTCTGCTCAATGGGCTTTCTAAACGGGCCTTAAGACAGCTTCAGAACATCCAGAATGCTGCTGTTCGAGTTCTGACCAAAACCAGGAAATATGACCACATTAGTCCAGTGCTCAAGTCTCTGCACATGCTTCCTGTCACTCAAAGAATAGATTTTAAAACAGCCTTGCTTGTGTACAAGTCTCTTCATGGTTTAGCCCCAAAGTACATATCTGACATGTTAGAGCCATATGAACCAGCCAGGATTCTGAGAACCTCAGGTAGTGGCCTCCTGCTGATGCCCAGAGTCAGGACCAAACAAGGGGAGGCTTCAGTTTAGTTTTATGCTCCTAAAATCTGGAACAGTCTTCCTGAAGAGGTGAGACAGGTTTCAACTCTGCCGTTGTTTAAATCCAGGCTGAAAACAGCCTTATTTAACTGTGCATATAGCAACTGAGAATATTATTACTATTACTATTATTTCATTTTTATTTCTTTTAAATTCAAAGCTGATTTTATTGTTTCATATTCTGATCTTTTTTCTTATGTAAAGCACTTTGAATTGTCTTGTACACGAAAATGTGCTATACAAATAAACTTGCCTTGCCTTGCCTAGTATACAAGATTAAACTCACATGAACACAATCCTCTGGGTTTTGTACCTGGAACTAAAGTTGTTGATGTTACGCTGGACATCACAAGCTAAAGTTGGTTTCCCATTCGGGAAATGGCTAAAGGCTTATTCTGCCTAATTTTTCACTACCTTGAGCACTTTTTAGTCTACTCTAGACGATAAACTACAAAACCTAGACACTTCAAACATAGACTGGATTATTCTAAAGAGATAGCAGAATAGTTATCTGCTCTGCACGCCTACTGCCCATGATCTTCTGTTCATAGTTTGTTTGGACGTTGATTAATCAATTTTATCTTTATTTCATGGGCATGATCTTATCCTCTTTCAACTATTTTTGCTTTTTTTGTAAATAAACTTGTTAACCTTCCACTGCTCCCTCGGTTTTGAATGCATTGCTCTCCCCCACTCACCCGGGTGCCACATATGTTCTACTTGAGAGGCACCATAGGCCTGCTATAAGTGTTTAATTTAAAACATATTATTCTTGAATTGTCCTTTTTTTTCTTATTTGAAGAAAAATAGATTATTGTGCTTTGCATTACGGCTTTTCCAGCTTCCCAGAGAGTGCAGGCTTATATTCCTTTAATTAATAATATATTAAATCTCATATTCTGATGTTTGTCGGTTAAATTCTGCACCTTTTATGAATTTTTCCGGGTTGAGTGATGGAGGCTGCGGTGGAAATTATGAACGGCAGTTTTGAAAGAGTTTAAGTCCAAAATTAAGTGTCTCTCGGCGAAAATATCTGGAGAATCATCTGCGAAAAGAGATCCTCCAAAGTGGCGCAATTTCGCAGGACAATGATGTGGATGATACTATCCACGTAGGAGCATGCAGTAAGCAACATTTTTTCAAATAATATCAAGCTACTTATTAGCTATATTAATTAGCCATAAGCCATAAAACGCAGACTTTGCTTATTCTGTGCGAATGCACCACAAGAAACGTAGAGGTGGGGCGGTAATTTACAAATTATCAGAGGTCCCTAGTTGATACTAATCTAATGTGAATAGGGTTTTAGATGTATTTTCAGTTCTGTTAACAAACCTACAGAGTGAATGCACTGTTGAGCCATTCATTCCCCAAACTCTCAGTAGTAGTGACTTCATAAGATTCTTTATAAATAAGGTAGATTCTTTTAAAAATACTATAATTGGTATTTTATCAATCATAATTACAACTTTCATCTTCCTCAACTGTAGAACCGTATCTGTATTTGGATTGTTTTGATCCAGATAAGCTTTCTGAGTTATCAAAAATGTAAGCTTCATCTAAAACTTCATGATTGACAGAATTCCAACAGTGTTATTTAAAGGAGTGTTCCCTTTGGTTACTAACCAAATATTACATATTATCATGGACGAAATTTTGATTTCAAAGGTGGGGGGAATGCTTATTTTTTAAAGAAACTCTTGTATATCAGTTCACCATGTTTTTTCGTAGTTCTTCTAGGTTTCAATTGTTACTTTTAAGTTTACTGTTTCCTTTTTTGGTTTGACTGGTTATTAAGCATGTAGCAAAACTATCATGTTTTTCTTAATCCCGTAGTGCCTATTCGCACCAATTACCCAACTAGCTCTGTGTTACTTGTGGCGCATTCGCACAGGATGAGCAAAGTCTGCGTTTTACTAAAATTTACTGACATTAAGGCCGGATATCTGAAAAGACAGAAGTTGTTATCTTTGGACCAGAACCCCTAAAAAAGAAATTGCTTAGTCAGCCACTTGACCTGGATAGAATCAGGTTGGCATCTGGTGACAATGTAAAGAACCTAACCAGTTTATTTATATAGCGCCAATTTACAACAGGTGTCGTCTCAAGGCACTTTACAAAAAATCAATTAAAATCAAGGATACATTCTAACAAATCAATTTGAAAAAGTTTCCAATCTAAGGAACCCCAGCAGATTGCATCGAGTCATTGACTTGCAGCATTCACTCCTTTGGAATCAGCAGGCAGAAACAATGGCTTGTGT
>JAVLVB010000573.1:38004-48072 GCA_032876305.1 Orestias chungarensis | reverse complement strand
GGGCATAAAATTAATTTGTTGCCCTCCACTGCGTTTTTCTGAAATACTGAAGAAATTAGAGGTGGAATGGATTCTTTGAAGGCTGTTACAGCGTTTTCCGATAGAAACCTACTATAAAGACATTTTCTTTCAGATTTTAAGTACTCGGTGAAAAAGAACTCAAAAGTTATCAAAAAATGGTCAGAAAGGAGAGGGTTATGAGGCAGCACTATAATTTTTTCACACTCAATGCCATAAGTCAGCACAAGGTCTAAAGTGTGACCAAGAGAGTGAGTAGAACCAAACAACAACAAAGACCCAATCAAGTGCTAGTGGGCGGTCTAAACTCAGAGAAGAAGGCTTTAGCTTGAGTGGTTGTATTCCGCTTGGTCCTAGTGCTAACAATTTTGGTGTAGTGTAGCAGAACATTGTTTTTGGAAAGTAAAAAGTCCAAGGGACCAAATCGGACATTTGAAAAAGTGCAGGGGACATGTCCCCTCTTTCAACTCCCAAAATTACGTCCGTGGATATATTAATCTATCCTTGGTAAATATATATGTATCATAGGCCTTCAAGGTACGTGTAATTAAATCTTTATTTTAAAAATATTCTCTTGATCAACAAGAATTACAGACCCATTTCTAATCCACATTTCTGATCACACAATTGATTGTTGCTAAACAGGTGTGTGATGATCTGGAAAGTAACCATCATAGCAGCAAAGCTGCTCTACTGAAAGACACTAATGCTATTCTAATGGACTCACATAGTGGACTTGTGTCTATTCTAGTTCTGTTAGAACTCAGTTTTGGTCCTGATTCAATCGATCGCTTGAACACATTCTAGAGATCAAACAAACAGCACTATGTTGGTTTAAACCTTAATTGTATGATGTATTTGAGTTTTTTAGGGACTCTATTAGGAACATCTGGACCAATCATGTCCCTGATGGATGAATATTTAACAATAAGGGTTTGATATTTTAGAGAGTGAACCTCAAAATCTGGCCAGTCAAAGTATTGACTTAAGATAAGAGGGAGAAGTAAGTGATGAAGCTGGACATTTAAAAGAAGAAGTTGAACTACAGTAGTTACTACTGACTGTGTCTGTATTCAGAGGACAGGTGCAGCCTTCACCTGCTGGCCCGCCCCCATATCAGCATAATTCTGTTGCTGAGTATCCGCGACAGCGCCAAGTGCAGCATAGAAGTGAAAACTGCTGTGTATTGAATGTTGAAATATGTCTTTGTGGAGTATATTGTTCTTCCCCTCTTGGAAAGGCTGTTTGAGTTTGCATAATAAGATTACATTTAGTTTTAAATCTTCTCTCTTGAGGTTAATGACTTTTTAAGATAGATTTTCTTTATACTTTTTATTTGAATGTCAGGTTTGATCTACTAGAATGGAAATATTGAAAATGTTCAGTATTTAATAGTAAAAAAAAAAACATTTAAAGTTCTATCTTTATGAAGTGCTTGTTTTAATATTTATGCAATAATGACATGTCACTGTTTAAGTTATTGTTTTTATATAACACACACTCATGGCTGGATTATTGAGTGGGTCAGTGGAGCCAGCACCCAGGGGCCGTTGAGGTCAGGGTGCCCTGACCATAAACAATTTGAGATGCCTGTCAACATTTGACTATTAGGGACTTTGACCCCAGGGCTTCTTCGGGGCCCTAGCCATGCTTATGGGCCCAATATGAATAGATGAAGCTTTGTGGCACTGCTCTGACTTCGAGGTCTCGCTATTAGAGGTCCTAGGAAAGAGGGGAGCATATTTTTAGAGGACCCTGCTTATGAGAGCCCCAAATCAGTGGTCCCTCGAGAAGAGCAGGCGGTACCATTAGAGGGTCCTAGATCACGAGGGCCCGGGGCTATGGGGCCCTTGACTTCCATAAAAGTCGTTTACCATTGCTCCTTGACTTTCGAGGGACCTACAAATTGCCAGGCAAGCTACAAGATTTCATAACAGAAGTTTTGTTGCAAATATGCGTTTCAGGCTCTTAATTAATCATTCTGAATTTGTATTGTATCAAAATTATTATTTTCTTTTCTTTTGAACACAAATTAATTTAGCACTTTTCCTATTATTAGAATTTAAGAAAAGCAATTTGTCTGATGAATGCTATCTTTGACAAAGATTAAATTGATTGAATTTTTCCAATAATATATGAAACAACAAGACATTTGACTAGTTTCATGTTTCCCCTTTATTAAACACAAGTAGAGAGACCAGTGTTCAAACTAGCTCTAAAAGAATGCCTGAAAGGAAAAAAGACTTGCAAGAGGAATTTTTTAAGCCCGAGCAGCTAAGCACTGCGAAGGCCTATTGTATCTGTTATGTTTATTATTTTCCCGTTTTTTTCATTATTATTCTTCCCCCGCATCCCGTTTCGCTTATTTGAGACCTAAACATATACAAAAACTCACCAAACTTCACCCACAATGGTCCCCTACCTCAAATTTAAGTATTTTAATGGACCCAAAAATGGGCGAGGCCAAATCACTCTACAGCGCCCACTAACGTGAGACAGACCAACCCATAAGTCCTACAGAGCTGAAATTCGGTATATAGGTAGATCCCCCTAATACACAAAAAAAAAGTCTCATGGAGGTGCACCCTAAATCCAACAGGAAGTCCGCCATTTTGGGTCAAAGGGTCAAATTTGTCCGTTTTTCAATTTTCATACATGTCGAACTTTAAGGATCTCCTCCTAGAGATTTTGAGCTATCAGCTTCAAACCTGGTCACTATGCACATAAGGCATTGGGAATTAAAAGTTATCAAAACCTTGAGTTTTTGAGTATGTTAAAGGGTCGGGACCAGGTCTCAAAGTTAGCGTATTCGCCATGAATTTCCAACATCTATACCTTTCACATAAAAAGGTCAATTTGCACCAAAGTTGGTATGACTCATCAATGTTGGATACTTGACCATCTTATGTGGTCATATGTGAGCTCCTATCAAAGAAGCTCCACCCCACTCTCCAGAAGGGACACACCTGTCACTTCAGGGTTCAGCGGAGATCCTCGCCCTGTGCCCGTTGCTTCCTCTGTCATTTCTGCTGTCAGGGTGCATCTACGGGGGCCAGGCGCCGTGGTGGTCTGGACCCTCCTGCGTGTGACCCCTGCCCCGTCCTCCGAATGTTGCGTTGCGGTGTCCCCTGCAGCGAAGATGTTTGCATTGCCGACAGCGCGTGCAGGGGCACCGTCACGTGCTTCCCCGCCAGCAGTTTGCGGGAGGTCCAAATGGTGGCCTTCACCTGGTTTAGGGTGGACCAGAGCGCAGCCATACGGCAGTTGGTATTTTTTCGAGGCCTTGGTCCACCCCGTTTACCGCTACTCGGTAAGCCGTGGACTGAAGCTCCCCTGCTTGCAGGCAGGGGCATTGCAGGGGGCCGGTTAAGGCCCACAGGTCCCTCGCCACGCTGTACTCCCAGATAGCGTGCCGCAACGTCTCGGGCTCGCCACACCCAGGACGGGGGCAGATGGGATTTGATTCCATGCCCCGGGGGTGCATCACGGCCCTGACTGGGAGGATCTCGTGAGAGACAAGAGATGCACCGTTCCAAGCGACACTGCTATACTTGGTCAAACAAAGCAAGCTTCTTGTTCAACTCTTAATACTAAAAGTCCCTTTAATAAACACCTTCATATAGAAGACATATCAGATATTAAACTTATAAGAACATATACTACACTTGATCTTAGCCAAAAGGCAGAGAAGCAATCAGCAAGCTAGACTTCATGCCGTTACCACATCCCACAGGAAGTCAGCCATTTTGGACCTAAGCCGCCATTTTCTCTCTTTTACACACATTGTGTCTGAACGAAGTTCTCCAACAGCTTTGAATGAGGAGACTTCACAGTCACTCTACAGTCTTTAGGCATTGAAGGGCAAAAATTATGAAAAGCTTTCAGCTATATCACAGTGTGTGGGCGTGACTAAGCTTCCAAATCTGACCTATCGCCATAAAGCATCGAGGTGTAATAACCTCCATGGGCAAGGTCATGGCTCTAAGAAACTTTCTGTCCTTCATAATAGAGCAGCTCTAATCACATTCACATCATCTATGTTGATGTGACTAAGCTCCATGCCATTTGAACAGGATGTGAGCTGTGTTTTAATGTTACTTTACTACATATTACTCTGTAACTCATGCAGGTTTAAACCTGTGTTTGATGATACCGCATCGGTGCCATCTAAAACAACAATGTAGGGCTCATCTTTATTACCTTGTTCACATCACTATTGAAGGAAATATGCCAAATATTTACAGTAAAAATGTATTTAAAAACAATATTAAATGGGTTAAACTTTGGTAAAAACATGTGTGCTCTCAACTTCTGTGATGATTCTCATTTTTGTCATGCTGTAGAATAATTCCAGAGTATTGTTTTGTCATTGTGTGTCGTCACAAGAAGCTACGTATTAATTATTGTTTGTCAACAGTTTTTGGTTTGTAAATATATTCACGGTCCCAAAATCAACAACCATGTTTCCGAGGAGGAATTGGCTCAGAGCTGTTGGTCGAAAACTTCAGAATCAGAATCAGAATCAGGCTTTATTGGCCAGGTATGCTCACACATACAAGGAATTTTTTTGGGTTACACAGATGCTTGCAGTGCACGAAAAAAACAGTAAAGAAACATTTGTAACATTTAGCATGTGGAATTTATATTGTAATTTTTTTTTAGGTGCAGTTTTGTGCACTATAGAACTATAGAAGTTATAAAAATATATAAATAAATTGTTCAATTGTTCATGAGAATAATGGAACTAAAGTGGATCAGCCCTGGGCTAGAAGCCGCTAAAATCCCAAAAATTGAAAATTGTAGCAGTTGAGGGGAGTAGACTTTGTGTTATTACTTTCCCATAATGCTTAGCGGGATATGTAGCGCAGCACCGTGACTGAGTTGGAAGTCTGTGATGTAGATATATCTCTGTTGAGTAGCAGATTTTGAGTTGTTGTACTGTTCATCTGGACATCTCTACGCTGAGTAAATCTGAAAGAGGTTTCTGTATCTTCTATCCAACTTGATCAATACATATCACTGTGATTATAGACACAAATACATGTATTACACATATTCACATCTGTGAATGTCTTCCTGCAAAAGCTTACATCAAAAGAGCGAAGTCCATTTCTGGGTCAAAGGCCAAAAGTGGTTTCATCCAATCAGCCATTTCTCAGGTTTCCCCCAATGGGACCTAACTTTCCAGTTTGCACGTCAGGGCCATCATAGAATATATTCGACATCACTAAAAGCCCCGTCCACCCAATCCCTCCTAATGGATGAGTGTGAGAAAACCACAATATCATTGAATATGACATGTGGCCGGCGGTGCTCGTGCTCCCGCGGGCGCAAGGCCTGAGCGGCACAAAACTGCTAGTGCCGCCCATCGCTGCTTGCAGCTTTAATGTAATGTTGTAACCCTGATATTTTTTTTGACGATTGGAAAGCTTTTTTTTATTCAGCTTATTCAGACAGTTTAACATAACCTGACATGTCTCAAGGCAGTGTGAAAGGGTCCTGAAAGTAATTAAACCTGATGTAATTACCACAGCAACCTTTACAGTCAACATTTCCAAATGTCTACAAAGTAATTTTTTTTGACAGTACCATAATGCTTAGCGGGATATGTAGCGCAGCACCGTGACTGAGTAGGAATTAAATGTAGGACGGAAGGGGAGCGTTCATTCTCCAAACTGGCTGGTACTAAGAATGAAATCAGGATTAGGGTCACTTCTGGCCATTAAATCAGATTTGGCAAGACATTATTTTGATGTTTGGCGTTAAGCCTTTCAGGTACTTTATAAACTTACAAAAGTATTTACAAGTGTATTCTCTGAGCTACAGTGAGACGTGTGCGGACCTTAGAACTGAAGCTATGTGCTCCATTTTTCTAGTTTTAGTGAGTATGTGAGTAGAAGCATTCTTGATCAGCTGCAGCTTTTTGACACACTTTTTAGGCTGACCTATGAAGACCCATCAATGTGATTAATTATAGATGCATACATAAACTGGACTTGGTGTGGCTTTGTTTAAACAGTGGCTTTTTTGCTGCTTTTGCTAGTTAAACTTGAAGTTAATGAAGTATGGTACTCAAGCAACATGTCTTCTATCTTGAGTGTTTCACTGTGTTCACCGTTTTCTGCAGCAACTCCAGACTTACAATGGACCTTTTTTAATGAATCTGACTGATGCTTTCCCTGACCTTTTCCTGATTCTTATGTTTTGCAGTTTTGTTACCTACTTTAGAAACCTCTGAGGTAGAAAAGCTTTAATTATTCTCTATTTCAATTGCACTCAGACAGTTTATTGATTAGGGTGGACTGTTGATAGCATCTGATTCCGTGAGTTTTATAAGAGGTATCAGACCAAAGCTCACAGAATAAAAAGACATGTATGATGCTTCACAGACTCTGACATTTTGTTTACTGACCTTTTTTCTCTCCTGTGCCTCATTGTTGAAAAAGAAGCACTCTGCATACTTTTGAGAGACAACAAAAACAGATTAGTGAATATTATACAAAAAAACTATAATGTGATTAAGTCAAAACTCATCTGAGAAAGTTGTGGCTGCAAGAAAATAATCTCACACTCAGCAAATATACTAAGAGACTTGGATGGGGTTATTGTTATCAAGCCGGAGGACTCCAGATATCAGACAATCACCCATTCACACACTGATGCTGGAGGCTGTATTGTGGCCACAGCTACCCTAGGGCAAAGCTGGCATTCATCGGCCCGCCCCGCAGGCAAGGCTGAGATATGGATCGATTGAGGGTTTAAACCAGCAACTACTTGTTACAAAACCAGCAGCGGTTATATTTATTTACTTATTTCAATAACTTTGTATTATTTTATCCAAGTTATCTTAGTGTTGAATGGCTGTTCACGTAGCAGTAGCAGGTGAGGAGATGAGAAAGAGACATTCTCAACCATCTGCCAGCTTGTTACCGGACGACGCAGAGAATCAGTTTCAGTTTATTTATATAGCGCCAATTTACAACAGGTGTCGTCTCAAGGCACTTTACAAAAAATCAATTAAAATCAAGGATACATTCTAACAAATCAATTTGAAAAAGTTTCCAATCTAAGGAACCCCAGCAGATTGCATCGAGTCATTGACTTGCAGCATTCACAGAGAAGACCAACCCAGAGCTCTCTGCTTCTGCAAACATCTCAAAGCTTCCTCCAGCCAATGGCAACTATTCTCATCATTCCTTGCACATTGTTTCCATGGTTACAAAAAAAGAATGTCTTGTGCTAAACAGATGCAATCGGCATGGCAACCGTCAGTAACCTGGGTATTGTAGCTGTCCAGTAGGAGCTGGACGGCGCTCTGCTCTCCATGGTTAATGCTCTGGATGATCCTCTCCACGTCTGGTGCCATTCCTGAGGCCTTCCACAAAAGTGTTCTCTAAGAAAAGATTTGGCCTTATATCCTGTATTTATGAAATATAAAGGACTAACATAACTGCACATGTAAAAATGATCAGCAATAAAAACATAATCTGCCACATAATATAAACAGACAAAACATTTCTAATAGACAAACAAAAAGTGATATTGTCTTTGTAATTAAGTCTTATTAAAGCTAATTAAGTTCAAGTGAATAAAGGTTATTAAGTGTTGCACTCACCTGTTGGTGTGATAAATAACTCACCGTCTGAGACAGGGTCTCCGTCCTCTGTGTAATCTGTGTAATGTCCTTACTCCAACTCCTCCCCTTCACCCCCTAAGCCTTGGATATGTTTACCCCCGCCTTAATGTCTCAGCCAAACCAAAGGCACTAGGCTACATCAGTTACTTTACACTTCTATAGGATGCAGAATTAATTGTATACGTACAACTCCAATACATAGATAGCTCCAGCGATGCCTTTAGCATCTTTCTGTCAGGTTTAAATATCTGACCGCAGTGGTTTTCATTTAAACTTGTTGGTTTCCTGAACATAAACTAGCTTTAGTCCTGAAACTTTCATCAGGGTTGATGTCAGGAACAAACAGGAAGCTTCATGTTAGCCTTCTTCGTAGGCTAACCTGACTGTTTGTTGTTACTGAAGTTTAACAATTTGGAGATGGTTCTGCTTGCACCCACTGGCAGTAAAGCAGTGTCAACATTATGCTTGAAAGTGGAGAGACTTCTTAGGTTCCAAAGCCTCATATTGACTTCTTTTCACTGTATCCAAACTCTGCAGCAATATTGTTGCTTTTGTTAAGAAGGCTTTTGGCTTGTCCATGCCTGCAAAGACTTGTTACTTGATTTTGATTTTACCCCAATGACTTTTGAGTCTAATTGAAGTCGAACATGTTCACTTTAAAACACTTGATATTTTCCTAATAAATCTAAAGTATAAACCATATTATTTATAAAGTGTGTCCCATGAATTCATTTCACTCAATCCATATGCAAAAATCCTTCTCTTTCCACACTGTCCATACATGTAGGTGAGCTGCAGCACAGCCAGTCAACATGTATAACATGCGAAACCTCCCAGAAGGGTAGAATGGACAGAGAAGGAACAGCTGCAAACTTAGTTTGACATTTTAAGTTGCATAAAGAATGGTACATGTTACTTTTATGCTATTTTTGTCATCTTAACTACATCCTCTATTTCAAGTGCATCTCAAAATAATGTGCAACTAGTTAGCTGAAGGTTACCAGCGGGTTGTTAGAAGGTAAGCTGGTTCTGTAACTGAACTCAGAAAGAAGAGTGTCTTAACCTCTTTTACTTTGCAAGGTCAGTTTCCCATGTTTCAACAAGATTTGTGTTTAGTTTTACTGGGGAACACATGGTTTCTATTTATATTTAACATATAATTTCAACACACTGCTTCTAGCCCATCATGAGCTGGAGATAGGAGCCAGCATACCCCTGCGACCCCACAAGGATAAGCGGATTAGATAATGGATGTATGGATATCATTTCAACATTGTAAAAACAAATTAATTAAAAGGACTTTAGGAATGTACTCTGGATTTGAGGATAAAGACTTGAGACTTGCAAAACAATAACTTGGTCGCACCTTTGGTTGCTAGAAGATGCTGGATTGCCTTCACTGGAACAGTGACCCTGGCATTCCACCATGGTCAGCTTATGGCAGTCTGATTGTTCACAACATTCTGACCAATTTCTTGTTATGTGATTTACATCTAAAGCTTAGATTGGACACAGCTGGTTGTTTTAAGTTGGACAATGATCTCACACACATCTAAAGAAATGTTCCTAACTATGCTTAAAAGTAGTGTATGTTGACCCCCACCACGTATTGTCATGACTTTGACATTTTGCTGGTGGTAATTCAGGATGCAAATGTTTTGTACCTATATTCTTTAAACCAAATGTGAAAAACGAGCAGGATGTTGTTGACTTTTCATCACATTTGTCATTTTCATCAGTTTTATTTCCCTTTGTCAAATACAGGAAGTCCATGTACAGAAGAGATACTACTAACTAGAGAATAAAGCGTCTCTACAGTATTTACATATTCAAAAGACTCTCCAGGAGAGACAGAACAATATGAAATATCAACAAACAACAAATAAAAATAACCAAGATTAGATCACTGACATTTAGACTGCTCGAGGATGATTTCCCCTGACATTTCTTTAAAGACAGACGAGCTTTATTTTTTCACTTCTTTGTCATTTGCTGTAAACAGTTTTTTAAAAAGAAAACAAAATATGGTTCAGATCAGAATACATTTTCTGTCTCTTCTCACAGCTGTTTATTCTTTTTATCTTTGCTGAAGGTCATACAAACATCATAAAGTCCACTAAAAGTTTCTTTTAGTTCACTTGTCCCCATTGAATCCTGCCGGTTATACAGAACTCATTTTATCAACATCCCTTTAAAATAATCTTCAAAAAATGTAAAACAACCAACACCCCATAGTTACTGTGTTTATTTCTAAAAATGTCACTGTATAAAGTATACAAACCACAGTTATAAACACATCCTTAACACACGGATATACATATATACATATATATATATATATATATATATATATATATATATATATATATATATATATATATATATATATATATATATATATATATATATATATA
>JAVLVB010000573.1:16208-37904 GCA_032876305.1 Orestias chungarensis | reverse complement strand
GAGAAGTGGTCAGATTGTCCTCCAGCAGTCTAAGCCTATAGCAGCAGAACTATAGAAAAACTTAAATAACTTAACCCTATAGAGAGAGACATGAAGAAGGTAGAGCAAAGGAGAACCGTCTGTCAAGACTGAGTTCCTCCCCCAACCGGATTAGGCTGTCTTCTCTACCTCTTCCTAACTATAAACTTTATCAAACAGGAAGGTTTTAAGCCTAGATTTGAAACTAGACAGGGTGTCTGCCTCACGGACTAAAGCTGGAAGCTGGTTCCACGTGGACAGAGAGTGGACAGGGAGGGATGTCAAAATGTACAGTTAATATGTTTCCCCATCTACCAACCAGTTGACTGAATATAGGAGTTGTTTTGTTATTACAATTATTCAGATATAGGATGTAGAAAAACTCCCGGAGCTAAGATTTATGCATGAAGTCTTGCTTACCTCTTCCTTGCAGTGCAGGAAAGTGTGATACTTGAAGTGGTGAAGAGAATGGTACAGACTGTATATTCGACAGGTCTCAATCGAAAGCTTCAAATCCTGAGGAAGGTTGAGAGAGAACAGGTTACATAACAATTATTCCAGGAGAATGATATCTCCTGGTCTTGTAGCTCATCCAGGTCCATCTCCCCCTCATACTCAGCAGCCTCCCTGAAGACCTGCCAGTCTGTGCAGCCGAAGCAGTCCTGCAGCACATCATCGCCGTCTTGTTGCTCATAGCAAGCTCAAATGCTCAACAAGCACTATGCTTTAAAGTTAGTAAAAAAGATTTGATATGTGTAAATTCTTGTAACAGTATCAGTAAAAATACCAAATAATAATGAGCAACAACCAAGTATGCTTTATGTTTTGCATTTTTACACTATTTTGATTAATCTAAAAAACAATACAATCTTAGACTCAGGTCACACAAAGGACAAGAAACCCATAGTGATATTGCATCATCTCACCTGTTGCTTAGGAACTGTCTTCTTGACAGGACTCAGGGTCTTACGGCTGTAGCCCTCCCCCTCTAGATGAACTCTGACAGCTCCTGAATCCAGAGGGTCTGCTGTCATTTTGGGGTGCATGTGTAAAGCCTCCTTGAGAAAAAGAAGAAGAGTATCTGCGTGACTATCCGCTAGTGTTTTTGACTAAATCATGATAGAGTTTTGGAATCTACTGATGAAACAAATAAAGAAGAAGCATGTTAAAATCTACTTGATGCTGAGCAGTCATGTTGACTCTTCTCAAAAGCCTCTTCTTTTGTTCACTCAGTAGTCTGTCGATTTTCCTCATAGGAGGGAGGTACAGCTCATCTAAACAGTGGGAACAACATACAGTCCTTCACTAAAATAATGCCCGTAATCATAAAGAAACTGAACCAGTTTCATTAAAATTTTCCCCAATCCACACAGGATTAAAGTTTGTACAGACTTAAATGTGAACATGCTATACACCCGCCCCTGATAAAACATCTTTTATAAATGTACAGAGAAGGGGCCCATTTTTAGCCATTAGCAAGATTTGGGTATTATTCTGGCTGAATATTTGAACTCCATTCTTTTCACAAATTTTAGTCTTCATTCCAATGGGTAGTTTCCTGGAATTAACCAAGCTATTTGTCAAATATGCACAAAATGTCAAGAGTTCTTAGGTCTGGGTCATAGCAGACCCAGTTCTGATGTGTGTTCAGGATCATTTTACTGTTGGTCAACCAACTGAGCCCAGCTTCCAACCACCACGCTGCTGATTTTAATTGTTAAAGAGTTTGAACACCCAATGTCCTGGCTTGTCCTGGAAGAGTGTCAGTTTTTAGTCCAACTTGAAGGGTTTCATTGTGCACCATGTATTTCTTCCATGGTCAGTATGTCATATGTACATGTTGGTGCAAAACTAGCTTCAGAGTGGACAGGGAGGCCTGTTCCTGCAGTCACCAGTTTGGTAACCACGTTCCTTTAATATGAGAAGAAACACTTTGGATTGATGAGTAACACTTTGACACATTATGACGCTCCAATTAGACATTTATCACAACCATACAACTAAAATTGGTTAGACATGGATTTAGCAGAGGACTTCCAAAGGTTTATACTTTAACCAGATGAAATGTTTAGTGTCCTTAAAATCTGGTGTGTTCCAGCAAACTAACCATTTAAAAAACTATGAATTGCAATCATGGTAAATTTATGTTGAGTCATTTTTTATTATTGATCACTAGAAAAATATAATGAAATCAAGAAAAAACACAGTAAGCAATAAGTCACTTATTATCCTTGTGAGACTCACCATCAGTGTCCTCCAGAGCTTGAATCATGTCAGGGTCGAGTGCTGTGCTCACCAGCATCTCCACGTAGCTCCTAAACATCTCCCTCATGGCCCGGCTGTTGACTCCTCCCTGCACTGGGCCTGGAGCATGGACACTCGGCAATGAGGAGGGTTGACACTGTGCAGCACTGGTTCTGACACAAACTTGGTTTGTGATTTCAATGTCTTATGTTTTCTAAGATTTTTGACCTTCAGGCTTTAAGTATTTGTGAATCATAGTTGATTTCTTGTTTCTGATATGGTGACTATTAACTTCCAAAGATTTATTGCTATATTTTTTGAGCTTGGACTTGATCGAGAACGAGATGGCGGCCCGCAGTAGTGCAGCGGCTTCTCACGCTCCTAGTGAACACCCTGCTTTTAGTTGTTTTAGTTGTATGTTGCGTCGGTTCCGAGTCTAAACTCACACGCCTCATGCGTATGTGTTATAGCAGGACTGAACTTTTTATAATTAAGGACAGTTTGGTCAGGAAAAAAGCGAATCTGGACAATAACATCCAAGCAACGCTGGGCAGACTACGGCTCCTCCGGACTTTGGCGTGGCGGAGCAGAGCACTGCAGATAAAGGGGTGGCGAGGCACTGCAAGCGACGGCAGAAGAGGGGGAAGCGCGGCGGTGTGCGAGCCAGGCTAAAAGATAAAGCTAACCGACCCCCGATTCCGTCACTTTTCCTGTCCAACATCCGCTCTCTGGACAACAAGCTAGACCTCCTGCGGCTTAGGATCAGTGTTTCTGAGGAGATGAGGAACTGCGCTGTGATTTGTCCCACAGAAACATGGCTGAACGACACCATGCCGGACGGCAGCTCTACCGAGCGGGCCGCAACCAGCACTACGGGAAAGCCCAAGGTGGCGGACTGTGCATCTATATCAACAAAGGTTGGTGCACAAACTGCGGGTTGGAAAAAAAGGCACTGCTCCGAGGCGACAGAACAGCTGACTGTGAAGTGCAGACCTCACTATCTGCCTCGGGAGTTTAAGGCTGTGTTCGTCATTGCTGTTTACATAGCACCAGATGTTTACGCTAACACGGCGTTGAAGGAGCTCCATGATTTCAGCTCACTTCAGAACAAGCACCCGGAGGAGTTGTACGTGGTAGTGGGGGATTTTAACCACGCAGAACTGACGAACAGCCTGCCGAGGTTTAAACAGAACATAAATATTCCAACACGTGGAAATAATACGCTGGACAGTGTCTACACCAACGTAAAAGACGCATACAGAGCCTTCCCCCGCCCCCACCTCGGCCTCTTCGACCACATGCTGGTGCAAGAAGAAGAGAGCTGACTGCAGGAGTTAAGAGGGCAAAAGCTGCATATGCTCAGAAAATCCAGGGACACTTTTCCTCCCAGGATCCACAGATGTGGAAGGGCATCAAGTGCATTACAGACTATAAATCTAAAGCTGCACAATGCCCCAAAGACCCCTCCCTGCCTGAGGTTCTCAACAAGTTCTATGACCGGTTTGAGAAGCCTGACACCCTCCCCAGCACCAGATTCACGACTTCACCAGGTGAAGAGCCCCTCAGTGTGACTCCAGCAGAAGTAAGGAGGACGCTGAGGAGGATCAACCCCCAGAAAGCTACTGGTCAATACGCTTAAACGCACCAGAGTATCAGTGACTTCCGTTCCATTCTGCCCCAGCTTCTGCTGTACTGATGGTGGTTAAGACCAGGGAAAAATGCAGTTCTTTTTTTTTGTACTTTTTAAAAATAAAAATAGTAGATGTCTTTCATTATTTAAATCTTATTTCTTTCCACAAATATCTGTAAACAAAACTTGAAGTTGCAAAAATATTTGTGTCACTGAGAGCAGACGGTATATGATGGAGATGTGCTGACCTTCATCCTCACTGGGCCGGGACGAGTCAGACTCAGACGAAGACGATGGTAACGCCTTTAGCCACTTCTTCCTCTTTTTAGGAGGAGGCTCGGCGCTGTCTTTCAAGGTATTGTTTTTTTCTTCCCCTCTATTCTCTTCTTTGACTCTTAAAATGTCTATGCCTCCAACTCTAAGTCTCTTTTCTGTTTCAACCTCACTCATTTCTCTCTCCTCTGTAAGCACTATCCCCATTTTGCCTTTCTCTCTGTCTTTTTGCTGCATCTCCTTCGGCTGCCTCTCTTGTCTCTGTCTTTCTTTGCTCACTTGTTTCTGTTTCTCCCTCTCTCGCTTCTCCCTGTTACTCCTTTCCGTCACTCTTTCAATTTTTTCTTGTTCATACGTCATTCTCTGCCTGTCTTGTTCCTCTTTATCTCTCCTTTCTCTATCTTTCTGCTCATTCAGTTGCTGTGTCTCTCTCTGTTTTTCTTCTCTTTCATCTTGTTCTCTCATCATCTTTTCTTTCTCATTGCGCTCCCTCTCCTGTCTCTCCTTCTCTTCTCTCCTCTCTCTTTCTTTGAGCTCCCGTTCGATTTTCTCTCTAAGTTCTCTCTCTCGTTCTCTTTCTCTGTCTCTCTGCACCTTCTGCTCTCTGTCTTTCAGTCTCTCTTTGTCTCTGTCGTCTCTCTCCACTCGGCTTTGAAAGCTTTTCACCTGTTTAGCTATAGACTGCCGTCTGTCACAGGGTTGGTTGGAAAGAAAAGAAAGACACAGAGTGAATGCCTGTCCTCAGGTCTGTGTAAAGCCAGTAACAGCGGAAAGTGAACCTGCAGCCTTACCTCAGGGCCAGGCTGGCTCTGTGCCATGGCTTCTTAGAACACACTCGGACATAGTCCTTCTTGTTGATGTTCTCCAGGAACTTTACATATAGGCGCTGGTAGCAGATTTTGGCGTCTCCGAAGTAACCCAGATACTGAGGGAAAATAATGTTATTCACCTATTCAAACCACTACTGGCAAATTTATTATAAGGGAAATGTGTGTGACAGAAACAAAAAACGAATCAAACGTTGAAGAAAATTTATTTCCAAATGATTTCTAAATAAAGATATAAGAAGTGTAGCGATAAATTCAACCCCAATTAGCAAATGGACTTCACTTATATAGCACTTTTCTAATCAAACTCCCCCCTTAAAGCGCTTTACACTAAAGCCACATTCACCACCGATACAGGCATCAATAGGCAACTAGGGGTTAAGTGCCTTGCCCAAGGGCACATTGCCATGTGACAGGGGGCAGCTGCAATTAAACCTGCAATCTACCTGATTGCAAGACAACTACTCTACCCACAGTGCCACAGACAGTTTAAGGTTTAAAGCAAGTTGCCATTCACCCACCCCTTTATAACACTGACTCAAATACTGCGTTGGACAATGTTCATATGGCGTCATCGGCATATATAGGGTAAGAGAAATGAAAGTAGACCTACACTCTGTCATATGGATAAAAGCAGATAGAGAATGGACTCTTGAGGGACCACAAAAACAATGAGTAAAAAATGGTATCTGGTTTAGAACAGTACCAGAGAACCACCATCCATTTTTACCCTTCAATCAGTACATAATGTTCTGATGAACTGTGTTAAACGCAGAGAAATAATGTTATTAAGAGAGATATTCTACACCCATCACATTCCATGGCTCTACTTGTCTCATGTCTTATTCTAAAGCCTCTCAAAAACCTCTCAAAACCTGCAGAAGGAACTTTAACAAAATGTTCTTCTAAAATTGTAACTAAATGTAGCTCAATAAAAAAATGCTAAACTGTGTATTGAGACCTCCATTTAAGAAAAACAAAACAAAAATATTGATCCTGCTTCTTACTTCATGACTTCGTACTAAATTATATTTGTCTGTTGAATAAAATCCATTATACAACACAATGAAATGAAAGGTGCTAAATGAAACAATGCTAAAACAGTTCAAGAAGATGAAGTGAATATTCCTACTCATTATTCAGAAAACTCACATTGCTAGTTGCACAGAACTGTCTTTGGCCGTCTTTAATCTCTGGGCTGAATTTCTGTAGCAAAGCTTTCTGGACCCTCCAGATGGGTGGAGGTTCCCGGCCAGTCTGCAAAGCCATCTATAATATGGAGAAACCACTCATTTATTCAGGCTTTTCTTTATTTAGCAGCTCATAAAAATGTCTGAAAAAGCACTGCCATGTTTCCTACACTGTCTGGCAATAAATTCCCAAAAACATTTTCCCCTTTAGGTCGTTTAGAATTAGCCAAAATATCTTTATTGATTGTATGCCACCATTAAAACGCTTTAAACTTTCCTCAGATTCAAAGGTTTACACTGGTTTACTCGATGTTTGGTAAAACTGCATTTTGAAATGAATAACTTAGCTTAAATGTTTGTTTTTTCTTCCTTACTTCTTTTATGATAGTTGCTGGGTTTTTGGCCCATTCCTCCCGACAGATCTGGTGAAACTGACTTACGTTTGTATGCCGCCTCGCTTCCACGCATTTCAACCGCTGCTCACAGATTCACAACAGGACTGACATCGGTTGTTTGTATTCGCCCCTTCAACCCATTTCCACACTTTTCTCAAAATCCCATCTTGTTTGTGCAGTACACCAGTGTTTTTAAGATGCTACCACCCTCATGCTTTAAGGTTAAAGGGTACATTCTTCCACAAGTAAAAATGTATGAATTTAATTTCAGATACACAACAGATATCTTAGTTTATGTTGGTTTTTAAAGTAATTGACTTTTTTCTGATGAAGCGACCTTTCAGCCTATTTGCACAGTCTTTTAGACTTGTAGTTTAATAAGGAAAATGTGCATTTGGGGTTTTGCTTAACATACATCCATGAATTTAAACGTTGCGAATGAACCATTTCATTTCAAGTTAACATTATTATATGTAAACTTATGATTATAGGATAAACGTACAACAACTATCTATCACTTTATTCTGTAATTTAGCAATTACGAAGAATATTGATAATCCTAACTGACTTCTCTTGTTTGTTATGACAGTGGGGAAATAAAGGTGTTTTTTATCAATTGTGTCTTTTTATGTCTTCAACTGTAGATCTTAAAAGTTTTTGAAGGATGTACCTTAAGAGTACCAATGTCTTCAGTTCGAACCACAAATTCATCTCGTTCCCGAAAGATTCCCTCGCCTCCACTCTCACTGTCCTCCTCTTCACTCTCCCCAGCAATTGCAGCCTCTGCCTGCTTCTTGGCAAGGTGTAGAGAGGTCAGGCGTTGTGAGGCCTGGATCTCCTCAGGAGTTGGAGGTGATGGTGGTTCAGAGGAAGATGGTGAGGGCGAGGAAGCAGATGGTGAAGACAGTGAAAGCTCACCAGCTTCATGATCTTGCTCAGAGGATGAAGGCGGAGGTGTGGTTGAAGGAGGGGGTATAGATCGGGGAAGGCTGGAGAGAGGTGATGATGGGATGGCTGGAGGGGAGGTGGAAGGAGGAGGGGAGGTCACAGCCTGATGTAATGAGGGTGGCGGAGGTGCAGCCTCGGAGGGCAGGAATGTAGTTGGACTTGGCTTGTCCTCACCTTGCTGGATGGGCAGTGATGAAGGGGCAGACAAACTGAAAGTAGTGAGGGGTGAGGGTGAATAGGTGGGGGAGAATTGTGGGACGGACAGGGATTTAGGTGGAGGTGGAAGTACAGGTAAGAGCACAGGTACTGATGGAGGAAACACAAGTATAAACATTTTACATTAACAGGAGAAAGATTTCCTCTTCTTGTTTTGTATACAAACCAAACATCAGAGTAATAATTCATTTCATACTTACCATCAACTTTAGAACGCTCAATAGCTTTAGTCAGATTTTGCTCTTCCTTCTGCTTCTGCTCCTTTTCATGGCTCTGCAGGTTCTCTGGCCCCTTCCGGATTTCTGCATTATTCCCTCTCTGCTCCTCTTCTCTCTCTTCTTCTTCCCTTTGCTCTGGTTGTCTCCTCTCTATTTTTGGGCTGCTTGGCAGTGGTGAATTTAGACTCTGATCTCCGTGCCCTTGTGTGTTCTGATGACTGTATGTCAGCTCCCCATCTTTCATATTCTCCAAAAGACGGACGACAGAAAGCATAGCAGGGGGCGGGGGGCTGAGCAATGGCTCCTGTGGCATTAGTGGGGAGGGTGGGGGCTGGGACTTGATCATGGCAGAGGCCATCACAGCAGCCAGTGAGTGTGGGGTGTCATAGAGGGCTGAGATGGCGGATGAGATGCTGTTCTGTAGGTCCTGGTTTTTACTCACAGAGTCCTCCTCGTCTGAGGAAAATGAAGGCAGTGTCTCAAGGTTTCTTTTCAGCTCATCATCAAGAGGCTTGCAAGGACTCGGACAGCCACTAAGCGCCACATCGGCACTCTCACCCCCTGCATCCTCGCTGAAGGTTTCAGGAGGAGGAGAAGGTGATGTTAGGGATGGAGGAGATGATGACAGAGGCCTGATTCCACCCCTCAGAGAGGAACAGTGATCAAATACTTCCTGCTCCGATCCATCGTGTCCAAATGCCAGGTCACACTCTTTTTTGCCGATCTTCAGGAAGTCCAAGAAGGAGGCGATGAATCCTGGTTTGAAGTCATAGTCTTTCTCATCAGCCTGGAAAGTATTAGAAGATTGCGTCATTTCTAGAGTGAAAAACATAAATGCATATTTTTACTGTGATTTTATGTAGTACACCAAAACAAACTACAGCATTACTAAGGAGAGGAAGGAAAACAACATATGGTTTCTATATTTGTTGTCGATACAAATCTGAAAAGTGTATTTAGCACCCTTCATTTCAATTTCCAAAAGAAATTTAAAGCTTTAATAGTCTGTCTCTTCAAACCTCCAGTCGGTCGTGGCAGATCGCTGCTCGTACTGAGCCAGGTTCTGCTGGAGGTTTCTTCCTGTTAAAGGGGAGTTTTTCCTCTCCACTGTCGCCACATGCATGCTCAGTATGAGGGATTGCTGTAAAGTCAACAACAACACAAGCCATTGTTTCTGTCTGCTGATTCCAGAGGAGTGAATGCTGCAAGTCAATGACTCCATGAATCTGCTGGAGTTCCTTAGATTGGAAACTTTTTAAACTGATTTGTTTATGATGTATCTTTAGTAAAGTGCCTTGAGACGACATCTGTTGCAAAATGGCGCTATATAAATAAACTGATTCTTGATTCCAGTCACTGAATTGTTAAGCAGAACCCAGTTGTGTGTAACATCAGGTCTACTGTGTATGTTTCTACATGGACTTTTTTTGCAAATCTGCTCAGTTTTTTTCCAACTGGAGGTCACAACTGATGGCCACGCATATTAGTCTTTAACCATTTGGTCAAAGACATAACTCAACTAAAACTTTCTGACAGAAGTCATCTCTGTCATCAGCAGTCCTGGCAGTCCCTGCAATTCTCAGCCTTGTCAGGAGAACGAATACTGAGCAGAACCAAGTGCATCACCACCACGACAGAGCATTTGCAGAAGTAATAGTTCAGTCATTTTTTTTTACTTTGTTTTTATTGATTTCCACAAATGTTGCATCATGTACATCAAAAGTGCAGAATATTCCACATTCACAAAAAAAATCACCTATGTACATGTTATAGTAGCATACAATGGAAATGAAGCAGGAATAAGAAAATAAAAAAACAGAACAAAAACAAAGCTATGCAACACTTATGGATATAGCAAGCCCTCCATGGGTCTCCATCTCTTCATGAAAAGTTCTCTCTGCAGTCTTAGGGAGTATGTAATCTCCTCCATCTGGTAAATCTCTCTTACTTTCTCAATCAAATAGTGTAAGTAGGTGGATCTGGACTCAACCATTTGATAGTGATACATTTAAGTGCAGCTGTCAGTAAAATTCTCAGAAGATATTTTTTACTATTGCCTCCAAAGCCATCCGGAACTGCCCCTAAAATGACTAGCTGTGATTATTTTATAAGTAATTGTTGAAATATGGTATTGAGTGTGGTAAAAATATCATTCCAAAACAAATTCAACTTTGGGCATGTCCAAAATATGTTGGTGTGAGTTCCCAGGTAAGTACCACAATTGCGCCAGCAGATGTCAGGAATTGAAGGGTTCATTTTGGATGTGATTTCTGGTGTCGTGAAGAATCTTGTTATTATTTTCCATTTAAATTCTCTCCATAAACCGGAATTTGTGACTAGATGTGATTCAATGCATATTTTTTCCCACATATTTTCTGTTATGTGATTGCCAATCTCAGCCTCCCATCTTACTTTAATGTTTAAGGTTTTATTAGAATTACATTTTGAAAATGCTTTATAAAAAAGACTTAACGTATTTAGAAAGCTATTGCCCTGATATATTTTTAATAGAAGTACCTCAATGAATGAGGGATTTAACACTTTGTTCCTTTCTTTGTGTTTAGTCAAAAAACTGAAGAGGGAAGCCGAAATTGACCTCTGAGCTGCTCAAAAGATTTCAAGCAACCGCTGCTCACCAGCTGGTGCACCTTATCAAGACCAAAGGTTGATCATATTTTAAAGCTGGCGTCAGTTAAACATGGGACAAATCCGTGGAGGCTGGAGATATCTGAGAGAACTGAAATTTCTCTTGGAAGACCATATGACTGCTTAATTTTCTTCCAGATCTTCAATGTAACCTTAATCCACTCACACACGTGTGTACTCTTTCATTGAAACATTACAAAAAGGCAAAGCATCAATAGGGACATTACACAAACTCTTTTCAATATTAAGCCATTGAGTCCTAAAAAACAGGGGTGTCATTTGACCTGCCCAAAAGTAATGCTTATGATTCGGTGCTGAAACACCACCTTTTGATTTTGGCAATTTTAATGTTTGTAGTTTAATTCTAGGATGTTTCCCCTGCCATATAAATTCGGAAACAAGTTTATCTAATTCATCACGTGTAGAATTTGAAATGTTTATTGGCAGCATTTGGAAGAGGTATAATAGTCTGGGTAAGACATTCATACGTATACTCTCTATGCGACCCGTGAAAGAAAGAGGCAGGACCGTCCACCTCTCCAAATCTTTTTAGATTTTCCCAATAAGGACCCCATAATTTACCTTGTATAATTCTGCTAGAGACAGTGGAATTTGGATACCCAAATACTTCAAGCCCTCGTTTGGCCATTTGAAGCCACACTGATCTTTGAATTTTTGTGATATATTTCCCACTATGTCCATTGCTACTGTTTTATCGATATTGACTTTATACCCAGAGATGTAACCATGGGATGGTTCTCATAGGATTCAAAATATATAGTAATACATCATCGGCATATATGGACGGTTTGTGTTGTTCACCATTTATTAAAAATCCTTGGATGTTGACATCCTCTCTGATTAGTTGTGCTAGAGGTTTGATGCTTATATCAAACAGCAGAGGCGATAGTGAGCATCCCTCCCTGCAGCCGCGTTCTAGTAGGAATCTGTTTGATATTGTTCCATTAACCTTTACACTGGCTAAAGGGTTTGAATATAATATTTGGATCGATGAAATTTGGACCGAATTGAAATCTTTGCAACGTGTGATTCAAATACTGCCAGGACACCCGGTTGAATGCCTTTTGGGCATTGAGAGACAGTATCATTGCTTCATTTTGTTTAGTTTTAGAAATGGAAATTAAATTTAGTAGCCTACGGACATTATCCCCATAGTACCTTCCGGTTATGAACCCCGTCTGATCTAGGTTTATAATATTTGTAATGATTTTACAAACCCGTTTGGCCAAAATTGTCGTAAGAATACGCAGATCTGTGTTGAGCAAAGAGATTGGTCTATATAACTGACAAATTGTTGGATCTTTGTCTTTCTTATGAATGACGACAATTGTGGCATCATTCCAGGACGGCGCCATGGATTCGGTCTGCAAGGCATGATGATAAGCTTTAAGTAACAGTGGGGTCACTTTTTTTTTTGTAAAATTCATTAATATAGCCGTCAGGGCCAGGACTCTTAAAACTCTTCAGATTTTAAATCACTTGTTCAATTTCCGGTTGTTTAATTGGTTCGTCTAACTGTTTTGCTGAAGATTCTGTAAGAGATTTTAATTAGATGTTTTTCAGAAAATCAGAAAGTAAGTGGTCATCTTGGCATGTATCTGCATTTTTGTACAAAGATTTGTAATAATCCGCGAAACACTTTGCAATTTTGTCTTGTTTAAGGATTGTTGTATGTTCAGTCTTTAATTTTTGAACTGTGTAAACAGACTGCTGCTTCTTAAGCGTTAAAGCCAGCAGTCTACTAGCCTTATTCATAGAGCCATTTTCATAGTATTTTTGTTTGGTAAATCTCAAGTTATTTCTATTTAGAAATGATGGACACTTTCTTAAATGTAGTACTCACAAACGTTGCGTTACCTCCTCGTGTATGTCAGTTCAGTTCGCCGTCCACCCGAGGAAAAAGAATGTTTTTCTTGACGTAGTCCATCGCCTTGGCTGCATCCACAAACTCCTTTTTCGACGTTGTTCAAGGAAACTTTATTGTCATTCAGTTGTTGTGCTAGACCCAGAGCCTAGCGAGATACAGAATCCCGTACCGGACTCCAGGCCTGTCTCGGAGCATCTTTACGACTTCAGCGAAGGCTGCTCGTGCCTGGACAACGCTGGTCGTGTGGTAGGGGAAGACAGCGATAGGACTGCCCTTATACCGGGGCTGACCACCTCCGCTGCGCGCTCTCCTCAGGATATCCTCGCCGTCTCCCTCGCTGTTGAGTCTGGCGATGATGATGCGTGGTTTGTCCCCCGGCTTACGGTAAGACCCGCTGTGGTGAGAGCGCTCCACACGCAGCTCACGGTTCAGTCGAAATACCTCTTTCAAGAGCAAAGAGATAGCCTCTGGTGAACTGGAGCCCTGCGTTTCAATCACCCCTGATATTCTGACGTTTCCCCTCCGCATGTGACCCTCCATGTCTTCACGCTTCTCCTTAAGCCTCTTTACTTCTGCTTAGAGACCAGATAGTAGTCCCTGTGCTTGTACCATCTCGTCGGACATGGTTGACATGGTTATAAGTGATTCAAAATTGTCTCGAAGTGCTTCTTTCATTTCTCCTTTGATAATGGCGGAGAAGTCTTGTCGTAGGGAGGCTAGGATGTCCGCTTTGATTGTTTCTGTGTCCATGTTGCTAGCCTTGACTTTCGGGGCTTTCGCTGCTTGACTGGCGGGCGCATGGGCGGTGAAAGCGGGGTAATCAGAGCTTTCCACCGTGGTTGCGCTGGGCTTTGTGCTGGAGGAGGCCTCGTACTTGTCTTTTGGTAGATTTGCGCCCATAAAGGCACTTTGCTTGGAGTATGTGACACCTCAGCAGCAGGTAATAAGTTTAGAAAGAGATGTATTATGTAGGGAGGTAACTTGCGTGTCTTGAAATTTTAAATAGATTTGCAGGAGCTCTGGCAGGTGCGTCTTTACTCCATCGCGCTCGCTAGCCCCCTCAGTTCATTAATTTTAAACTAAGTTTTAGATATTTTGAAAGGCTGATTACCAGTAATGTATGTTTATTATTCCTAAATTGTGTTTGACATTTTGAATATATATATATTTTTTAAACTCCAAATTCTTCTTGGCCACCCTCTTGCAACCCCAAGAATAAAATTCTAGCTCTGCCAATCTTCCCACCTTATTGTACAGACAACACAGTCTGACATTACTGCCCAGACCATGCTGTTGTAATATTACTGTCTGAAATTACTGTCTTGCTGTCTGACCTTAGTGTCCAACCTTACTGTCTGATGTTACTCTCTTGACCCCACCGTTCAGACCTTACAGTCCCTACTTTGTTGTCTGGCCTTAATGTCTGACCTTATTGTCCCTACACTGTCCTGACGCTGCATCTCCATTTTACCGTCCGGACTGTACTGTCTCGACCTAACTTTCTGACCTCACTTTTCTGACCTTTCTGTACCACCCATACCTTCTGACCTTACCCTCCCAACCTTACTGCCTGGTCATACTGTCTGACATTACTGTCCCCACCACGCTGTCTGACCTCAGTGTCTGAACTTACTCTCTTGACCTTACTGTCTGATTTTACCATCTTGACTTAACCGTCCTGTTCTTTATCCAGACCTTACTGACCTTTCGCAACCCCATTGTTCCGACCCTGCTGTCTTGACCTTGCTGTCCCCACCTTCCTGTACAGACCACGCAGTCTTTCATTACCGTCTTGACCTTTCATTACTGCCCTTACTGTCTGACTTTATTTTTTTTATTTTTTGTCTATGGACTGCCACTGCTGTCAATTAAAAATGAACTGGAGATTGGAATTTATATGAGATGATTGAATTTAAATCTGTCCACATATATGCTCAGACTGTATGGTCTGCACATAATTATATATGTCTGCACCTCATTGTGCATTGAGATACTAAATTGTGAATTCGTAATTCATAAGTAAAAGATTAGTGAAGCCTATGAAAACTTTAGCCCGCTATTGAATATAAGCCGGAAGAAAGTCTTAAGTACTCCAGTTCTACAATTTGCAACAAAGCCAGCCAGGGTGACCATGTGGAAGAAGGGTATCTGCTGTCTTTTCCTTGGCCATAATAACACATTTTAGCCCATATAAAAGATACTACAAAAGATAGACATTTAAACTAAGAGTGCACAACACTCTGGTGACAAACACTGATACATACAATCCCAATTAAGTATACTGTATTTATGAACACTTTTCAAAAGGAAGTATGTTTAATTGGATATCACTTTTGGTATGTGGAGTTATTTGGATTAAACCCTCGAGGGGGCAATGATGATTAACTCAACCTAATGAATCAATATTTTTTAAACATATAACCTTTAAAACACACCTGCAGCATATAAAATCAGTTACAGTTTTCAGTTTATTTATATAGCCCCAGTTTACAACAGATGTCGTCTCAACGCACTTTACAAGAAAATAAATGATAATCATAGATACATCATTACAAATTAGTTTGAAAGAGTTTCCAATCTAAGGAACCCCAGCAGATTCATGGAGTCATTGACTTGCAGCATTCACTCCTCTGGAATCAGCAGACAGGAACAATATCTGCAACCATAATTTTCTTATAATGACTTGTAGTGGTCTGACAGATTAAAAGGATATTACATTTTGCTTAATTTGTATGCATTAAGTTTGATTTTAAACAGTTTAATGTAGTAACAGCCTTAATGTTCAACTGCAACCAATTCACCTAACAGACAGCAGGTGGCAGCAAACTCCTGTTCCTACAAAGGCAGTAACTGTGGCAACAGTTGCCGTGGTAACAGGAATCTCTCTCCTCTCTCTTTTGTCAGTCAGACAGAGCTGGCTGTCAGTCAACTATAACCCTTTTCTCACTAAATCATAAATCAGAGAAATAGACCTGGAATCTAATACATATGTTGCACTTTCTTTTATCTGTTGGAGATACAACAGGAAATACATTTTTTTCATAAATTCATGTTTCCAAAATACCTGTAAGTACCTCTACACCACCTTATCACACAGAGAATGGCTAAGTGCCAATACACACCTTAGGTGTGAATCAGTTAGAAAATTTCCTTTCTCTACCAGAGGCATTAGTTTGAATAGATGAGGTATGAATTATATATGAGACTCCAAGCCTTGTTCATTTTACAGAGGGTGGAAAGCAACTTACTGAACTGGAGAGTTTCTGTAGATCAGCCCAGGATTCAGGATTCAGTGGATTTTTCCAGCTACACTCCATCATCTGTGTTCATGTAGGAGAAAACTGCTTCAACGATCTTTTTGTTATGACAAAGGAATGACTGCAGCTGGTAGTTTATTACATTACTTTAAACTACAGCATGGCTGTCATTATTGCACTTTAATTTACAGTTATGTTAAATACTATTAAGACCCTGTTCCTTGACTTTATTTTTCTGTCATACTGAAATTGTTTAGCTGGTCAAACTACATTTAATATTAGACAGAATCAGATTAAATACAAAAAGATATTATAAGAAGAAAATACTTTATTCAGAGCTCCCAAAGGGAAATAACAAAACCCATGTTTTTATTCATGAAAGAAAACAGCTCTCCAAAAAATCCTTGGACTCTGTTAAAAAATGAATTACTTCTCAAGATAAATCATGAACTCAATTGAATTAACCACATTTTTATTGCCTTTCCCAGTACTTATGTCTGTGTGGCCTGTGAAATCAGGAAACCACACAACTAAAACCTTTCTGACAACATCAAGTTGGTTAAAAGATCTAAAAAATCAATGCATCCCACTACAATCGGGAAAAAAAGAAAAGGTAAAGAGAATAGGCAGTCCCACCAATTAGTAGCCTTTCTAAAACTATGGGACTCTAGAGGACCTGAGTGAGAATCCAACCAACCAAAATTACACCAATAACACATTGAAGAATCATGCAAAATGTCACTGAATAACTCTAGAGAAAAGCACTTCAATTGGCTCAGTTAAGGTCAGAGTTGAAGAATCAAACAATAAGATATGTGGGAGAGTTCTACAGCCAAAACCACTCCTGATACACCAGAAACCTGAAAAAACAAACATCCCAGAAATATTCTTTTGACCCTCAAGACTCTTGGTAGGTCATGTCAGACCCAGTCAAACATGGTGGTGGTATCGTGGTGATCTGGGGAAACTTTGCTTCTTCAGGATATGGATGACTTGCTGATGATTGATTTTGTGATCATCTAACATAGTGTTTTTCAACCTTTTTGGAGCCAAGGTATATTGTTTTCATTGAAAGAATTACGAGGCACACCACCGACCAAAAATTTAAACAAATGATACTCTATAGTTGCATATACATTTATAGTAATTCTTATTAATATGAATCAAATAAACATGTACTTTTTTATCATATCTCTTATTTCAAATTGCACTTAACATGTCCACTTCAAAAATACTCAACAATTATCCAATTTCACCAAGATAATTTCCACGGCACACCTGACGAGCACACTGGTTGAAAAACACTGGTATATAGAATTCTGCTATTAGACCGAAGATCCTGCAGGAGGATGACTGACCATCAGTTTATGCCATCAAGCTTGAGCTCATTTGGATCTGCTGCAGAATAACTACACAAAGCTCATAACCGAGTCCACTCAAAAATCAAGCCAAACTCTTGGCCAAGTCAAAACCTGAAATTGAATCCAAGATTTATCACCAGAAACCATCCAATGTGGCTGCATTAAAACAACAGTTTTGGTTTGAACAGTTTTGTTGTTTTTAATTATGATGAATTATATTATAACCTGAACACGTCCTTTTTGTTTTTATTCAATTTTTAAAGATGTTTATGGCAAATGGCCTGTGCTTGTATAGCACCTTATCAGGTCAAGATGACCCCAAAAGCACCTTCACTACATTCATCTACTGGTAAGCCACAGCTGCCCAGGGGCAGTCTGACAGAAGCGGGTCTGCCAGCATCAGGAGGCAAGGCAGGGGAAGTGTCTTGCCCAAGAATATAATGAATGGGACAGAAAAGTTGGGCCTCAAACTGACAACTCACCAGTTACAAGATGAACTTCCAACTCCTGAATCACCTTTCCCCAAAAAGTTGAATGATATGAGACAGTCAAGTGTGAGAAAGAAAAGAAAAAAAGGAACTCTACGAGGGGAAAATATTTTTCCACAGGTCCAAATACTAATAACTAAAACTCATCAGGGTTGGAGAGCACTGTATACAGTGATCCCAGTATAGAGGGAAAATACTTCAACACTAACTGATTAGATACAGAGCTATCACAGAGTGTAGATGACGGTTCATCAAACCAAACCCACTGAAAATCTCATTTTCATCATTTTACAACGAATAGGAAATAAAACACTGGCTCAACAGATGCAACTTGCCTTTTTCTACAGCTTTTTGACCTCTCATCCAAAAGACTCAACTGTCTAAGGGACAATAACTCAATGGAAACCCATATAGTAGGAAGGCAGCAATGTCCACATTTTGGATGTAGAGGACAGGCACTTTAAATGACCTTACATTTCATCTTTATAACACCTGACATATCGCTTCCAGAGGTTTTATAGTAACTCATATCTTGGAACATTCTATAAAAGATCTCAAATGGCATAATTTGAACATATTTGATCATCAAGTGACAACAAACTTTGAGAAGCATTCAGGAAATTAGTCATATGACCTTAATGGTCCCATTTGTGTATTTTAGATCTATATAAGACATTAAATACATGCCTTTAAACATCCTTCTTAACTGAAGTATTAGAAAACGCACATCAATGTTCTCTAATTCTTATCATAGTTATTTAGAAGTTATTCTATCATACTTTTATTTACATGCCCTGTATGAAGAAGCTGACCATCCATACACTGATATAATCTGTTAGCCACATTAGAAATCTCTCAGATTAAATGTAAACTAAACTCTTTTTTTAAACAGGACAGTCTACCATGGAGGACTCTGAATAAAAGTAACAAACATAAACGTCAAAAAATGCTGTTTCACCAATGTTCCAAAATAATCTAAAGCACTACAGTATTTCATTTGTCAAAGTCCCTACCTCTCCCACTCTGGGCTTCATGACGTTGTCTTGTGTCTCTTCATGATCATTTCTTTCAATGGCCATAGTGCTGCTCGGTCCAGGACTCATGCCCAAAGAAGGTGCTGACCCTACCGATCCATCAGACTGCACCGGCTCGCTGCAGGACAGAGAGTCTGTCTTCAGCAAGGACTCTGATGGTGGCATGGTGCAATGCAATTGTTCTATCTGAGATAAAGACAAGTTTGAATGAGAATTCAAAACCATTTACCACACACACACACATATATTTATATATATATATATATATATATATTCGTTCTGAAATCTTGATGTTTTTGGTTTTATGTGATCTCAGCAATACTCTTGGCTCTATTTGCTATCGTATTTGCTGGCTTGTGGTAAACCGATCAACAAATTCAAACATATTTAATTGGGTGGGTATCAATGACTCTTCTGGGAGCTTTGGGGGAATATTTCATTGCTGGTGTAAAAATAACGAAACTTGGAGTTTAGTTATCTGTCTGATTAGGTCTGAGGATCAGCAAAAACAATATGTTGTCCTTCTAGGTACACAGGTTTCTATTCATTTTTCATTTAAAATTTCCAGACTTTTCCAGATTTCTTATGAAAATTTCATAACATGTTGGACATGTTGAATTTATGCACTTTAAACTGAACACCAATCACCAAACAAAAGTGCTCACAGCGGCTTTTGGGCAAAGGGAAAGTTAAAGAGCCTTTTCGCAGCCTTTAGTCATCTAGATTCATTTTTAAAAAGCTGGAACCTAAGTGTCGAAAAAGGAATAGATTCTGTTACACAACACATTCACATTCTACTCAAACGCTTGACAACTTCTGTGCCTTTTTGGCTCGAAAAATGTAAACAGTACAAGCTGTTTTATTACATGGCTTTTACAGTACTTTGTCTGGTCCAGAGAACACCAAAGCACTTCACACAACATTCAGTTATCAACATACACAGATGGTGGGACATCAGAACCACCAGGCCCTCTGACCACCACCAGAAGGCAGTGTGGGTGAATGCATGAACGCTCATGCACGCAAAGACTGATATGGAGGAAGCAGGGAATCAAACCAGCATCTCACCTGTTACTGGAAAAAAAAGTATACCTCCTACCTGTAGACCCATTTTAAACACCATACATTCATTTCAATTTAATGACTACGGGCCATGCATTAAAGGCTAAAGGTCAAGAACAAACATTCATACTAAAAACTAAAGTGGAGAACTCCCAGGAGATCTTTGACAGCAACAAACAACCTTTGTATTTCCGAGATACCACGAAAACAAAACAAGGTCATTTTATTTCTAAAGCCATTCTGGTGATAGGCGACAGGCGAGGCACACCTTGGACAGGTTGCCAGTAATCACAGCGCAACCAGGCATATATAATCAGACCCAAGAAAAATTTAGACATGGGGATTTGAACCCAAGACCTTCTTGCTACAAAGCAACAGTTCTATCAACCATCTCATCATGCAACTCTGTTGCAAACACATTCAATAAATAAAAGTGGTAAAACTAACATAACTGTCAATTTGTTTAATCATCAGAAATGTGCAGCAATGACTAACTGATCCAAAAGTCTCCCCTACTATGTCTCCTCTCCTTGACCATGAAAAGTTCAGTGGTAACAGACTGGCTATATAAAGGAGAGGTCCAATCATGGATAATGTAATAAGACAAATACTTGCATATTTATCATTACTATAGTTTCTGGATTTGTATTTAAGTGAAACTGAACTGATTTTTGCCCAGTAATAGTAAACATGTTGAACGGTCCTTGTATACATATACTGATTCCTTTTAAACTAATAATTTTAAAAGAATAAGAGTGACTCAATTTTTTAAAATTTTCTTTACTTTGGCCTTAAATAAAATTTTAGAATGTATTTCAACTCACAGACATTTTAATTCAGACACAACTTTCAGTTTCTTTGGTGAACAATTTATCCTAACCATAAAGCCAATCTGGGTAAGGATCATATTTTGTGCAATGCCTGACGGGTAATATTGTATATTTTGTCCAATAAATCTGCATCTTATTGTGCCTTTTCCACATCTAACATGCAAAGTGAGATTAAAGACATTTTTGTAATGACTGTATACTCTCAAAATAGGCTGATTGTACTCAAATGAACTCCTGAAAATCCCCTCATCACCTTCCTGAGTTAAAAAGCACCAATAGTTACTTCTCCAATGTCGCTGTTAATGTCTTTTATCTCTGTAATTCTGATGGTAATATGACACCTTTGTGCGCCGTAGCAGAAAAGTGTCAAAACTTATGCTTGTTCTTGAGTTGGTCTAATTATTAAATGCATTGAAATACAAACCTGGTCCTGATCATTTGAAGAATGCAATGTTGAACTAATGTTTGCCAGTGTAACTTTCTTTTTCCTATGGCTGAGTATAAAAATGGAAATAATTTAACTCAAAACTACAATTCAAAGAATACAAACTGCTTAATGTGCTTTAAGTAGTTTTTTTGAATGCGTTTGTTGTTTTTAAATGACAGCATAATTTAACTAAAAATA
Organism: Orestias chungarensis; assembly: GCA_032876305.1. Lineage (NCBI taxonomy): Eukaryota > Metazoa > Chordata > Actinopteri > Cyprinodontiformes > Cyprinodontidae > Orestias > Orestias chungarensis. The sequence goes on along the minus strand of JAVLVB010000573.1, from coordinate 16,754 downwards.
TGATTGGAACACTTTCTAGGAGGAAATCACAGATACCTTTTCCTAGTGACATTCTTCAGCCTATTCTTTGGGATACCAATGTATTCTTAAGTCAATAGAATTATAAAGTATACTATAAAGTATACTCTATAGTTAGCAATGTTTAAAATAAGTTGCTGTTTCTCGTACTGCAAAAAAAATCATTTATTAACCAGTAATTCTTGCAGAAAGGCCAATATTCAATGGTTCTATGAACTTTTTAAGGTAGAGAAAAGGGATAAGAAGCTTTTTTTTCATTATTTCAATTTTCTAGTGATAAGTAACACTTGGTTTAAAAATAAATTCATAACTGTTCAGTTGTGGTACAAGATATTTAAGGAAGAGCTAAAGGCACCCTTGTTCAGTGCCTTGGATGTTATTTACAAAGCAGGTAAGGGAAACAACTGTTTTATATTTATAGTAATTGTGGCAACTGCATCAATATTAAAAGCAGAAAAATGAATTGCAACCTTTATATCTATTATAATTTATGAAGATCACACTGGCTTTATATTTGCCAAACAACCA
>JAVLVB010000573.1:0-16108 GCA_032876305.1 Orestias chungarensis | reverse complement strand
GTGTGTGTGTGTGTGTGTGTGTGTGTGTGTGTGTGTGTGTGTGTGTGTGTGTGTGTGTGTGTGTGTGTGTGTGTGTGTGTGTGGTGGGGTGGGGTGGTTGTGATTTTGATTCCAAAAATGACCCTATGCTTAAAAATAACATATTGCAAAAAACAGAAATTGATGGAGACCTTCCAATAATGGAACGTATGATTGAACGTATCTTGCGATTATTCAGGCACTGGTTGCAAAGAGAAGGCGTGCGCTATCTAAAATGCCCTGCGAGAGATTGGGGATTTGTCTTCGTCTCCAATCTTATCATGTGATGTTATTTGACTTATACTTGGGTCCAAAAAACATTTTTGTAACAACCACTCTCACAACTTTGGTAGCAATTCAACACAATTTTGGAAGTCTTCTTAGCTCATGTGACCTTTAGTCATATCTAAATAGTTTTTAAGAGTGACAAAGAAAGACTGAAACCCCGAGAATTTATTTGTTATTTCACTGTGAGTTTGTTGAAAAGTGGTATATTCACCAAGTATAACATCCTTGTTACATGTAATTTGGGTTTTCTAAGCCGCTATCAATTAAACAAAGATATTCAACATGACAGAATCCTGGATTTTTTCAAGTCTGGAAGCAGTTTAGAGTTTGTCAGGACCAACTAACAATCAGCTGACTGATAAAAGCTTAAAAACTTGTATCATAGTTTTATGAAGTAACATGAATGCTGTTCAGCTGTGAAAACCTACCACCTATATGCTTGTTATATTGAAGGAAAACATAAATATCTAATATATCACTGTATGTAGTTTCTGCCTCATGGTAACTTTTTGCCTTTTGAAAAGTTATTTCATTAACCATACAGTAGCCATTACTAATAAGTTATCTGAGCCACAACTTGAGAAAATCTGAAGCAATCTATTATAAAATTAATATGTCTGATTTTATACAAATTACCTTGATCAGTTTATCTGGGTGTTGCTGGGATGTAGGCTGCTGCTCTTGATAAAGCTGCTGATGATGCAGTTGATGGTGAGAAAAGGAAACTTTCTTCTGATGTTTGAGATGATGCTGCACATGTTTGTGCGGAGCTTGATGGTCAGCCTGTTGGCTGTAATTTTGTTGTGGGTGAAGTTGATCATGTTGTTGGCTGAACTGTTGCTGTTGTAGGTGTTGATGCTGCTGATGACATAGAAGGCTTAGTCCTTTGTTTATGTCTCTGCTACTTTCAACCAGTCCTTCCTCTCGCCTACCACGTCCCCTTCCCCGCCCACGTCCTTTTCTTGTTTCTACTGCGGCTGAGCCCAACATCCTGCCCCTGCAGAAAGACGGTTCTGGAAGAGGGCGTATACGTGGTCTACCTCTTGGTCGAGGAGGGCCTTCACGTTTTGGCTTAGTTGGTTTCCTGCCTCTTTTCTTAGGACCATCATGATTTAGGGGTTGTGAACAGTGCCCAAGTGGAGTGTAAGTAGAAGGATGACAGAATTCCACACCACTCATCATTGGACTTAGTCCAGCTGCACTGGTAGCCTTCCGACAACTTGATACCAAGTCTGGGACCAGGTCTGGAAGTCGTCGGCTGTTGAGACGAATATCAGCTGGAGCATCAGCTTTATCTTCGTCATCTTCAAATTCATACTCTTGAGGATAGTGTTTCCTTGTTTGGAGTTGTGGCTCACGTTTCTGTTTGAGCAACTGAAAAGAGCGGGTCTTTAATAGTTTTTTTGGTCTAGAAGAACAAAACATAGGGGAAGTAAGACCGATAGTGCTGGAACCTCCATCCGCACCTCCCATCATTTTGTTAACTAATCCATCCCCTTGGGCTACTGAAGCCAGTGCCCTAGAGGGATTCTGAGATTGGATGAGGCCAAGCTGGTCAGTATTCACAGTAGAGGGACGCATTTGGGTCTTCAGAGAGTCAAGATCTAAGTGCAGATTGCTATTATCTGATCTTGGACGGGTGTGGCAAACCTGTTCATAAACTTGATCAGCATGATTGTTACCCACATCATACCCCTCTCCAGCCACTCCAACTTTTAGACTTTCTATGCCCTGCTCGGTTTTACCATGACTTTGACCCTGCCTTTCATTAACAGCCTGCCCTGCCCCAGAATCCCCAGCAAAGGTTGACTTATATTCAGTTGAACAAAACATGTCCTCCATCTCAGGAAAAAATAGACGATCCTCATCTTGTATGAGAGAATCTGGGAAACTGATGGATTTTAGAGGCGGAAACCGTTGTTGTTGTTGAATTTCATATAGTCTAATTTTATGTCCTGGGGTAATTGTTTCAAACTGTTGCGGTTTGAGCTGGTCTAACTGGGGGTGTGGTAGTTGTTTTTCCTGCTCTTTTTCTTGAGTTTCCTGTGGATGACGAAAAGGAGCCATGTTTGATGACATTCTGTGGGGTTTCAGATGACCTAACTGTTCATGGGATAGTTCGTGAGTGTGTGCTTGTTGCCCTTGGAGCACATTGGATTGGACATTAGCAGGTGGCGGGACGGGTTGGGGAAGGTGTAACGATGTGGATAGACCTAATTCAGATTCACCAAGAAGATTGTGGATGTCTGTTTTTTGTTGAAAATGATGCCGAAGTGCAAGTATGTCCTGGTGTCTATAGCTGTCTGCCTCCCTAACTGGGACAGTCACACTAAGTCCAGTTCTATCAAGTGGTTCACCAGTGTCGTTATTGGTCTTGGGAAGAGATTGATCTAACATGTCCAGTTGGGGCCTTGAGTTCTGAATTGTGTGAAGCTGATCTTTTGATTGTGCACCTAGACTATAGTGGGTATCAATACCTTGGTTCTTTGTTGCAAGTGGCAGCTGGGAAGGAATGTTTTGTGAATTGGAATCCACCGTTTCACTACTCACTGATCCAGCTTTGCCAATAATAGCCTGGTGAATCAAAGGGTTATGTGGTTGCTGCTGTTGGTGCTGTGCGATTACTTGCTGAAGGTCCATCTTAGTGCAGAGGCCAGGAGAAAGTACAGGCTGTATCATATGCGACTGTGACGTGTCTGTAGATGAATCTTTCAAAGAAATTGGAGCCTGACTTTGGTGAGCCTGCAGCAGATCAGGTGTACTAGATAAGTGGATATTCTCATTTGTATTCGAAGGCTTAATTTGGTCCATATGAGTATTGTTCTGAGAGTGTGAATTTGTCTGCCTAAGCTGAGGAAGCTGAGCTTCCTGTGTAAGTTGAATTTGCCTGGAATGCTGGGTACTTTGCTGTGAGTTTTGAGTGTGCTGATGAGAATATGAGGACACATGTAAGGTGTGATAAGAATGTTGATAATGTGGGTGTGTGGAATAGGGATCCTCTCTTCTAAATTGTACTCCAGGCCACAAAGACTCATGTTGCTGCTGATCAGTCTGGATAGCAAGGGAGCGAGACTGAGATTCTGATACATCTTGTACTTCTCTAGCAGGGGATTTTGATAAAGTGAACTCAGACTTGGGGTATTGTTTTTTTGTCGTTGATTCTAACTGTATATTTAGGCCACTTGCTGATTCACTTGTTGACTCAGGCCCAGAGTGCTTGGTACTGTTATTGGTACGAATGACACTCTGAACCTGGTAGTGCTCATTTGGGAACTTGTTGATTTCAAAGTTCATCCCCTTGCTTTCACCATCCCTAGCCTGTGAAATACATTGGGTTAGTTGTTGAGAATTCAAAGGATTCTGATGATGAGGTGTTGATCTTTCTGTGTTTAGTAAATGTTGAATTAGGAAATCATCAGCTACCTCTGCTTCAACTTGGGATTGAGCCGCTGCCAACAATTTTGCATCAGTTTTCTGTTTGGTTGGTGATGAATTATAGGTGCCACTTTGAGTTTGTCGTGTATCAGAGAAATTATTGGGTGAGGACACAAACACAGGAGACAAGATGGAATACAAGTATTTATTCCCCACTGAGCTCCCAGGGGATGGTGAGGAACAAGCGGCAGGGGAGTTTAAAGTAGATTGACTAAGAGTAGAAATGACAGCAGGTGATGTACTTGACTCAGGCAGTTGGTAGGAGCTGTTGCTTTCATTGCCAGCAGCAGGAGTAGCACTCACTAAACCTACAGATCTAATTCCAACACTTTGTGTATTTGGTCTTGATAGGGGTCCTATCCTTGTTTCTTTCCCATATTCCAAAGGACTGCTTGCCTTTCTGAGAGATGCAGAGCCATAACTCGAGTCCCCAAAGACTGTTTCTGCTGAGAAGGAGCGTCCTCCAGAACCTGTATTAGAAAAAGCCTTCTCCCCAGTAACCGGTGCCCCAGAGCTTAAATCCTGGTTGTTAAATGAAATGAATCTTCCTTGGTTTTGGTCTATGTGTGCAGATGGAGCTTTGATGGGGGAGTAGGACTGGGCATGAGCCTGGGGAGGGGTCTGATTTGGCATGACAGTGTTAGATTTTTTGACATCAGGTTGTTGAACAAGGGTGGCTGACACCATTGGCAATAGAGATGGTGTTAGGTCTAGCTGAGGACCAGGTTGCTGACAAACTTGCGTAGACAAGGAATTGCTGTTTATCTTGGAGGATGAGGAAGTAGAGGCTGATGATGGAGTATGTGGAGTATAAGTAGAAGACATTAAAGAACCAGAAAAGGAATAGTCATCATTGGAACAGGAACCTTTGTGCCTTTTTTTCGCAGATATGGAGGAACTGGACGATGAGGTTATGTAAGGAGTTTGAATGGTTGGTTGATATGGTTGAGGTTCCAATTGTGGTGAACATTTCGGATCCATAGATAGACTTCGTTCATCCAGGGGACTACAGGGTTTTCCAGAATCCTGATGCTGACTGACTAACTGTAGGTACCGAGAAGACCCACCACAGCTGATATACTGCTGTACGGATGCAGACTCAGCCGGGGGTGATCGTTGATAATGTTTGATGACGCTGTCTTGTCGAGAAACTACCCTGTCTGGGACAGACTGTGGCTGTGAAACTGCTGCACCCTGCAGAGTTGGAGGAGAGGAGAACATGGATGTCTCATGTAATTGAGAGCACCTGGTTTGAAGTTGGGAGGGCAACATATTGAACTGGAGAGGAGGTAAATGGCAATTGGAGGAGTCAGAGTGAGTTTGGTTCTGAGGAGTCGGGCGTTCCTGTAAGTCTCTATATGTGGTACTTTGAGAACAAAGCAAGCGGTCAAAGCCTAAGCTAGAGTGGGAGGCTGTTTTAATGTGCAGGAGGGAATCATGAGAGGGTAACAAACCATTGGAAGTTGGGCTATATGTTGGGGCATCCTGAAAGGATAAAGAAGGAGTAAATGGTCGTCCAGGGAAGGAGCCAGGATGCTGGTAAGCAGAAATGTGAGAAGAGGAAGTAAAGGACCCAGAACCTGGTATGGCACCAGAAAAAAAGAGCTCTGGAGGGGCTGGTGCATGCATGGCTAGGAGACACAAGAATGAAAATGTTGTTTATCACTCAAAGGGGTTTACATTTTTTCAAATGAGATTTCAACAACATAAAGCATTGTGGAACTGAATTAACTGTCATTGCTAATAACAGCTGGTTATACCAGTGACACTCACTAGGTTGCCAAGAGGGAGTCCGAAACTGAGAGAGGAGAGAGGAAGTAGAGGGTGTAGTTTGTGGACCTCGGAACTCTAACGCAGATATCAGATTCATGACAGCGGGGTCAGGACCAGATGTGCCAGCAGGTTGCAGGCGGGTATCAAACAGCCCACAAAGACCTGGCAACAACAATAAATACTTTTAGGTTATTTTTATTTATGTATATATAACAAATATTATCTAGGCATTCATGTATCAACAGTGGAAAGAACTCCTCTTTTACAGTAACAAACCTCGAACAGAACCAGCAATTGGTTTGTGTAATTCATCATCTGCAATGTCTTACAAAGTGTTTGAGAAAATGCAACATACAGAAAAAGACAAAACACAGACAAACTGATGCAAGACTACTTTCTTTGTTAGAGAACATGTAAAGAGGTAATTGAACTCCTTTAGTGGTTTAATCAATGAAAGACACACAAATAAACAGACAAGCCTTAAACTAGTTTTTAATCTTTTTAAGATGAGAGTTCATTGTATTTTGTCACAAATTTCAGAATTCGAAACCTATGTAATATATAGTTTCATTACCCCCCGAATATAATTTCAAGCCTTTATTTTTTATAAGTCCAATGATAACAACTTCCAGATGATGACAATACAATGTTCATACTTGCAGGAAACTACATACAAACCATAACAGGTGAGATTTTAACCAGAACCGAAGATCTACATGTCATGGTAGATGGTTGTGTTGACTGTGGACATCAAAAAACTCAGTGGACCACAACTAGCAATGACTTGTAACCCTAGATCATCACAGATTCTATGCCTCTTCACTCTTCCTCCTGACTGCCTTGATATCTAAATAAAAGGCTTACTTTATTCTCATAAGAAAAGAGGAGTTTGGACTACTTATTTGCAGTCCAGTTCTTGGTCAGCTTAGCCTAGGTAAAACATTTCCAACACAACTGGTTCAGGAGAATCTTGACACAAGGCCATCAACATCTGCAGCCCATGTGAAAGATTCTTAAATTTGTGCGGGGTATTAATGTTCTGACTCTAGTGTCAGTGAAACTCCCACTCCTTAGTTATTTAGAAAGGAGTTATTGTTAACCCTTATAAAGGAGGGTGTCAGTAACTGTCTTATGGTCAGCAGTCTTCCCCGTGATTGTGTCCTACTGCACCCGACTGAGAGAAACCATTCTAGGTGTTTTAAGTGATTTAGTTGATTGAGGTGTGACACCATGAGCTTTTCTTTTTTTACACTTTTTTATTTAACCTATTATCAGAGTAGGGATTGAAATTGGACTAAGTGAACCATCTAATCAAACAGACTCTGCAGCACAATTGTGATTGGGTCTCTCCAAACTGGGAACTCTTTTTGGCCGTTATGACCTAGCCATTAATGCCATCTCTCAACAACTAAACAGAATCTTTGAACAGCTACACCGGCTCAACACCCATGATCAATCAACTGAATCTAATCAGCCTCCATCTTCTCCCCAGTCTGTGCCAACCCTGCAAATTCATGATCCCAGCCGTCAGAGATATCATGTTTCTCACTCCATAGCCATTCAATGGAGAATTGGGTAAGTGGAAAAGATTCTTATTTTAATGCACAGTTCTTTCCAGTCGCTCTCACCAGTCATTTCCAGATGACTCAAGCAAGATTTTCTAAACTATAGAGCTGTTAGGTTTAACAATATAACATTACCCGTTATTTTTACACAGAATTCATTGACTACTTCAAACAAACATTTAATCCGGGTGTTTTGCATCTGAGAACAGGTTGGACAGCAGTTTGGACTGCTCTGTGTGACGAGCGCAGCGTGACCGGCAGGGAGACCTGCGATTTACTGCCTTGCTGTGGGGTCTGATGTATCAACTCAGAAGACCGATGGCGCCAGTACACTGTCAACAAACGTTTGTACTGACCATTCTCATAATGGAGATATTGGGATCACCCCCCCGGTCACGCTGGATAATAGTTTTGGGATTATCAACAACGAACTGCTACGAAAAAGTGAAAGTGAAAACTTGATTGGTCCAATTTCAACAAGACCAAGAGGTATAGACTGGACCGACATTAGCTAAGTTTTTGGAAGGATAGAGTTGTAGGCCGAGGAGGGGGAGTATTAATTCATATAAAAGACTTATTTAAAGTCAACGAGATATTAATAGGTGAGCAAATACTACCAGAATGTGTATGTATAAATGTTTGTCTTTCACCTCGTAAGAATTTTAACATTATCGTAGTGTACAATTCTCCATCATGTTGCAGCTCAACTTTTTATAATAACTTAAAAGATCTATTAACAGGATTTAAACACAATATGAAGTTAAACACATAATGAAGTAATCACTTTGGGAGATTTTAATATAAACTGGATGGACAATAAAATAAAAATAAAACAGCAAAATTGGATTTTCATCAGGTAATCAATGGTCCCTCTCGTATCACTAAAAACAGTCAAACCTTAATAGATTACGTTTTTTCAAACAAACCTGGTCAAATCATAAAAGCCTATAACTTAGTGTGCGGCTTATCCGACCACAATATCACTCTCATAGGAAGAAAATTACCTCGAAATCGTTTTGTCAGTCGTTATAATACACAGAAAAAGATTGTAATACAGATTCCAAGAAAGGATGTACCCAAATTTGAGGCCGAATTAGCAAGGGTTAATAGGGAGGACTTCTCAAACCAGAATCAGATAAATGGTTGCTGCAAAACATATACTCTTGACGTTTGTAATACTGTGAATACGTTTTTTAAAACAAACAAAGGGACGACGAAAAATACAGCTACCTTGGGTATCGGATGACATTCGGCAGTCCATGAAAAAGAGAGACTGAGCCCTAAAATCTTTTCTTAAAAACAAAAGGAGCACAGACTGTGCTCTCTTAGTGTTCTTCTCCCCATAGTAACCATACCTGGTCTGGTTCTGTTAGCTGAGACAGCTTCTTTAAGGAGAACATGGGCTGAGATGCTTCCAGTGACGATCTACAACTGCTGCTATAAACTCTATTATTTCAGTATCCTGTGCTTCTAATTTAGCTTTCTGTCTCTTTAAACCCCCAGTCGGTCGTGGCAGATGGCTGCTTGTACTGAGCCTGGTTCTGCTGGAGGTTTCTTCCTGTTAAAGGGGAGTTTTTCCTCTCCACTGTCGCTACATGCATGCTCAGTATGAGGGATTGCTGTAAAGTCAACGACAACACAAGCCATTGTTTTGGTCTACTGATTCCAGAGGAGTGAATGCTGCAAGTCAATGACTCCATGAATCTGCTGGGGTTCCTTAGATTGGAAACTTTTTCGAATTGATTTGTTTATGATGTATTTATGATTTTAATTGATTTTCTGTGAAGTGCCTTGAGACGACACCTGTTGTAAATTGGCGCTATAGAAATAAACTGATTCTTGATTCTTGATTGGCTGCTTTTTAAAAGTTTGAGGAACAGAGTAGTTAAAAAAATGCACAAATCTAAAGCTAAATATTATATAAATGTTTTGTTAGAAGCAGGAGGGAATGGTAAAACAATTTGGAAACAATTAAACAGTTTATTGAATCCCAACAATGCACACACTAACTACAAATATGAACTTGCTGTAGCAGGAAAAATTATAACTGATCCTGCTCAGCTAGCAACAATGTTTAATGATTTTTTTCCTCTCTTCAGTTAAAGACTTGGCATCAAAGTTTCTACCTGGCCAGATAGATATACAGATAAACAAACCAAAAAGTTTTCCGATTTGTTTGAGATGAAGGAACTTAATTACTCTGACATTCAAAAAGCTATTAACAGCTTAAGCAACTCTTACGCAAAGTAAGAGTTGTGTATATAATTTATACGCTATGTTTTTATTTAAATACAGTAATATTTTAGGAGAACCTTTAACTCACATAGTTAATGTTTCCATCAGAACAGAGCAATTTCCCGACGCATGGAAAAAAGCTTTGGTGAAACCGATTTTTGAATCAGGAAGTCCCCATGAAATCAGCAACAACAGTTCAATAATTCTCGTTCCGATCATGTCAAAAGTGTTGGAGAAAATTATTCTTGAACAACTACTGTTGTATTTAGAAAGTAACAATCTTCTACATCCTCTTCAGTTTGGCTTTAGACTTAATCATTCTACAGAGACTGCTGTAAGTCTGCTGCTTGAAAAGGTTAAACAATCACTTGATAGGGGACAAATCACTGGTGCAGTTTTCCTTGACTTGAAAAAGGCTTTTGATACGGTGAATCACAATTTACTGATCTCTAGGCTTTCATCTCTTAATTTCTCAGAACGATCATTGTCTTGGTTTCAATCTTATCTGAAAGATCGTGAACAATGTGTTGTCATTAATAATAGGAAATCTGTCTTCCGTAAAACAGCAACAGGGATTCCACAAGGAACTATCCTAGGCCCGGTCCTTTTTAGCCTGTATGTTAACAGTCTTCCTGAAATTTGTCCTGGAGTTAACCTGCAAATGTATGCAGATGACACCATTGTTTACACATCGGACAAGAGCCTGCTTCAGAACAGCCTGCAGAGATTATCATCAGGGCTAAATGATTCTTGCTTAACTCTCAATACAAAGAAAACAAAGTGTATTTGCTTTTCAATCCAGAAAACATCATTACAGACCTTGAATATCCAGATCAATGGGGATTCTATTGATCAAGTATCACAAGCAAAATATTTAGGAATAATTCTGGATGCTCAGTTAAAATTTTAGGAGCCACGTTGATAAAATCAGCAAAACGATTAGATCAAACATAAACTGTTATAAAATTAGTAGAAATTGTTTAACTCTTCACTCAATGATCCTCTCACATTTTTTGTATGGAGCTACTTTCTGGTTTCAGACTAGTCAAACTACTGAAACCATTAGCAAGTGTCTATAGCCAGACCTTAAAGGTTTTATATCAAAAACCAATCCGATTTCATCACTATCACATTTTGGACAAATTTGGCATTTTAGACTTTTCTAATTTTATAAATTATAATCTCTTAAAATGGATTTTTAAGTGTTTAAATGGATATGCGCCTACACCATTAAGCGCTTGCATACAGAGCCTACAGGGCAGTAGCAGATCTACATGAGGGGCTTTAGATGGAAATTGTAAAGTCCCCTTTCAAAGGACCCCTTTTGATCAAAGTTCTCTGTCTGTGAGAGGGTCTGCATTTTGGAACTCACTTCCTGTTGATTTAAAGTCGGTAACCCGTTTTAGTACGTTCAAAAAACAAACAAAACTCTGGAACTTTATCCATTTTTAATGTTATATGATTTACTGTTTGTTTGTAGATGTTGTTAACATTATGTGGTGCTATTTTACATGATTATCACTTCAGTTTTTAAATGTACTTTTTAAGAGCCCATATAGGGACAAGTGCTGCGAATTAGCTGTTGCTATTGCACTACGACGGAAACATGGGACTGCTGTTTCTTTCAGTTTGTCTATGCCAATGTGTGTCTGTCCCTGTGAAATAAACTTTAAAAAAAGAAATAAAAAATCCCTTCTTTGCTTTCCTGACCAAGAATGCTCTGTTGGTTCTGAAATTTTTGTATTTGTTTACTGGGATGACATGTTGATTTTTTTCCAAAAATCTAGAGGAACCTAAGCTTCATGTTCAAAAGGCCCTTCACAGAATTTTGGAGATTCATGTCTTTGTATAGGACAAAAATTGTGACATCTATGTATCATCCATAACTTTCCTGGGCTTCTTCTTTGAGGCTGGACAGGTAAAAACTGATCCAATTACTGCCTCTCCACTCGCAGCTCTCCCCTACCTAAAGAAAAAAATAGTTTGGACCTCTGACTCTAATCAAGACTATTTTATATATGTTTCTTTGAATTGAAGTATCCCTGGGGAACTGATCTGGAATGCAGGCCAACCTGAACTCAAATACAGCTTTTCAGAATAGTGAAGCTCCAGAGTTTTGGGCTTTATAGAGAATAGGTTGGCTGCACAGTGGCGCAGTTGGTAGCACTTTTGCCTTGCGGCTAGAAAGCTTCTCTGCAATGAATTTGTATGTGCCCCCTTTGCATGTGAGGGTTCTCTCCAGGTACTCTCGCTTCCCCCCACAGTCCACAGACCATTTTGAGCTGGAGATAGGCACCGGAAGACCCGTGACCCCACAAGGATGAGCAGGTTGGATAATGGATTGAGCTAGGTAGGTAGATTTGGTAGATTGATGAATAAATAATCAAACAAATAATTGAAATGAATACATTTGTAAAAATGACAACCCAACGGTTTACATTCCACCATTAGCTGTTCCAGACATTGTGTGTAATGCCATTAGTGGTTGCTAAGCTACAGACACAATATCCCAACGCTTTTGTGATTTCAATCATGTCATGTTCTCTGCTACACTTCCAATATTTAAACAGTTTCTCAGCTGCTCTACCAGAGATAATAATGCTTTGTATTTTTTATGCAAATGTAAAGAATTCATACATTTGTAATAAAAGACTACTTGAAAAAGGAGCCTAATCTTATTTTTCTCTGCTTATTATATAAACCCAATTTTAAGAGACAATCTGTAAAGGAGAGAAGTAGCCGAAGAAGCCCTGTAGGATTGTTTTAAATGCCAAAGACTGGTGTGGTCTGTGCCAGCCTTGCAAGAGGACATCAGTGCCATGACTGAGTGTGTCGCTGACTATATAAACCTCTGTGTGGATAGCACCATCCCCAATTGGAACAGTGAAATGTTTCCCTAATGCAAACCCTGGATCACAAGACAGCTAAAGAAACTTTTAAGCAAGAATCAAAGAACCTTTAAGAAATAGGCAGGGGGGTGCAAAGAAATATAAAAATATGCAGCTAAAAGTTTAAATTAGACACAGCAAGGAAAAGTATGAGAGGAAGAAGCTAGAGAGCAAACTACATAGGAATAATATTGGAAATGTGTGATCAGAGATGAAGAAGATCACAGGCTTTAAACAATAGGAGGTTGGTCGATAGATGAGAATCTGGACAGAGCTTATTAACTGAACATATTATTGAATAGGTTCAATCGAGGAATCAGTTCAGGTTCCTCCTCTAATGCCCCCACCCAATCAGACTCTGCGCCTTTAACCAGTCAACTCCTTCCTGGAAAATTCAAGCAGCGCTGAAAGGATGATGTTCTTTGATTTCTCCAGTAGATTTACACAATTTAGCTCTATAAGCTTTGACAAAAACTGTCTGAAGAAGAGACCACAGTCAAACTGCCCAATGCTGGGCAATTTTCAAAAAAGTCCTACCACAATAATATTTTTCATGTTAGTTGATATGAATATGTAATGGAATAAACCAAAGCCCTTTTTTTCAGTTTATTCATATAACACTAATTTCCCTACATCGTCTCAAGGCACTTTACATGAAAACCATTTAATTTAAATCATATTATCCTGTTCCCTGTTACCATTTGAAGATATTTAAGAACATTCACTTGATCTAAAGTTTAATGTCCAGCACTGTTTGTTGTCCAAGTTTAAATAGAAAAATTACCACCACACTGCTGAACTGTTTGGGCCTCTCTTGTCAGTCTCACGGCGCAAGGTAAAAGGTGGACCCAAATGCAGAGGTGGAAATCAGGAAGGTATAATTATTGTAAACTTATTGTATGTGGATGATAAAACCAATGGATACAGGTGGATGGCAGCGGAACACGGTGAACACAAACAAATGGCTTGAGGAACAGAAAAACAGGGATCACAGGAATCAAGGAGAGTTGCATAAGGAGTTAAGAGAAGCAGAAAATATACTTTTATACTGTGAGAGAAACTGATTACTAAAAATGTGTGAGTGACAATAGTAAGGTCGGCTGAGGGAGAGAGAGAGAGTGACAGTAGGAGGAACTGGAGATCACAGGGAAAACGACAAAGTATATTTCTATCTAAATGAACAACTAAGCATAAACGAGATGGAACTAAACAATGACTGAACTAAAACTGGAAGGAAACTAGGATAAATACTTTGAAATAATTCAGATTAAAACAAATAGAACAAAAGCCAGCATAGATCATGATGAGGGAGTGATGTCAATTTAAGATTGTACAATCTGAAGTAGTTTGATAAGCCTTCTTTAAAACAGAAACATACTACAAAAAAGATAGGAATTTTACTGAACAATTAACTGAATTTTTATCTTGGACAGCATTTGTTAAAGACCATTTAAAGACAAACAATAACCAACCCTGGCATCTCTAAGATGCTCTAAATGTATATCTTACCATTTTACAACAACAAACATAATTGCAGTAATAATTTTACTGACAGAAATATTGCTAATGGGGAAAGCTACATTAAGTTTAAAATAATGCTAAGTCCATTCAGTACATGCACATGAAAATCCAAAAGAGGAACAGAAAGGCTCTACTTTAATGTTTTAGCCTGACTTTGCCTCCTTTTGTCTCTCATCTTTGAGGACATAATGTACGTTTGGGTCATATAATATAAGCATAGCTTTTAAAAATTGTACATTTTTCAATAAAAATGATAGGAATTTAATACAACAACTACACCAGGTGTATCCTTACCTAGTGTCCGTCCAGCAGGACCCCAGGCTCCACCCTGCCTGGCGCTTCCAGGGTGGTGGTTGGTTGCATAGCCTCGGAGGGGATGAGGGGGGCCAAAGGCTTGCCGGTGGAGAAGTTCTGAGTCTGGGAGGGTTGACCTGGAGCTCCCATATATGAGACTGAAGAAAACATTCAGTAAGTCTGGCTTTATCTAGAAGCATTAAAAAAGCAATATGCAAAAAAAAAAAGCCCTGTCTGAGCTGTAAACACAACTGAAATGATCTGAAACATTTATACAAATGGAAGCCTTAATCCAGGATTCCACATCGATCTGTGGTTAAAGATCCGTCATATAATAACCAAAGATTAGCTTAGATGAATTACTAAAAGTAGAATTGTTTGCATAGGTCTCCATGAGACATTGAGATAACTGAAAGGTTTGGTTTCAGTGTAAATATACAGGTGAGGTAAATTGATAAAACAATGTGTACAAACACTTGTTTGTAATGATAATTAATTATTTCACAACCTATTTCCCCTTTAAACTGACATCAAAATTCCATTATTATCTCACTATCTGACATGTGAATACCATTTATATCTAAAATTCTATAGAAAAGAAGCTGACATACTATGATTACTATGCATGAAAACTAATTTGGCAAAACCCAAATGAGAATGTTGTTGTTTTTTTAAGTTAATTAGTGGTTATTTCATAACACTTAACATTTAGATCAAACACAGAGCCAATTATTGGACTGTATTTTGGTGAGTTATTCAGATTGCCTCCAGGGGTGACATCAACAAAAAATCCAAAGTATAGAATTGTGGAATTGCACAGATCTAGCTCAGCTCCATTTTCAGATAAAACTAAATGTGAAGTTTTTGCTACTGGACAATTTTATTTGGAGCAAAAAGAGATTAGGATAAAAGCCTGACCACAAACCCGGCTCTGTGAATATTAAACTAATAGAGCTGATAAAACATTTTATTTGACCTGAGCATTTTATTCTTTAATGAGAATATTAGCATGCAACATTTTTAATTGCCATCCCAAAGATATCCAGCTCTTATTAGTGTGAGCTGAAGGAAAAAGAATACGGACCCCTGATGATGCCACCAACACGTTTTAATGCTTTGGTAATGCAAGAGACTGTAATTACATGTGTGGATATGTGTATATATACATTTATGTGTAATTTTTGGTTCCTTTCCTTTATGAGATCTTTCTGATCAGTTGTCCCTATTGTAGAACTGTTAACTATTGTTGCTGTTTTGTTCTTGGATAGAGTCGTTTGATCAAGACGTGGGTGTGTCTCTGGGAAATTGGGGGTACTGAGGGTGCCACCGATGACAGAACCATAACTCTGGTTACAATGTACATAATTCAAGACTGATCACAGAGCGGCTACTGCATTCAGAATATAGATACGCCCTCCATGTCTTCCCCCTGGAGGGACATGCTTGAAAACAAGTGTGGTTTTATGAAGCGTCTTGTAACTGTTATGGTGATTTTGATTATCTTGTCGTCCAGAATCGTAAGTAAATATGATGTAGTCAGTCTGCTGCTGCATTTTCAGTAACAGGAAACCACTCTAGTTCTGGACAGATGTTAAATGTCTGGCTGTTAATATTACTTCCCATACTAAATATTAATTACCTAAATTCAACTTTTTTCTATCATAGTCAAAGTTGTTGGATAGATGATACAGTTTTCTCAGGAATTAGAGACAGCAGCTGGTAATAGTGACTATAGGTGAGCAGCAGCTGGTAATAGTGACTGTTGGTGAGCAACAGCTGGTAATAGTGACTATAGGTGACCAGCAGCTGGTAATAGTGACTGTAGGTGACCAGCAGATGGTAATAGTGACTATAGGTGAGCAGCAGCTGGTAATAGTGACTATAGGTGAGCAGCAGCTGGTAATAGTGACTATAGGTGACCAGCAGCTGGTAATAGTGACTGTAGGTGAGCAGCAGCTGGTAATAGTGACTATAGGTGAGCAGCAGCTGGTAATAGTGACTATAGGTGAGCAGCAGCTGGTAATAGTGACTATAGGTGAGCAGCAGCTGGTAATAGTGACTATAGGTGAGCAGCAGCTGGTAATAGTGACT
>JAVLVB010000572.1:421911-435420 GCA_032876305.1 Orestias chungarensis | reverse complement strand
CCCTCTGACTACCCTCCTCAAGCCTTATGTGTTTCTAAGTTGTCGAACCTGTTTTATGGACCTGACCACCGAGACCAGCCTACCCCCAAGGTTCTTCCTTCCAACACTCAAGTGTGGATAACTGTTGTGACTGTAAGGAACAAGAACTAGCACTACTTCCCCTTCACCTGTGGTGATTTCATCACTGTTTTCAGTTCTCAGTGAGGAACTTTAGTGAAATTCACAGTAACACCCAGATCCTAAAAAGGTTACTGGCTTTCTGTAAGGATTTGTGATAATGACTTAAGCAGAGGTGGATTTGCGTGAAGAAATATATGATTTATTGGACAGAAAGAATAATGAACCGAACATGAAACAGAGGTAAAGTTAATGGGATAACGCGGGACTAGAACTAGAACGTAAACCGAAACAAACTGATAGATAACTGAAGAGGAACGCGGGAAATAAGAACTGTAAAAAGACAAAAAAAAACAATGTAAATAAACCAGTGGAAGAACGCAGGATGGGAAAATAAAAGACAGCAAAAAAACTAATAACAACGGTTGAGGGGCGAGAGGAAAACGGAGAAAGGGGGACGGAGAAATATGAAGCATGAGAGAAACCAGCGCAGAGAACCAGTCGAATAGGAAGGGAGCTTACTGGAAGACGGTGAGGACTGGCAGGAGAAGGAGCACAGAGACAGCAAAGAGAGGTAAGGTAACGGACGATCCACCGGTGAGTGAATGAATGAATGAGGCTTAAATACTGAGGAGCAGGAGGTGGAGCAGTGGAGAAGATGACTAGATAATTAAAAACAGACGCGAGTGATAATGAGGGATAAACTTGGTTCAGCCACTAATCTGAATCTTTTATTTTTTTCCCCTGTGTCTTATCTAATAATTGAGTCCTCTGTCTGTCTGGTAATTACATAACAATAAATTTACAATTACAACATGCGCTACTGAAATGTTTTTTATTTTTAACAGCTTGCTCTAAACACACCTTTGAGCTGATCAGATTTTTAGGAATACATAACTAAACACAGATGCTTTTTCCTTACAGCATTTTTTCTTACATCTGTGACCCTTGTTTGTCTTACGATCACTGATAAGGAGCAGTACTTTAATAGAGGTAAAAAAATAAATAAATATCAGGAATTTGTGATATTTTATTGTCACTAAATCTAAATAAATTATTTACTAAACATAAATAGTTTCTAACAGGGTGGATTTTTTCTGCTAAAATTGATTCAGTAATGATCAAGATTGTCTCCATTTCAGAAAATATTAATGTTAGTAAACTCAACTTGTTTTGAGCAAAAGAAAATTTGCCTTCAAGTTTAAAAAATAGATTTTGAGAATATTTTGATTTCTCAACAAAAGATTAAGCAACAACACATATGCAGTAGTTAACTCAGATAGCTAAGATACATTATTAAAATGTGGATTACATTTTTTCTGATGGCATCGACTTATTTTTTCCTCTACTGTGCTTTTGCTATTTTTCTCTCCTATTTCATCACTGCTGTTTAAATAATGGTTCCCCCCAGACGGTTTTCGGTTCCTGATTTCTACCTTTGGATGCTTCCTCCTCTCTCTCACAGGGAAACGTAAGCCAATTATGTGCACATGTGTATAATCATTCCATTCCTAACAATTCCTTACACTAAGGGCCTGAAAACAAAAAGTGTCGTTCTTTGATGTCCAATACAACATTCTATTGGGCGGAACTGTGAATCACTGATAACCCTGCAGCACGTCATCTCTTGCTGTCTCTCCATGTGTCTCATCCTCAATCTTCAATTGTTGGAGGAGGACCTCTCTCTGTCTCTGTTGCTTCACCTCTTACCTTTCTCCCGTCTTACTACATTTTTATTTTTTCTGTATCCTTTCGTCACCCTTGCTTTTCATCAAGTCTGTTTTCACAAGAGAGTTTGCATCTGTTAGAGCTGCATGGCTGATCATCATTTAGTTGTGTACTTAGAATCAGGAGGTATTGTCAGTGGTGTAAGCATGAGAACATTGGTGCCAATGAAGCAGATTATGAGTAGATTTTGGCAATACAGGCTGGTAATTCTTTTAACCAACAAATCCTTTCAATTTGCCTCCTGCTGATGTCCTTAAAACAAGAGACTCGGATGCTCCTAAAATACAGCTAAGCAAGCACAGTTGAGTTAATTATACATTGTTTTACTTTTTATGTTTCTGATTTTTTTTGGTTGAATGTCATGACCAGACAATAAAACTGTACCAGAACTTAAATCGGTGGGGAGGATTGTTTTTAGAAAACTGTATTAATTTTCTTGTTTTATGTGCATATAACATTTGTTTTTATTGTTTTTTCTTTCTTCTTTTTCAGGATATATAGTTTGTCTTCCTCCATTTAGTTTAGTTTAAGGGGTCCAACATCATCATGGGCCTCACACAGTTACCAGGTATAAAAACAAAACAACTGCTTGATATGTTGCGATGTACATTCAGTAAATTTAGTAGATTTTAAACCACAGTGTGTTGTTAAGCTTTGTAGCTTTTTTCTTGTTTGGCATGGATGTTGCCTTATCTAAAAAGCAATTGAACTGTGTAAAAGGACGAAAATTGAGCACATTTAGTTAAGTATTAAGTAAAATGTGTTCCGTGAATGTGTTCTTATTTGCATAGTGATGGGATGAAGGATGAAGAGTGTGACAGTAACAGTGTTCTACTGAATCAGAGTGGGTTAGTTTCCAGCAATTTATCTAGTCTAAAAAATCCAAAGAACTTGTTGTGAATTTACCAAAGCCTAAATGTAGGAGGAGCTGCTCAGTGACAGGAGACATTATTTACTTGGACGCAAGTAGCAAACAACCGCCGCATATTGAAAAAGGTTATTGTAAAGTTCTAATAAAAATACATTAGAGTAAAGTGTAATTAAAACTAAATTATTCCAAATTATTAGAAAATCGTCCAATGCCAATCTTAATAGAAAATATTTCAATGACCATATCAGGTACATAATATTTTAATTGTTTTTTTTAATCAATTTCTCATCTATGCTACTTTTGCTCTCTGTGGCTGGGAGAATTTGATGTCCAGATAATCCGTCATACTGATAATATTTAAAATGTAAAATGCTAATTTATAACCCTTGGAAAATGTTTGTCAACATCTTAGCAGTCCAAATAGTCCTTTGGAAAATGATTATTGCACAAATTGATACTGTGATGATGATAGTTTCACAATAAACTGCACAGCTTTAATCGAAATACAACGTGAGAGAGGCTCCAAGTGGTCATAAGTGCACAAATCACAGTAAAAGGTTACAGGACATTTGAGTAATTTAGTCATATTGGAATATATTGACTATATTTACACACTGGCTATAGCCAGGGTAGAAGTAGGCAGTGATTATGGAGTTCCAGTAATAAATAAAGACATCTGACCTCACACTTCCTTTTAATATATTTCCATTGCAGTTTCAACTGTTTCAGCAAAGATAATTCGTAGCCCATCTGTGCTATTACTGTCATTGGATGAATACAAGGTTTTTTAAAACTTTAATGAAAAAGTGACATTTAGCACATAGGGGTAAGTTATGTTTTTTGGTCGGCGCTGTGACATTTAAGATGTACTTAAATTGATTATGCAGGAGCTGCACATATACATGTTGTCTGAAATGACTTCCTATGGTTACAAAAGCTATCCTAGAGCATTTTTCAACATAACCCTAACCAAAAATATTTACTGCCTAGCTTGCAATCAAACTGTGTATACTGAAGTGTTAAATACATATGAAGATGGTCGTGTTGCATGAATTTATTGAAACACTAAGCATAACTGTAACAGTTTGATAAGGTCTTAATGACATTAGAAAACCACAGTTTTGTGCTTAATAAGTAAAAATCTAAATTTTGTCACATACTTTTTGGTAAGATTTGTTTAAATAAACCCTTAAAACATTCTCAATGAATGTTTATTAAGTGTTAGCTTAAGGTCAACACTATTACAAGTGCTTTCTTAGAAGTCAACAACTTGCAACAGTGCAGATAAAGAATAGGACCCAGCTAGAATGGCAGGGAGGCAAACAGGCAGTGGATTTTGGCTCTATGACTTACTGCATGTGGATACACACAGAGAAACACATCAACACACATACACCAGTGGAAATATCCAGAGCTTCGACTGAACAGGATTACCTCTGTCATGGGAGGACTGGTATCCCCTCATCAGAGCACACACACACTCATACACAGCACATCATAATGGTTCACTGGGCAACCCGATAAGAATGTGTGTGAATTTGTTAGTGCATGCATGTATGTGTGTGCTGAGAAGTCTCTGATGGCAAGGATTAGGGACTCTTGACTCTTGACAGTCTCTCTGCATAGAACCAATCAGTACAAACATGCTCCTCTTACACACACACACACACACACACACACACACACACACACACACACACACACACACACACACACACACACACACACACACACACACACACACACACACACACACACACACACACACACACACACACACACATACACATTTGCACACTATGTCTATCCGTGTTCACAAGGACTTTGCATTGACTGCTGTTCATTTTTCATTTATTTGTAAAATCTAACCCTGAACCTAACTCTACATCTAACCATTACAAGTACAATTCTAGCCATCAACCTATCCTAAACTCAGTTCACACCTTGATCCGAAACCTAACCCTCAATCCAAAAACCTTATGGGTCCTGGTTTTCAGAAAGCAGGATGTCCTTACAATTTCAGCATTTGTTGAAAAAATGGGCCTTAAACATACAACACACATAAAAAAAATGAATTATGCTTTGAATTTCACTTTACTGGTTTCTCAATCATAATATATTTAAAAAAAATACAGAAAAACATTATTGAAGTCATTAATTTGAAAAAAAAAGTATGCTTCTATACTTCTGCCGTTCATTAATGTAGAAACATGCATCAATGTAAGACATGACACTCTAGACATGTGGATATGCAGACTGTGGATCAACTTAAACAGACACATCCAGTGTGTGAATTTAAATTTGGACCTTTTTTAGGAATGTGTATAAATGAAAAGAATTTATGGATATGATTGGATTCGACTGCCACAAGTCACTTACTGTTTCCCTGTTGTACTTTTACTTCTACAGGAAAAACAAAGAAAAGAAAAGACGAAAGAACCCAAAAAAACGCAAGACCCAAGATTAAAAGTCAGGTTGGTTTAAGGGCGTTAAAGAAAATGGATAGTGTAAAATGGCAAGACGGCTCCGTAGGCATTTGCAGTTGCATTGGATTTGTGAAAAAAATTCACTTGAAAAATTGCCAAAGGTGGAACAGAATAAATGGAAGTAACATTTAAGATCTGAGAGGAAAAAGACAAGATGAATGTTCAAGGAATGGAAAGGCAGCACTTAACCTCTGGTTAGTGGGGTTAGGTCCCTGTGGGAGTGAGGGAAGAAGGTCTGTGCGCATATATACACACTGTGCTTATATTGTACATGTACATACACTAAATGTACACAATATTAATGTCTACAAACATACCGTTTATTTTTACCCCCACCTTAAATCATAATGCAAACTTTCATAGGTTTGACTTCTTAAGGGGGACATTGTACCCTGAACTAAATTCCTAATCAAAAAGTCACCCTCCCATCTTGTCATTCCACATAATTTTGACACACAGGAAAATGTAATGTGCACACAGATACGCAACTCTCTGAAAAACATTCTAGCCACTCTGCTAAGTTGCTGACTGTTCCAATTAAACTTTCAAAACACTTACTGACCAGAACGTTAATGTACGTTAGTTCAATACACGGTGAAATATAGAAGGACAAAAGATGAGAGAAAAGACGGGTTTAGAAAAATAAGACAAAAATTTTTTTTTACCAGACAGAAAAAAAATAACATATAGATATACAGACAGCAAAAAGAGGAGCAAGTGAGTGCAACTCAGAGACAGAGCATCAATTATTTAGGGAAGGTAACGTGAAGCTTCCTTGGATCAGGCAAACTGCTGGCTCTTCCCCAGAGAGAAGAGAGAATGAATTAGGATGAATTTATTAGACTCTGCGTGGTGATCTGTGTGAGTGTGTGAGTGCGTCCGTGCGTCCGTGCGCGCGCGTGCGTACATGCGTGCTTGTGTGTGTGTGTGTGTGCAAGTAGCGGAACAGTCCAGGGAGCCACCTTGCTTTCTGATGCTATGTGGCTGTACTGCCAGGTATCCACACACATGCACACACTCACAAACACTCATCCTGAGAATACCAACCCTGTTTCCAGGTTCATTAATAAAACAGCAGCTCTTTATATGTGCTCTTCCCCTCGCTGTCTTGCCTTTCATCCTCTGTTTGTTCACACACACTATGGGATTTTATTGTGTGTGCGTGCGTGTGTGTGTAAACTCCAACTGGGATTTAGGCCTTGCCCGACTGTTTGTTCATCAGTCAGACAATAGTTGACCCTGCTGTGGTACATAACAAAATATGTTCCCTGTTTTATCATGGGTAAAAGGAGGCACTGTTCAATTGCAGCTTTCTGTAGGTAAATTGCTCCAGTTTCCCGTGACGTTTGACGATTTCAGTTAGTCATATTACTGACAACTGAAAAATATGTACACTGGTACATTTTTTATTTCATAGTAACAACTTGATTTTATTAGACGAGTGTCGACTGCAGACACACAAACGATGTCTGATGTTTATAACAAAATGTAAGGAAAATAAAGATTTCTAGATTGCAACTATTTTGACCACTGCTAAAGTTTTGGGTTGTAAAATGCTTCTAATATTCAAAAAAAAAATGTCGGTAAAATGTAAAGGTTACATACATTTTAAGAGGTGAGCAAAAAACTTGCAAATCCTGAATTGAACTTGAGTGTGGATTCTAGGTAAAAACGTACTCTATAAAAACACATATAATTATTTAATTGTACATTTGAACACTCAACCTCCATACCCTCTTCATAATGTACAAATTATTTTAGCCCAAAGTGTCTCAAACAACAAATTAACAGTTATATTGCTCTAACCTAACCAGACAAGCTTTAGTATATTTGAACATGAGTTACCACAATTCAGGATGCTGTGAGAAAATAACTTCCTCCACTTGTACAGAGAATTTAGTTCTCAGCTTAACAGCTTAACATAAATTGAAAAATCCTGTAACTTGGATGTAATAAACTCTAATTCCCGTAAATACCACACACATACTAAACTGCACAGCAGCTACTATATAAAGACATGACTTAATTTAATAATATGCTATGCAAACAATCCCATGAGGATTTGCTCACTCACCTCAGCATGCTGAACTGCTGAGCTAACCACATCGAGAGTAACTCACTGATTAATTGACCTAATAATTAGTTTGCTTTACTGGTACTCAAAGAACATTAAACCGTTACATCTTTTAGATGGTTAATTCATGATTAAGTGAGGTGCAAAAGTTAATCTCCCCTGTCCTGATGCAATTGACTGTTACAGTTTCAGACCTTAGATCTCAATGTGCACATAGTATTTTAAGCAGCGGCACACCAAAAGCAACCCACAAACTTTATGCTTCACAGAAATAATTCTATCACAATCAGAGTCTTGTTTACTGACATGGCAAAATACATGTTGATTTGCTCGTGAGGATGAATAAGTTAAGGTATTAATAAATACCAACAAAATAATCAAAGTTAGAAAAACGATTTTTGAAATAGTACAAAAGAGATAAGGATAAAAAAAAGTTGGTCTAAAAGTTTTTTTTATTACTTCTGTAATTTAAAAAGATTTGATCTCACATTAGGGATGATAACACCGGCATTGGTTACTAACCCATACAACCAATACAATTTTAACAATTAAAGATTGATTATTAACCATTTGTGATTTCTCTTTTACCCCAAAACTGTTTCCAAGTCTTTGATTAGACCCTCCTCCCAACCACCCTTCTGCAGCTAATAACATTTTCCTCTTTCCTTTTCTACTTATTCTTTTTCTCTCCAACTGAAAAAAAGCTGATTTTGTTTCGTCTGTCTGTTTATCATCTCTGCCTCTATGTTATGTCTGAATATAATTGTTTCGGAAACATCAGTTGAATATCAAATGTAGGCCTAAGTAATGTAAGTCTCATGTGAGGTTGTGTATTTGCTGTGCTTTTTTGGTTAGTGTGAATTCTTAATTGTTTTAAATCTGTGAATGCATAAGGCTGAGTCAACGCATCTGTCTCCAACTCGGCAGCTGCATCTTTCTCTGCACCTCTGTGACGTGTCTGTGCGCTAAGGCGTGTGTGATATCTGGAATAGGGATCTAAACATTTTTCCAAATTAGAGAAGGGAGACGTCAGAATGCTATTGTAAGAGATCCACTTCCTGTCTGATAAGCAGAAATCTCTCTCTCCTCCGTCAGAGCTCTCTCTGTTTCTCTCTCTCTGTCACACAAATACACATATACACCAACGCGAGAAATCCTGACAAGCGAAATTAGCTTTGTATTTTTTTACATTCTCTTCTTTCCAGCTTTTTTTGCCTTCATCTCCCTTCATTCTTGGTTTCTCTCCTTTTTTCTGATATGCAAAGGTTTACTGCTGAGTGTGGCCAGGGCAGATGAAGGATGCGTAAAAGACAAAAAGATATTAATGTAGGAGTCTAAATCCAAAAGAGAGATTAAAAAGAGGGAAGATTTAATGCTGCTTCCATTTTTCATAAAGTGTATCAGAAAAGTTGAAGCATTACCTGGAAGCAAATCAAAAATGCATCATATCCTTGAACAGTCAAACAAAAATAAAGTTGAAAAAATAAAATTTAATGAAGCAAAAATGAAAAGGATCAAAAGAATAAAATAAACCTCATAAAGTGTAATTCAAGCTCTTCTGTTCAAGCTCATTGATTTTTGCATGTTCAGTCATGGATTCTATCCAGAAATTAAGGTTTCCAAACATACCTGATAGGTAAACTGATTTATTCCAAAGGTATGTGAGCGAATGTCTGGTTGTTTGCCCTGTGTACCTCTGTATAACCATGTGACGGACTGTCTAAATGTCTATAGAAGCTTTTGCCCAGTGACAGCTGGAAATAGGCATCAGCACCGCACAACCCATGAAGAACAAGTGTAGAAGCTGGATAGATTGATGTATAGACGTGCATCCACAAATAATACAATTTAATGAAAAAGTAACCCTTAAGTAATCCTAAAACACATCCTCCCCTCTGTTTTGTAATGACATGTTGATAAATCAACTTGAAACATGCTGTTTTGTAGTTTTTGTTGTGTGCAGTTTTGCTCTCCTGCTCCCTAAAATAAACGTTCGTTTTATTTACACCCAGCGTTTCAGTAGGATGCTCAGCGGGGCCCTGGTCTCTTCCACACACATGTTAGCTAGGCCTTTGCTGATTGTATCCCAAAAATAAAATCTGAGCCTTATTCAGACAGATTTTCTGTTCAATTTAAATATGGATCAGATTATGTACTTTGAGCATTACTGTCATATGAAATCATGTGATGTTTTAAAAAACGTTTAAAGAAAATGCCACAAAGGCTGAACCATAAAAGAGTTTCAGGTTGAGGTAAAAGTAATGCTGATATGAATTAGCTTCCTACGAGTTCTTTTTTTGTTAACGTTGACAATAATGTAAAATCAGTACTGCCCCTGCAGTACATATTAATAGTATTTATGTCTATCACTTCTTGCAGAAATACAGACGTGAGTATAAAAACACAGATATGTAAAGTGTCAGGGGTCAATTTATAGATATTCCTAAACAAAATAGACAACAAATTGTAGCAAATGCTGTGAAGGCAGATATTTTATTATATTCTTGGCCATATGTGACCATACCAGACTGCTGTCTGACCTTCTTGTTTTAAGCATGCCGGTTGCTTTGAGAACGTAAACCATTTTCATATAAGTGCAGTCACAGTTAAAATTTAACATCAGGCTCTACGAACCACCCCCCCCCAAAAAAAACATAACAAAAACAAAGGAAAGGATTTTAGGAGAAAATGTAACTGAATATTAAAGCCCTCTGTGTGAAAGTAGCCCAAGCCACATTGTTTCAACAAGCTGGTTTTGTTTTCTTACGGTTAGGTTTTGTGGAACTACATCATTTATCAATATCATTTAAGTATATCAGTATCCAGAGAATGAATACTTTGGTTTTAGAACTGTTAAGTGTTAACACTCGCAGCTGAAACTCGCTCATCCGTCTTCTTTAACTGAGACAATATGTTTCTATTTCAATACATTAGAAAACAAATATGCAATAATGAAAAAAGTGTAATAGCTAAATGCTAGAAGGCAATATATATATATATATATATATAAAAAACTAATTTAAAACAGTTTATAAAGATAATAAAGATAATAAAAACATTTTTTAGATCTTATTTAACAATATAAGTACAAATTCTTCTTAATATACACTGTAAAATGTTGATTATAATACTGTACTAAAAACTCACCGAATGTCTAAATGAACAAAGTATTTATAAAATGTAACACCGAGTCACCAAGCCTGAAAACTCCAAAAATTATTTTAATCATAAACAGCTAAGGATCAGCAACTTTAAGGCTGGAAAGCAGAATTGTAGATTCAGCTCTAATAATAAACACAGCAGCAATAATATTATGGATTTTTAAAAAGTGAATGTTTATAATTGTGCAGTAAAATAAACACTGGTCTCCTAGAGTGATAGCGTAGAGCCTGTAGGTATGAAAAAATGCTCACATACATTAATCAGAGCTTTACGTCTTTATTAGCTCAGCAATAAGATCTGACCAAATACATGTGAAGTTGCTGTTAGTTCAAATATTTGTGTGTGCATGTGAGCGTTAAGATCAGTGAGAATGTAACACGTATTTGCTGGCGGTCACATTAGGTCCATCTGCTAAATCAGTCAAAATGATCTCTTATTAAGATATCTTACCAAGATCCCAAAAGACAATAAACCTTACAAACACACACATATATATATATTTATGTCTTTATTCCTTTCTCTTTAAGCATGTGTATCCTGTTTTAGGATCCTGTAATGTTCCAATCAGTTTCAGTGTAAATATAATGTTTGTTCTTTTGTGGTGATGTTTCACTTAAGTGTGGACAGGAGAACAGAAGGTAAAAGGTAAAAGTCAAAATTTATTAGTGAGAAATTGCAAACAAGTAATGAAAACAAGGAGCACAATAAAGCAGTGAGGTAACAGGAGGATCGACAAGCACCTCGACAATGCACTAAATGCATTAATGAGCATCTACAATAGGAACTCCCCTTATTTGATGAGCCTCCCACACTAGATGAGTTTATTGCTCTTGCTGCCCGTGTTGACGGCCGTCTGAGAGAAAGGGACCGATTTAGGGCCAACCGCAGAATTTCTGTCAGCCAGGCCCCTGCAGTCGTTCAGCCTCCGTCTCAGCCTTTCGAAGCTCCACCTAGGACTGCTCCTGAACCCCGCAAATCCTTGCCCAAGGGGCCGGAACCCATGCAGGTCAACCCAGGTTAACCCCGGAGGAACGGCAACGGAGGATGCACTCGTGGGAGTGCTTATACTGTGGAACCCCGGGTCATTTCATTGCCAACTGTCCAACTCTCCGTAAGGAGAAGCTCCCCAAGAGGGTCCGTTCTGTGAACACTAGGGAACAGACGGACCTAATCACTCGTCCTAGTCAGTCTCGTATTTTCCTTCCTGCCACATTAATCCACAACCATAAGACATTCGATCTATCTGTGTTAATCGATTCTGGTTGTGAGAGATCTCTTGTTGCTCATATACTCGTTGAACAGTTACAATTACCCTTTTCATCTGTAGACACCCCGCTTCAGGTTGCCGCGCTTGACGGCAGGTCACTACAACAGATAACCCATTTCACCAGTCCACTTCGGTTAGTTATCTCAGGCAACCACAAAGAAATAAGACAGTTTTTTGTTTTCTCCTCCTCTCAGCCCCATATAGTTTTGGGGTTTGACTGGCTCCAGGTCCATAACCCCACCATCAACTGGTCAGACTGCTACATTTCCTCCTGGTCGTCTAACTGCCTCTCCTCTTGTCTCCAGGCCGCAGTTCCTCCTAGCCCGCCGCAGGAGGACGTCTCCATCGATTCCTAGGACCTCAGCAATGTTCGCGAGGAATATCTGGACCTGAAGCAGGCCTTCAACAAGAGTAAGGCCTGAACCTTACCCCCTCATAGACCTTATGACTGCGCCATCGACCTTCTGCCTGGAGCCCCCTTGCCTTCCAGTTGTCTTTACATCTCTCACAAGGAGCGGGAATTGATGATAGACCTGTATTAATGAGTCCCTCGCCGCTGGCATTATTAGGTCCTCCTCATCTCCCCTCGGGGCGGGCTTTTTCTTCGTCGCCAAGAAGGATGGTTCGCTCCGACCTTGCATAGACTACAGAGGTCTGAACAACATCACCATCAAGAACAAGTAACCATTACCACTCATCACCGCAGCTTTCGAGTCTCTTCACAAGGCCACTGTTTTCACCAAACTGGATCTCCGCAACGCCTATCATCTCGTCCGTATTCACTATGGGAATGAGTGGAAGACAGCCTTCAGCCTTCAGCACTTTCCCTGGGTAGAGTGTGCCCACAATTCTTACGTCTCTGCTGCCACTGGTTTGTCCCCCTTCGAGATCTCTTTAGGGTACCAGCCACCACTGTTCCCAGCTGACGAGAGGGATATTTCGGTGACCTCCGTTCACCATCACGTCCGCCGCATTCGCAGGGTCTGGAAGGACACCCTCGCAGCCCTACAACGATCCTCTCAGAATAAGATGAATGCTGACCGGAGACGTACGCCGGCTCCCCACTACTCCCCCGGTCAGCAGGCATGGTTGTCGTCCCGAGATGTCGTCTCACGCAAGCTCTCGCCTCGCTTCATTGGCCCTTATTCCATCCATTCCTCACAGCTCGTTGCTGTTGCCTGTTGCTGACCGCTGCCGGACCCCCTTTCCCTCATCTACTAAATAAAATCATTGTAAATAATCTCCTGAGAGTTCTCGGTTCATGTGTGTCAGAAGCCTAAATAATAATATGACATAACTTGGTTTTAGGGGGATACATTTTGTTTTGATTTAACAATAAGTTTCCTTGAAAACAAATAAATAATATATAGAAAAAATAACCAGGATTTGTTGATATATAGGTTATAGGTATTCATTTCAACCAGATGAAAATTTTTGAGGAGGACTGAATCTATGCAACATTTTACTATGCTGTTCCAAAAAGTTTTTGCTGCTGACAAAGAAAGAATTTAAAATATTTGTTGACATAGTTTTGCAACTTCCAGGCTCTAAATGGCTTTCAGGCAGTAAGAAAAAACATTTTTCCTGTTTTCTGTAAACTTCTAGGCAAATTAAAGGAAGATGTTTTCAGCTTCTCTGTCCTATATCCTGAAATGGAAATTGAAATGAATATGCATGGAGCAAAACTTTACATGCAGGTGACATGGTTCACTTGTGTTGCTGGAGAAAAACATAGGAATAGACAAATGTTTTCTCCCATCTCTTTTTCCCTGCAGAAACATGACAATGAGGTAGAGAAGAAGAG
>JAVLVB010000572.1:411781-421811 GCA_032876305.1 Orestias chungarensis | reverse complement strand
GCGGACACACACACACACACACACACACACACACACACACACACACACACACACACACACACACACACACACACACACACACACACACACACACACACACACACACACACACACACACACACACACACACACACACACACACTAATTCTTTCTTTTTTCATAAGGACTTCACATCGGCTTCCATTAATATTACATCCATTTTCCAATAACTTAACTCTGACCCGTTCTCTAAATGTAACTATTACCAGTACATGCCTAACCCCTACCAATCCTAAACTCAATTTGCACCCTAATCCTAAAACTAAACCATAACCCAAAAAACCGTAATGTTATGCCATAATGTATTTTAAGACTTTTGCAAAAGTCACAGTCAGAACAGAAACAGCTCAACAAAACTTCAGAGGAACTTTAAAAATATCTTGAGCATTTAGGTAACTTTTTTGTACATATGTTACATATATACAGCTATTTGGTATATTTTTAGAACTTCCCAAGTCCACTATAAGAGTATCCAACACCCAATCGGCTTTTAATATTTGTCAATTTGCTAATAAAGTATAGGGGAGTAAAACATTGTTGTGCATAACATGGGGTTATTTCTCAACACAGTTTTGGCTGCTGCCTCATAGGAAAAAGTCAAGGGTTAATTTGTGACTCCTTCATCTTCTCCCTGTGTTTAATGTAGGATTGGAACCCTGTCTTCTAACAGATGATCTCTAACACGCATATTCACTGAATTGAACTGAAACTGATGATAACTACTAATAAGCCTTGCACTTGGTCACGAACTGAAGGGATCTGAAAGGGATTTGGAAGGTTTGCTGAATGCTCTGTCTAGTGGACACATGCAGGAACGCGGGTGGTGGTATTGCCAATGACATTGTGGCGAGATCGGTAAAGAAAAGAAAAAAGGGTTTGCAGGAGGCACCAGGTGGCTGGGTGGTGCACCTACAAAAAGGCTAGAGTATTCTGTGAAGCTGTCCCAAGGTTGGCTACCATATGTCCACCATGTCCTCACCAACTCTCTATGGTTTTACCTCTTTCTAGTTACTACTGAATAACAGCCACTAGGCCCCCCATGCTCAAATAGCGGCCCGCGGGCCTTTTGTGGCACTTTTGGTATCTATAATGGCCCACAAGCTGTTTTGAAAAGTTTTTTTCTAATAATGAAAAATCGCGTGACGCGATCTCAATACGAGGTTGGGGGTTGCCTCCATGTTAACAATAAACAGATAACACTACAGCCCTCCCAAACTGAGACAGTCACTCTCAGCAGTAGCCACACGTTTACCGACCGGAGCTGTAATGGCTCGAAATTTGCTCCAAAAAGAAAACTGGACAGAAAAACCTCCAGTTCCAACCAGACTGGACAGAAAGTGCATATCCTTACAATGTTCAGCTCCACATCCTGATGTGTATATGCGTTCTCAAATATGAACATCATTAAAAATCAGTACCGGAGTCGCCTAACTAACGAGCACATGCATCAGTGTGTCTCCCTAGTAATCTCGGCATTTAAGCCCAGGTTTGAAACATTGGCCTAAGAAACAAGAGGCCTTTTCTCCCATTAAAGGTGAGAAATGTGAAATAGTTCTTGAGATGGATAGTTTGTTAAACAAGGCACAAGAAATGGGCTCCCAAAAGGAGAAATTTTTTTGGATCTTAAGCAGGGTTAAGTTTGGTTTTATTTAGTTATTTATTTTTAATATATGCCTAAATTAAAATTATATTCTTATTTCAGAATCAGAATCAGAATCAAAATCAGGCTTTATTGGCCAAGTATGCTCACACATACAAGGAATTTGTTTTTGGTTACATAGATGCTGGCAGTGCACGAAAAATACAGTAAAGGCACGAAAAATTTTAGGTAATATTTTCGTTTTTAATAAAAAGGAAATGTTATGTTTTAAAATGTTATACACATGTTATATTGTTATGAAATGTTATCATACACGGTCCCAATAAGAGGCCCCTTGAGTCACTGAGAAAAAAAAAAAAGGCCCCTCATCATTTCAATTTGAGCACCCCTGCACTAGGCCAATAGTTTCACAGCAATTTTACTTTACTTATACAGTTATGTCCAAATTACCCCATAAAATTAGAATACAGTTAAAACCTGATTGATTGAATGATTGATTGATTTATATGGCGCTTAACAACAACCACCTAAGGTGACCAGAGCACTTTGCAGTAAAAACTACATTACAAGAAAATAAAATATGGGAAAATGCCGCTCCACTACAAGGTATTGGTGGAGTGACTACATTATATTAGATATTTACATACACTCTATAAAAAGTCTTACTGTACAAGCCAGCAAATGACATATATTTATATTTGATTTGTTGTCCCGACAGTGTATGTAAATATCTGGTTGGAGCGCAAGTAATTTGTTTATAGTCTCCAATGATGACAAACATCATCAGAATGCATTTATTTATTACTTTTTTTGTATTTAATTTCAACAGCAGCTGGTAACAGCATATAATCTCTGCCCACTGTTTCTGTCGATAGATGCTGAAAATATTCTAATCAAAGCAAGAAAAAATGGACTGAGGATACAAATAATAGTCAATAATCAGCAACACATGAGGGACATACAGTAATAAAGCGAGATTTTTGTAGGTGGCTAAAAAGAAGCAAAAGGGAAAAAATGAGCAGGGGTGGTACAGAGGGGATTTAGAGGGAAGGATACGGAGTTAGGGGTGAAGGAAGACGAGGTTAGGTGAGACAGGGTCAGACGGTTGGAGGAAGCTAATGTCTTTATTTCCTGGGGAGGTGGGACCTTGCACTTACCCCTGGGGTCATCGGTCACAGACAGGGTCACTTGGAATGCTGTGGGAAGGGTATCTCAATACAGGGGGAGGTGAGAAAATATCTATATAAGAAAAAAAGTGGAGTGAACAAGAACAAGAGACCGAGTAAAAGCGGAATGAGAGAAAAGGAGAAAAAAAGGAAGGCCTAGTTTCAGCCAAGAGGGGAATGTGCAAAGGTGGAAAGGTTGAGAGGGTGAGAAGGTAGGAAGGTAAAAATACTCAAGGGAGAGAGAAAATGGGACACACTAACACACATGAAATCATTGTGGAGTATAAGGACTGCTTATGTACTTCCTGTCACATGCAATAACACACTAGAGTTGATTGTAAGTGCATTTTTATCTGCGTAGCGTGTCTCAATGTTGCAATGTTGCAATGGTAGGCTTGTGTTAATCCATTAATTCTGTTTTTTTTAGTATGAGTTCAATTTAATGTATTTAATTAAGCAAAAACAGATTAAGATTATTAGGCAGAGCAAAACGAAAGGACATCTGAAAACCTGGGGTTCTGTACTGAAAGAACAGAAGCAATTTCTGTAGGTTTGTTATTACGTAACTTAAACTAAGTTTGGACAATCCTTCTTATTGAGTAACACATAAAAAAAAGAATCACAAAGAGAGCAATCATATAAAAAACTTACTTGCACTCAGTCATGCTAAGTCAAAAATTATTACAGATATTTTAAACGCAGGTTGATTTTTTAAGTCACTTGATTTTACCTAATTTGTTGAATAGGTACTCTTAAAGGTTTGAAGGAAAATAAATACTGGTGCCTTGAACTTATGTAATAAACTTAATTCTGGCATTCTGTAAGACACAAATATTCTTTAAACTTTGTTTCGTTGTATCCTGATTTGATCTCAACCTTCGAAAGCATATCATTTAGGATCATGTCGACAACAGCCTATGTGATGGCACGTCCCGAGAAAAAAAATTTTTACACCCAATATTTAAACAAGAGCTGAAAACATACAAAGGTTTGTGTGAAAAATTTTTTTACACAATATATTTGATCTACACTTCTGGGTTATTTTGTGTAATGTACACTTACATGTATAAGAGTAGCCCTATTTAAGTTCCCAACTGTACAGAGGAGTGAGAGTAAATATATTCCTTATATATACCATATATCCATATTCATATTTGTTATTTAAAAAAAAGTGAAGAAAAAGTTCCAAACTGAGAATCTGACTTTCTATGCTGGATCAAATTCCCTCTTAACATGCTAATTAAGAAAATGGCATATGACTCATAAAGACTATTAAAGCTGTTAGATTAATCAAATCATCAAGATGTGAGCAATGTAACGCTTTTTATTTATTTCTCAAATGATTTCCGGTTTTAAACAAATTTAGGAGTTGTCCAAAAAAAATTAAAAAAATTAAATAAAATGTTATAAAGGATTATATCCATCGTCAGATATTATTTCCCAAACATTTAATCCCAATCCAGGAGAGATTGCGCCTAATTCAACAAATTATCTTCCGCAAATTATCCTAGCTGTCAAACAGTTTCTCTTGTGCTGGTGCTCCCATAAATATTGACTCAGTAGCAGGAAATACAGTTCTGCGAGTTTCTCTTAAAGCCCTCTTTAAGTGTCATTCAAGGGTTATTCTTTGTCCTGCTCCCAGTATTGGACATCTGTTTGACTGAATGTGATTCAGTCAGCTATAAATATAAATGGCCTTTCTGCTTGGCCTGCCATGTGGATTAGCAACTCTTCCAGCTTTTCCACTACATTCAAAAAACATGGCTCCTCTATCTCTCTCTCTCTCTCTCTCTGTGTGTTGATGTGTATTAGCGATGGACAAGAAGCTGAGTACAGGAGTATTGAGAGATGCTTTATGGCATGGTGTAAAGACAATCATCCTATTTTAAATGTGAACAAAACAAGATAATTTACACTTTTGGGAGTAAAATCAGCACTTTGTCTTTTCTTAGAGATATTTTATTTTCATTTTAAGGACGTTCCTAAAAAGACAGAAGGCTAAAGTACAGATTCGTGGAAAAACAGTAATACTTGTATATCATGATATAAAGAAAGAAATACAATATTTGGTCAAAGGTTTTTTCTAAAATGACTCCATATAAATAGTTGTTATTGTAACGTTCCATCAAAGGTGTGCTTGACTTTGTTACATTAAGCTGCAGTGATACATGTGATTAGCTAGGATGATCTGGTTTCAACAAAATAACTAAGGCTGGTACATGATACTCCTTAGGAAAAAGTCACAAGTGACCATTAGCGCCTTGGATTACTACTCGTGCATAGCTACAGTCACTCACGCTGATGTCTGAGCAAAGCACCAGCAGTTATTTTGTTTTGAGTGACACAGAGACATTTACAAGGAAGTCTAATTAATCTAAGTCACTCAAGTGTTCATCCCTGGATGGAGCGCATCGATATATTTATAATCACTGGTGTTAATAATAGCACCCAAGAGGCAACCATAGACCGAAAAGAAAGGTGACAAGCAGATGCTTGGGTTAATAATAGCAGGGGATGGAAAACTTACTGTCCAAACCGTATATAGATGATCAAGAATCAGAAGTGAAAAAAGTGCAGAGAAGGTCATTTAAAAAACTGTTTCGGGAAATTTCAGTTTTAAGAGAAAAGACAATAGATAGAAAATCATTGTACAAATAATAATTAATTATTATTAGCTTTACTAATAGTTTAAAAAATGTCCAACTTCTCTAACATTGGTCTTTTCATTTAAGATAATAGATTTATTTTCCATTTAGATACTGATTCTGATATTTGGATTTTATAGTGAACTGCTTTTGGAAAAGACTACTAAACACTACTAAACTGGTTTTATGCACCATCGGAAAAATGACAATAAAATACGTACCTACTTAAAATGAGTAGAATAAAAAACAGCAACAACAACAATAAAAAGCATGAATCCAGGACAGGAAAAATATAACAACATACGCAAGGTAACAGATGTAGAGCTAAACTAATGTCACAAGAAAAACCTGAGCAACCGTCTGATTTAACTTTGTTCCACATCCTTCTGAAGTTTTCCTGGCGTTTTCCCAATAGCGCCCTTTAGCCAAAGCCATAGTTTATAAAGTGGTTACAAAGCAATTACAATAATTTTAGTATGCAAAGGCATCACCAAAGAGAATTTCACAAAAAAATTACATTCAATTATATACTGTGTACATTTGTTATGGTATCTAATAGAGATTCATTAGTCAGTGTGAAAAAAGGACAAGACATGTCCTCATACTATCAGAGACTTGGAGATCAGTCCAATTTGTGTATTTTGGTTATTTTGTCCTACACTCTACATTAAGCTTTATTTGTTTATGATTTATGTAAATTGTATGTATACTGTTTACATTTTGGACCTTTGGAAAGTACATCATTGCTACAAGTATTAAGAATCAAGAAACAGTTTGTTTATATAGTGCCAATTTACAACAGACATATTCTCAAGGCACTTTACAAGACAATCAATTTAAACCATAGATACATCATTTACACATCCCTTTGAAAAAGTTTCCAATTTAAGGAACCCCAGCAGATGGCATCGGGTTATTGCCTTGCACCATTGTGTGTTGTACCAAATGGGGTTGACTTATTAACATCTTAAAAACCCAAAGAATACCTCAACTGCTGCTACATATACAAGATGAGTTGAAAAGGACAATCTGTAGACCCAAAACAGGAGCAAAGAAGACCAAGAGAAGAAAAAATGTCTTTCTCTTCCATTGATCATAATGGACAATGTGAGCTTGTTAGCTAACAAAGTGGATGCTGTGGACTCTCTGCAGATTAGTGTACTAGGATTAATGCTCTTTTCGTTGAAGAACATTCATTTTATTACGGACAACCTTGAGCATCCTCTTCAGCCTACTTTTAGAGAACATCATTAGGTACCCAGTTAGAAGCTCCTTTAGCCTGGGAGTAGTTCAGACCACAAGAGGAGATCATCACTGCCCACAGCCATCAGCATCTAAAACTAATCCTTATAGAAACTTAGATAAAATGACCAGCAACTACAACCAGAAAAAAAAGAAGTCAAGGATGGTTGTTTCAATCACCCTCTGCAGTGGGAATCAAGTAACTCAGTCTCCTCTTTTTCACTCTTCCTGCTTTTCCTTTTCACCATCCTATATAATTCTCATCGATGCGTCAAAAACAGCTGGCTAAACAGCTGCAAATTAGAAATGATTTTGTTATTAGTACTAATATTTGGTATTTAAAGTAGCATGGTGATCAACAAGAAAAAATAGACACTACTGGTTCAAAGCTTTATTCCTTCTAAATATTAGGCTATGTTCTCTTCATATGAATTATATTTACTTTCTTTAACGATAGATTTACCATTAGACTTCAAATTCTATGAATAAATTTTCATCTTAGATTTGTTTAAATGTTAACTACTGGTTTACCAGAAGCTTTTCAGTTCGTGGTAAAAGATACAACTATGATGCAAAGTCAAACTTAATTCAAGTTGATGATATAAATATACAAAATATTATATTAAATTAGACTACGAGCCTCTCAACATAGTGGTAATCATAGATTTACTACATCTATATTCAACCATAACTTCAAAATAAATCATAATGCATACAGAAGGTTAAAATATATATATATATACAGTATATGGGTTAATAATAGCACTTCAGTAAATAAATGTTATAAAATGTAAATAAAATGCGATTATCCTGATATACAAGACATTTTTTCTTTAAAAAAATGCAATGACTCACACCGGATGATGTCCTATCTTTAATAATTCTGTGAATACGGTGCTAAGGGAAAAAAATATGCTGTCCTCCTGCTAATGAAGCTTTCAGCCCTGCACCACAACCACACAATGACAGCTGGCAGGGGAGGGGCAGAAACTACATGCCATGAAATAAGAGGGGGTAAAAATTGATTAGCAATTTTCATTTGCGCTAAGATAAACAAAAGGAGACTGATGCCCTACTCTGCATATCATCATGGGGTGGAGGGGTGCGGGGGGGCTGATGGGGTTGGGCTGGGATGGGAAGTGATCTTCCAGTGCTCAAGGCACCCATTGTTTAGTTATGGAAGATGTGGGTGTGCATTGGGGGAAGGTTTTGGGACAAAAGGGGACTATGATGGGTTGAGAAAAGAAGTGGGGATGAAGAAAGAGGGGAAAATGGAAACATGTTGGGGGCTCTAGGAGAAGATGTGGAGGGAATGGCAGAAACCGAAGAAATGTGCAATGACAAACTGAAGATAAGCAGCGTTGTTGGGAGAAAAGAGGGTTCAAAGAACTGGAAAGTTAAACATCAGAGCAGACGGAGGTTGAGGCCTGGGATTGATTGGGAAAGGTAATGGAAATAGGGAGGGGATATTTGGCAAGTCAGACGAGAGTAATAGGTTGAGTGTTGTCCAGGACTTCATGACCAATTCTGGAAATTGAAACTAGACCCGGATGGAGCCATTCACGCACTCTAAACAACAAAAGCAAAGTGTCAGGACGGAAAAAAATGGCACCCTCTTATCACCTTTAGAGTTATAAAAACCATCGGATATGGGGAACATAACAACTCCAAAAGTGAAAAAAAACTTTCCAACCTCAAGGAAAGAAAATGCTGTATGTATGCAATAATGTGGCCAAGCCATGTTGTTGTATGGCCATTTTTCTCTAGTTTTTTTTTTTTTTGGCATGACCAGGAAGCTTGGCAGCCTATTGACAGAGGCACTAAAATACATTACACACACAAACACAAGTCCATCAGAAAAGAATACCCACGCACAGTTTTAAATGCAAAACATCAAGCAAATAACAGCTGGTAGGAGAATGTGAAGAAAAAAAAACAAAAAAACAAAAAACATCAACTTTTAACCAAAACACTGTAAACAACTCTAAATTTAATTTTCTGCAAGATTAAGCACAGTAATGACTAGCTTTATAAAAACCCGTAACTAATGGCTTCCAATGAGCCAATCTATAGGCATCGATCTGTTCACTATCTCATAGACTCACAGCTTACAGCCAATAAATGAAGGAATGACGAGGGAAAAAGGAAAAAAGCAGGATAGATTCACCTCTAAATTGAGATAGAAGTTAGAGAGGAGCAGAGAGTGGGATCTGATGTGAAAGATTAAATTAATAAAGAATAGTGCAAGAATAGTACATCATTCCTTCACTCATTTTTTTGTTTTCTTGTATTTTTCATAAAATAGATTATTTGTTAAAGGAAGTTAATTAGCCCAACCAGTTCTATATGCATCTGCTCGGTTTTTAACATTTGTTGTTTTAGTTTTGACTTCCCTGATCTTTCCTGTTCTTCTATGTACAAACTTCATTGGACTTTTTATGAACTTATTTTTACTTTAGTGCGATTTCTTTTACTTTGCAACGTCCTCCTCCTAATTCTGCAGGAGAAATTCATCCACATTTGGTGATGTAGACTTTACATGACAACAATGCACCAGTTTATGGATATCTTTGAAAAAGTGTAACAGGTTTATCAAACACAAGTTGATGCACCTGAACAGGCCTTTGCTGAAATACGAAGTAGGTAAACCAGACCTTTGATTCAGGTATGTTGGAGCAGGGTTGCACCCAAAAGTTGCAGAAGCGTGACACTCGTGGAAAGGAGTAGCAGACTCCTGTTCTATAGGAAAGTAACTCTATTCGACAACAGATGTTCACACATATTTTACTATTTCCCTTAAAAGCAACCAAACAATAGCTTCCTCATTCTGTTTTTATTTTCATTGAAATTTTATATTCTATTAAAAGCTGTTTTATCAAAGTCCTTCCCACACAAGATCACTAACTAGAAACTCTACTCCTTATAACCTGACAGCATAGACAAAATATCCGGGATAATAAAAGTACTTCTTGCAATAATACTGAAGGAACAGTATTATTATAACCTCATCTGAGTGTTTTGATATTTGAACACAAATGCTAAATGAAAAACAGGAGTTAAAATAAAAGGCCAGAAAGAAAATATTGTATATATTTTACATTTAGAGGGACATCTAGTGGACTTCTACTTTGTTAATCCTGCTGTCAGGTTGAGTCATTTTGTGCTGTTCCCTAGGTGGCCACGGGGGTTGCTGTGACGGGGCTCCAGGATGGAGTCCCGTGGTTCCCAGGTGTTTCGGGTTGGCACTGATGAGCAGAGCAGTATAAGAGGAGTGTGGATCCACTATTCGGCGCCTGAGTGTTGCCCTTGCTACGGTAACACTAGACCTCAGTGCCAGT
>JAVLVB010000572.1:374370-406215 GCA_032876305.1 Orestias chungarensis | reverse complement strand
CACACACACACACACACACACACACACACACACACACACACACACACACACACACACACACACACACACACACACACACACACACACACACACACACACACACACACACACACACACACACACAATGCTGTGCTTTAACGTCCACAGAGCTCAAGAAACACATATGTCCCACTATGATGCAGGGTACTCACACCTTCTCCCGGCTCTCTTCAAAGAGTTATGATGCAGTTCTCAAGGACACAGCTTTTTGAGATCCTCTTTCTCTCTCTCTTCTTACTCTGGCACACATGCTTACAATCTCTCATTTGCCTCTTGTTTCCTGGACAGAAGATACAAGTGTGTCGCTGCCTTTTTCCTCTTCCCTTTTTCTTCTCTCTTTTTCTCTCTCAGCTCTTCTCTACTTTTCATTTAGAGCTGAGCAGCAGAGCTTGTTCTCTGTATGAAAGCAGACTTTCCCTTTATTCCCCCCCCCCATGTCTCGGACAGTATGAGAATGAGGAAGCAAGAGGGAGAGGATGGGAGAGAGAGAAGGGTTGAGAAAACATATCGAATCAATGTGCCTCTTCAGATCACCAGTTTTGTTTCTGCTGCTGACAAAAAACACAAATGACTTCACATTATAACTTAATGTTTTACTTAGCTTTAAAAAATGAACCTACACAAACTTAGTTTTAAAAATTAGATAGTTCATAAATTAGACAAAACAATGAAGAATGTATAAGAAGTTTGGTACGATGGTTTGACAAGACTAATGTCAAACATGGAGACAAGTTAAGAAAGTCAAAAATGTAGCATTTCCTAAAGGGCTTCTTTCTTTTTTGTAAAGGAAAATGTTTGCAGTGGTGCAGATCTAGCAAGTGGCAACACAAACAAACAGACAGTAGAATCAAACATCTATTTATGGAGCAGGGTGTCCAGTTTCCAAGCTACATTTGCCTGCAGCTTTTTGACAGTGTTACCAATTCAGCACTTTAACCATAACTACCGTTTTTATTAAGGAGCAAGAAAAGAGAAGCAAAACCTATAGATTCTGTTTAAATCTCTCTTCAGAAAGACCCTTCAAATTCCAACCAGCATGCAAGGCAAAAAAAAGTGACAGACACAAAGATTGAGGGTTGTGTATGTTTTTTTCATGGATGCATGAGGGCTCGTAGGTTTCTAGTCCACCAAGGTCAAAACATTTTTACAAAAATATTCATGTATTTTTCTACCGGTCAATCCATCCCATCCCAGGGCTGCCAGTGTAACAGTGAGGGTCATGAGTGTGATCACACTGTAGTTGCAACAAAGTCTGCGGCCCCCCTTTTTAAATTGATAAATAGCTAACACTGTAAAAGAAACAACCTTGAAGCTTCCTGGCCTCTTTCAGAAGACCTGGGTTTGAAATGAAGAGCCAAGTAACCCGCAGGCATGAGGAATGTGTAAGTAAACAGGTTTTTTGTTTTATTTTTTTCATTTCCTTAAAAAATATTGGTAATCATAAAATTTCTTTTTTTTAAGAAAGTGCCAGAGCAATATTGATACCAGGCCTTCACCTGAAAGCTTTATTAGTTGTGTTTAACCAGGGTTTGTGCTACGTTACTTCTGATGTGACGAAAAAAAACAACTGATTTGTAAGGGAAATGCTATCAGTAGCTATCTCCTGTTTGTTTTTTCACAAGTGGGATCAATCAGGTTAGTTTTAGTTAAAGATTAAACACTATCAGGGTTACTTTTTCTAAATTAAAATGAACATGCTATGGTGTTTCTAGAACAGTTTTATAACATCGTAAATGTTTATAAATTCAGACAAAAGTGAGAATAATTTAACTGGATAAAGACTGGAAGTCGTAACTTCTCAAACTGTTAATGTTTTAGTAAATGCGATGTTTTCTAGTCAAAAAACCCTATCAGTGGCATTTTTTGGTATTAATAACTCACACAACAAAGTTCTAGGCTAACATACCCAAATGCACAAAAGTAGAAACTTGTATCAGATAATAATTTCTGAAAGCAGGATAAGGTGCAGAATTTATGGATTGGGGTTTGTCACTCATTTGAGTTCTTGTATTCATATAAGGTAAGGATCAAATGTTCTTTTTTAAGTGAGGACTTAAAGGGATTTATAATTATATAATCACTACCACTAATGGGTTACTTTTTTTAAACTGCAAATAAATTAGCAGTTTTTTTTTTAAACAGTAAGCTTCAAACATGAAGTACAGCTAAAGATTTAGACTGCTTTCAAAATAAAGTGCTGTGTACTTACTTTTAATTATGGCCTATATCTCATTGTTCAACAGGTTTACATTTCTCTTTATGTCCACACTTGCAAATGTTTATTGCCAAATCAATTATATAGCAAAATTAAGGCAAGGCCTGTTGAAAAAAAAGCCAAAGTAAAATAAAGTTTTTTTTTTAAAATCTGGGTCGAGAATTGTGGACTGAGGTGATTAAAAGGTGGGGGGGGTGGGGGTATAGAGATATATTGTAAAATGCTACAGAAAAAAAGGAAGTAAATAAGCACCTGACTGAATAAACAAGTCTGGAAACAAAAAATATTAGAGGTATTCAGAGGGAGAGAAGGAAAACAGGGTGGAGGACAAGGACGGGGTGAAGCATGTAACTCACTCCTGTCCCCATCACCAGTGCTCAAGTCCTATTTTACCCAGAACAATCAATTGCATCAGGAGGCAGACAGTGATAGAGGACTACCATGCAACAGGATCCACCATATACGTGCGTTCACACACACACATTCACACACGCACTAAGGGATAAGGAGGACTAGCGTGCAACAGGATATATTCACCCCCTCCCCACCCCCCACACACACTTTTATGCTGACAAGAGAGAAAAAGTTTGCAGCTCATATCAGCAGCCTCTGCACTGACTTCTACCGAACAGACTGTATTGCGCACCAAAGTCACTGTGGCTCCGTGGGGTCACAATAGGTCAGAGCCCTTGAGACACAAAAAGCACAGGGGGAGCATAACGGAAGTAAGCGAGCAGGATGGTGATGAGGAAAGGTGGAGAGAGCCAGCGTACCAAAGAGGAAACAAGTTATCACATTCATCATGGTTTTACAAAAAGTGGGCCAGCAATCATTTTGTTTTTGAGGTATACAGGTTTCAAAAGCAAGTTGAAATCTTTCACCATAGTTTTTGCTGGCCTCCATCCATCCTTTAGAAGCCGAACCAGTCATGGGGACCTGAATAATGTGTCTCATGTGATAAAGTAGTAATATTTGGTAATTTCAATTGCTTTGTGCTGTTCTTTGAGTTGTTTCTATTTAACTATATTTCCTGGAAAAACAACCCTGACTATAACTCAAAAGAAACAACATTTAATTATGACATATAGCTCAACAAATAGGAGGGTTAGCTTCCTTTTTGTTCCTTGAAGACTTCAGAAATAAGCAAAGATACATTTGATCCTAAATGTTTCACCAGGCACCATATGCTCTGTTACATTTGGCTCTATTTTGTTTTTCTCTCCAAGGAAACCTCAATTTGCTAATTTCTTGATCCAAGTAAAAGTCCTGTTCAAAAATTCAAAATTATGAATTTCAGAGATTCTGCCGATTTGTATCAGAAGCAACAGTCTTTTAGAGGCAGACGGATCTCGTCAGTCAGACAGACCGCTTTTGGAACAGAGGCTCAAAATCTCTCCACTCGATAGACACATAAAATCAAGCTCTTATGGAACCCAGAGCAGAAACATACAATGTTTCCGGGTCAGAGAAAGTCGACAGCTGTTTGAGA
Organism: Orestias chungarensis; assembly: GCA_032876305.1. Taxonomy (NCBI): domain Eukaryota; kingdom Metazoa; phylum Chordata; class Actinopteri; order Cyprinodontiformes; family Cyprinodontidae; genus Orestias; species Orestias chungarensis. Next base: position 402,472 of record JAVLVB010000572.1, on the reverse strand, counting down.
TACAAAGTAGTTCTGTAGTGATGATGACTGAGTGAGAAACTGCTGGAAACAAAAGTGTTTTATTTAAGTTCTTATTTTTCTCTTTAAAAATATAAACCGCCAAGTTTACCGTGTCTCATGACGCCCCTATTCCGTAATACTGATGCTAAAAAAATAATAAAACAAATGTATTTGTAATGACTACAGAAAGCCCCCTCATTCCTAGTTATAATATGTGATAAACTGACAGACCGAGAACAAAGGGTTCTTCCTTTAGATTGATTTTTCAGTAAACATGAGACTAATCAATTTAAATGAGATGGATATGAGACTTATTGTTTCTGAATATAAAAATAGTTTACTGCAGTTTGTATCGATCACTACAAACCTGGCAGTAATTGGCTTTCCATCTGTGTCTAATGATCAAAATATTTTGAGTCATATGTTGATATTCTTATCCCCTGTTGATTTGATTTAAACATTCTTGCCGATCATTCTACTTTTTACCATTTAAATAAATCATGCTGTTGTGGCCCATTTTATTCTAATCAACCCTTTTACAATGTTGTTGAATGACAAAAAAAGTTACTTAGCATATTAGAAAGCTCGCGGAAAGCCATATTTTCCTGTCGTCTTTTTACGATTTCATCTTCATAGGTGCTGATGGAAAAGGGCCCATAAATTAACTAGCATATACCATGCTTGATTTATTAACTTTACATTTATTTAGGGAAAAGAATACAGAGTGAAGGAGGGGGGCTCAGTAGATATACTATCAACGCATTGATTATCATGCATCTCATTGCTGTTACTTCCTCGTATCAAGATATCAAAGTTCAACCCCGGACACATATTTCTGCAGCTACATGAATAATGAATCTCAAAGCCATAAAATTGAGTGGATTAAATTTATGACTAATTTATTTGACTTATAACTAATTGGTGCAATGCTTTATTTATCCTGTAAATTATTCTCTTTGCGCCGGGCTGTTTGTGTAAATATGGCCGGAAAAGGCAGGACACGGTGGATCCAGACCAGACTATTTATTCTGAAGGATGACACATTTAATTTAGACCCTGCAACATATATTAAAGGGTACCAGTGTTATTAATGAAGAAGAAGCATAACGGGAGCAAGTTACACACACACACACACACACACACACACACACACACACACACACACACACACACACACACACACACACACACACATACTCTCATTTACAGATATTCTGCTAACAGTACAATTCAATTTATAATGACATTCGTTTTTTTCAAATTCTGTGGTATTTCATTTTTTTTTTTTATGTTAGGAGTCATTCAGATTTATCTTAAGTCTATATGAGGCTGATCAGGTTAGTTTTAAATACATTTAATACAGTTTCTTTGATCCAAAGCACGAACCAATCATGCATAGATAAACTTGTTTCTATATGAGTGACAGCAACATTTTAAAATTTACAAGCTGCTAGGAATAAACATGTGTAAACAAACGATACTGTGCAGAGTTTTCCTGCAAGTGGTGTAAGATTCAAAGTCATATCTGTCTTAGCTACTACTGGATTCATGAAGGTTGTAAATTGACTAAATTAAAAAACAAAACAAAACAGGCTGTGCCCTTAGTCCTGCCTTAATTTTGTTACAGGTTTGCCAATCTCTCATGCCATTAAATGTATAGCCGGCATTGTACTTCTATTGATTACCAAATGAAGACAGCACCAATTTGGTGCAATGTGCACTTGAGGTCAGGGAGGTATTGCCTTGTTCTTACTCTCTCTCTTTTCTATCTTTTTTTTTGGTCCCCCTGTTTTATTCTTTCATCCTGCTCTCCCTCTTATGTTTCCCTAACAGTCTTCCTTCCCTTCTCCTAAATAGATATTGAGGTTTTCTATTTAAGGCAGAGGCTGTTTAACTTTCTTGGGGTAGGAAGTGAAAGGCAGGCAGAGGGCCATCCATCTCGCTATCCACCTGCTGACATCTTTAAATGCTATTGACACCCACTGCCAGCATTAACATGCAAAACTGCACCGCATGTTTGATTTCATTAGCTCATTGTGCAGAGGGTTTTCCTTTGCCCTGCCGGTGGGATTCTGGCCACAGATACTGGATTGGATGGAGAGTTGGCAACTTTTCTAACTTGTCAGGAAACAGCCTTTGGAACATGGTTTCACAAAACCTGTATAGACACTATTCCCCTATGAGGTTTTATATTGATGAAAAATTGAAAATGCTAAAAATAAATAAAAAGACCACTTAAATTTTTTTTATACACAATAAGCTTTACATGTGATAAACAGGGTTGCGGTCAAAAACGTGTATTCTTACAACACATGATTTGATTTGATAATTATTAACTGAAGTATGTTAGTGGGTTTTTTGGTGAAACTGTTGAATGTGGAGTTAAAAAGAACCAAGGGAGGCAGTCATGCTTAGGCAGAAGGATTTAAAAAACTATAAACTACAGTTGTACAGGGAAGTTATGGCAAGACATTGCTTCTCCATAACTTCTCTAGGAAGTTAGCATGTACATATATTAGCTTCCTACTATTTCATACTACTGTAAAAACCTGTGTGTCTGTTTATCCCATCATTAGACTGAAAAATGTTTGGCTCATCACAAAGAAAAGCTTTGAAAGCACAGCAGACCACACATAACTAGGCCATAACTACACCCCCCTTAAGCTGTAAGATATTTGGGAAAACCTTCTGCCATGCCATCTTATTTAAAGCTGATATAGAACATCAGATGATATAAGTGCATAAGTATGGGATGTTTCAGGACTTCCACAATTATTGTCATTTACGGCAGCAGGAATTTTACTAGTTATGGTTTACATTCTTAATGTTACTGACTCAATGTTGTTGATAAGGTAAAGAAAACAAACAAACAAAGCAATTTGATTTTTTGTGGGTAAAACTAGCAAAGAGAGTTTTTTTCTTCCATTTTCACCTAACTTGTTTTACCTCCTGCAAAGTTTCACCCTCAGCGTTCATGCGCTATTTAACAATGGCTGAGTCAGTGGAGGTTTCTTTTTTAATCCCTAGTGTGCCTCTTAGTTAATTGCTGAACGCTGCATAACATGAAGCATGTAATGGGGCGACTGAGTGGCTATATTGTCCAAATGTTAAAAAAAAAAGTGAATTTGTGTATAATGTATATGACTTTTTTTGGGGGGGATATAGTAAAATTTTGACTTCAGTGGGAAAAACACCATTCCTACTACAAATAGTTTGCATTATTATTATTATTATTGTTGTTAACGTAAAAACTTATACAAATGTTTTCAAGATAACTTGGGTTTTCTATTTTGGTTGTATTTTTCAGAGGATATTCCTTTTTTTGAGAGTATTCAGAAAAAGGAACAATAATAAAAAACAAACAAACACACATTAACAACCCTAATCTAAGCTTTAAATTTGTTAATTTGGGTATATATATGATTAAAAACAGAAAACACCTCTCAGAATCCCCTTTTTCTAACAACTAGAGAGAAATAAAAATCCACTGTGCTTGAAACAACACTGTGGGCAAAGATGCAGAGGACTGTATCTTTGCTGCCACCTATTGCAGATAGCAGACACCAACTCCCTCTCTTAGAATGACTTTACTCTTAGTCTCCAGCTCAGGCATTCAATTTCTTTATCCTGCATTTTCAAACACACTCTTTTCTACCAGGCTCTTCAGCACTGCGGCAGAGGTTAGATGGCTCAGGGATTTTGTTTTCTGGGGTTGACAATGCGTGAGGCGCTTGTGATATGCTAATTTATTTCAGTTTTGTCCACTCCTCCCCTAACCTCTTTCACTTTTGTAGCATTTGTATCAATCCAATCACTTCCTTGGAATTCCTTGAGAAAGTCACACGAAGAAGAAAAGAGCACACAGAAGGGAAAATAAAGAATGCAAAGAGATAGAAAGAAAAAAACTTTTTAGATGCAAAAAAAGAAAGAAAAGAACAACTGCTGTCTGAACTCATGCATTTTATTTTTTAGCAGTTGATACTTTTAATTCTACTGATGGTTCACTTTAGGTATCATGTTAATGAAATAAAATTTAACAGTTGGATTAATGTGAGCGATGAGATAATAAACCTGCATGCTATGGTGGAGGAAGTTTTATAAATTGCAACAAAACTGCAAGAAAATCACCCAAAATTCTCACTTTCACACAGATACTAACAGATGAGAAGGTGTTCCAACAACAATAGCTGTAATATGATAGTCTGCACCAGTGAATTTTAAGAGGCAGTTAAAATGTAAGTTTTGCTAAAACACAAAAGTAAATGGTAATCAATGTTCCAATAAAGCACAACAAGCTCAACATTTTAAATAAAAGGTACCAAAAGCAAAAAACAAAAAAAAAGTTAGCCCCAAAGTTTTTTGACCCCAACAAATATGGGGCGTCTTAAAGTCTGGACACAGTCGTCCCCCTAAACATATCGCTGTGTCCTTGGGCATGGTAGGTTACCTCGGAACCCTTCCAATCTGTTTGGTGGATGTTTCCAGTTTTTAGGTCTGATAAAGCATGTCATTTTTTCCCTACACATAACAGTAGAGTGCTATAACTGGTTTAAAACTATGTAACCAAATTTTGTTTCGCACCAAACCCAAGTCTACGCAGCAAACAATGTGCCTGGCAAACAAGGCCAACCAACCTTTTTATTCTCCTTTCAATAAAGTTGTTTTTTGTTTGCCTCTTTTTTGTTCGTTTTGGATGTTTCCATCTTCTGTAATTTACAAAAAAATTATATTATTTTTCAGATTTATGCAGAACATATATGAAACATTGTTCAGGAGTCTATGTTATCTTAAATTCCTTAGTTGCCACAAGTTTAATCCCTCCTTTCTGCCTAACCAACCACTTTTCCTTTAGAAATTCTCTCCCTCTTTTCTTCACCTAATTTCTTCCCCTCCTCTTAATCACAGAGTAAGGGAATTGATAACCGTCTATTACCTTATGTTTCTGTGTGATTAATGTTCTCAGGTCTTTCTCATTGTTTCTCATTCATAGCTCATGTCATGGCCCATAAACTAATATCTAAACGAGATGTGCTGGATGATTCCCACTCTAAAAAAGAGGACAAGAAAAAGAGACCTCTATGAGCGGAAGACACTGTAACACTGATGCTGAAGTTTGATAAAGGGCATAAAGAAAAGGGTTGTGGGAAAGTCAAGAATGAAACTAACTAAAAATTGTTTTGTTCTTTTGTTTTGCTTGAAATATTTTGTTGTATTCTGTATGAGGAGAGTGAATTTTAGCGTTAGGCCAAATCTAACTACAAATCTGAAGTAACAGTTGATTTGTTGCACTGATCATGGCAAATTTATTACATGCTTCCACTATGCTATAATTCTTCCTGTAACAAGTCACAAGCACATCGGGAGGAGCATGGAGAAACAATTTATGTAATTAAGTCTGTGTTCATTGTTTATTCATATAACATGTATTAAGTGAGTCCCCCAACTGAAAACAGGGAGTGCTAGAGGTCTGACAGGATGATATAACGAATAACTGTAAAACACCAAAGCCTCATGGAGAAGCTCTGGTCTTTTACAGATTCCATGCTTCCATCTAAAGTGACAACAATAGCAATATTCTCAGAAAATTTGGCTGAAAAAAACAACAACAAAAAAACATGTAAACTCCACTACTGTTGATGCAAAGAAGTCACACAGTGGTGACTTGTTAAAAAGGGTAATATTTATAATTTATATGGCAGAAAAAACAAGGTTTTGGAAACAAATCGTGAAAAGATGAGTGAAAGAACACAAACCACCTTCTAAAATCCCTACCATGGCGATGCTGCACGCAGCTGGAAGGTTTACTACATTTTACATTGGCATCCAGTTAAGGTCTATTGCTAAATGTTATTTTTTAATATTGAAAATAACATTTGCATTTATGTGTGACTTGCAGCACAGGAACACTGTATTTACCCTGGCAACCTTGCATTAGTTTCCAGATGGCATGCACTTAAATTAACGAAGACTCAGTTTATGCACACAGAGAGCCCCTTTAAACAAAGGTATGTTCCACATTTGGCAGAACGGCCAAAAGATATCGAAGCAGACTGTTCAAGTGACAGTTTTAAACCTGCCTGATTTATTTATTTATTTAAGAATAAATTAAAAAAATAAACAAAGCGGGCAGAAATTATGACTGGCGTTGCATCCAAAATATGGCAAGGCTGCCCAAAGCACTGTAAATGTTAACCAAGAATAGAGTTAAATAATAAAAATACAAGTACTTCACTGATTATTACCATTACTTTATAGGAAATAAATCAAGAGTTGGAAAAATATAATACATTAATAAAATATAATAATATAAATCGTTAGTAGCTTACACCGTAAATTGAAAATATTGCTGCTTATCAACCAGAGAGAAAGTATAGTTCTATTGATTGGTTGATAGCAATGTTTTTATTATGCTAAAAGACTCTAAATTAAATGGGCTTAATTGCAAAAGTTGCATGTTGCTTAATTTATTTGATTCTTCTTCTGATGAGGCTTGCAGAGGGTTATGAGTGTTCGAGATGAATGAGCATCAAAAATCCTTATCCATGTGGGATAACCAGTTGGTACTAGTAATATTCAATTACTAAAGATAATGGTGGTTTAATAAAGCAACATCACATTTAATAATTGGTCCTGCAAAGGATCCAATGGCGGAAACTACAAGACAATGAAATGATTATACTTTGACAATAATTGCAGACCAAAATGGTAAAAAAATTCAATATGTGCAGGAGAGTAACAATAGACACACTGGAAAAATATTTAAAAAATTAGAAACAGAAGCATTCCTTTAGTTAAATTCTACAATTTAGCTGGGTGTTGAAACAAAAACAGAAGAAGAATATGTCTGTATTTGGTGGTGAAAACGTTTGGATATATTTGTCATGATCTGTGTTTTTGTTTTGTTAGTTTACTATAGTTGTCTTGCTTTATTTATTTATTATTATTACAATTAGTTATTGTTTTCTTTAGGTTATTTTCTATTTTGGTTGAGTTTTTTGTTTTTGTTTATGTGTTCTCTAGTTTTCCAACTAGAAAACTTGCTCTCTCTCTTTCTCCGTGTGTGTGTGTGTGTGTGTTCCCTCATCATCATTCACAGCTGTTTCCAATCATATGGTTATCTTCTCCACTGCTCCACCTTCTGTTCCTCACTATTTAAGCTTCACTCATTCTTTCATTCACCTCTGGATCGTCTGTTTACCTTACCGTCTCTGTGCTTCATCTCCTGCCCGTCCTCACCATCTCCCAGTAAGCTTTCCCCCTCTTGGTCGCCTGGTTCTCTGTGCTGGTTCTCCGTCTCTCCTCCGGTATTCCTTTCCGTCCCCCTTCTTAGATTAATTTTGTAGTAGTTAGTTTCTTCATTCCTCAGGTTTCTTTCAGGGGAGTTGATGAAGCTGAAGTCCAGGGGGTGTGTGCAGCTAATGGAGCTATGCTGGAGCGGGCAGACCGAGCTGAGCCAAGAGGAGTGGGAACCAGATGGACGAGGGCAACCAGAGAGGATCTTGAGGTGATTTTGAGTTCTGGAAATGATGGTAACCTGAGGTGAACACAACAGTGGTTAGAGGCGTGGGAAAAAACAAAGTAGCAAATAAAATCTTTACGAAGACGATGGACAACAGGAGACAAAACGAGAAACATTCAAAAAGCTAGAGACACTAGAGATTGGCACTGAGACTTAGAATTTACCGGGAGTAAACAAACACTCAGGCGTCGAGTAGCTGATCCACCACTCCTCTTATACTGCCTCAGCTCATCAGCGCCAACCGGGCGCACCTGGGGTGGAAGGAGCTCCAGCAGAGGAGGAGCACTGGTGACCCCCTGTGGCCAACTGGAGAATTGGCTGAAAGAAACTCCCACTGACAGTTATTCCGCTTGTTGATTTGTGTATATTAATTTGTTCTTGTACGTTCCGTAGTTTCCGCGTTCCGCTTCAATCATCTGTTTGTTTACGTTCCAGTTGTTGTTCCCACATATTCCCGTTTACATTTGCATTGCCTTTGTTCTGGTTTATGTTCTGTTCATTATTCAATCCCACAATAAATCTTTTTTTTCATTTTGTTTTTCGTATTCCACCTCTGCTCGAGTCATCAATCGCAAATCCTGTCAATATTACTCTGGAGTTGATATAATTTGTCATCATCTGGTTATATCAGAATACAGTGAAAACTCTGATTAGCATGCTAATATAAGGCAACCGCAGCCACAGAGACATTATGGCTTTGAAAGTAAAATGAATTTAGCATTGCACATTCACTGTCCCAATCTTTTTTTTTTTTCGTACTATGTTCGTAGGCCACTCTCTGAAGCAAATACTCAACCATAGGCAAATAATGAATAAAGATTTCTAGACAACCTAATAATCTAAAAAATTTCTGCTTGGATTACTTATGAATATTATTGTAGAGGTTCATGTTTGATATTTCAAAAAATTTAAATAAAGGATTTTGGAATTTATTCAGTTTCTTGTGTTCCTTTTACCTGATGTGTTCATCATTTTGGATGGCAACAAGCATCAAGACATTTGTCCTCTGCTGTTTAATAATGATCACAGTATCTGGTTGGTTGGACAGCATTCTGCCCCGATCATCTTGCTGACAAATTATTGTAGTTTGAATGTAACTCTGTTGTTCACAAGGCCTCGGCCTGTATACTGGGCTTAGGGTCAAATAGTCCATATATGGTGAGTAGTTTTAACAAAAGTTGTCAACTTTTGGCCAATTTATTACCTCACAAAGATATGTGATTACTGTGAAGGTAAAGCATTGGATAATTGGGAACTTGTTCTTCCCATTGACTTCTAAAAATGTAGCTAAGTCATAGCCGGTGTTTCCTGCTCCTGTCAGGGGTTGACCATCTCTGTCTGTTTGTTTTGTTTTAACTGGTAAATTTAGCCAAAATCCATTTGGCTAACAACTAAATTTAAAGTTTAAAGCTTAAATTGTTTTAAAAACTGAGGGTGTTTGGCATGTATTACTTTAGTTAATTGAAAACAGGTTAAGGTTTTGGTTTTGCTGAACAAAAAAAAGATTCATGTATTATTTTTGTGTTTTACTTTGCCGTCTTGTATGTCTTGTGAGTACACCACATCTCATAATAATGCACAAATGACCTATTCATGTCATGTTTAAATGTGTAAAGTTCTCCAAAATCACAAGTTGTGGTTGACAATCTTATAATATATGACCCCAAAAACTATCCATCCATGCATCTCATCACCTTTCTGCTTCTCTTTAGTTGGCAAGCAGTGTTTGAAGCTTTATCTGTCTGCTTTTTCATGTTTGCCTGATGAAGGCTTTTTATGTTGGAGCAAAGGTGTCTGAATAATTACTGTGACCCCAAGCTGTGAATGTAAATTACAGCACATACATTAGCAGCACATGTTTGTGTTGGTGTGGCACAAAGCTCTGCCTAAACCAGTCGCATATGCAAATAAATATATATGCATATTTAATCATGAAAAGTCATGAAAATCTCCATCCTTGTCTTAATGTTACTGTCTAAAAAAATAGTTCTGTTATAAAACAATGCTTAGCCTACTCTGTCAGAGTTACTCATTTACCTCGGAGACTGCTTATTCACAATTTACTTTGGCTCAGTTTAGCACACAGAGGCATTTTTGATTCAGTTCTCCCTTTCTCAGAGTAGCGATAAATCTTTCCTATTTTTTTACCTATAGATAGCTCTCCCATTTTACATTAATGCTCTCTTTCCTGCCCAACGCTGTACTGTTGTCAGTGCAGTTGAGGTGACATGGGCTTTAGGGGGCCGCCTGTTTGCCTTGTGTTTTATATTATACTATTATTGTGAGGCATTAAGCATCTGTCGCCATCATTGCATCGAGCAGACCTCACTCTATTATGAGATGTAAATGGATACTTGAAAAAAATCTGAATATTTTCTTACTTTTAATGCTATGTTAAATTAGATGATTGAATAGCAGCATGATAATTTTGCATGTAAGATAATATATTTCAGCTATAAGAGTTTTTGTTCAGCTTTTTTTTTTTAAATAGCTAATTTATTATTAAATTGTTTCTTCAAACAATGTACAAATCCTCTTAAAATCGCTTTGTCTTTCGAATTCAATATATTACGATGTGTTGTTTGTGTTGAGGTTAATCAATGCATGTTTGAACTAAGGATGGTTTGTTTTCAATGGTAAAATAAATTTTACTTTCCATTATACATGTATTTGGCAGCTTGAAATTAGCCTCTGTCTCTTTAAAAAGCTGCTACCCTTTCCAATAATCCCCCTTTAGTATGTCATTATAACACATGCTGTCCACTGACAATGTTTCCAACAGTTCTTGGGAGCATTTTTTTTCTACTTTGTTCTAGAAAGTAAGTACGTTATGAATAGTTTTTGAAGAATAGCCACTTAGAATATTGTTCTTCACCTTCTTCAGACTTTGGTCCCCTTGAGGAGTTATCCATCCCCACAAAGATAGTATTTGTTCAATAAATGGACCCCATACTTCAGCAAAAAAACAAGCCCACACACTTGATTTCTGTGGCAGGATCGTCCTGTGGCTTTCCATGCACACGTTATTGGGTTTGTCTGTGTGAATCTAATGTTACGTCCCAAGCTTAGCCTCTTTTGGGACATGATGGTCAGACAGACTTATTCAAGAACACAAATAAAAATCAATAAACAATCTCAAGTTTTCACCATAAACACAGTTTCTCCTTTAAGATGTGTTTTTTCAATGAATATCCAACATGGTCCATGCCTGAGCAACCTAGACAGGTCCTGTCTCTGGAAGAGATTAGATGGTCTCTGAAAATAGGAAGAAAATTGAGAGAGAACAGCAGTATGGAAGAGTGGAGGTTCTTTTTAAAAGAGGAATGACGTTCAGCTGAATTATTTACAAATAAAATCTGAATCTGAAATCTAGTCTTAACATTCTGTTCATGTCTTAGGAAAAAAGGCATGATTAGTCAATTAGTGAAGGAGATATGAACAAATTCATTGGTGGAACATACGGAACATGACCAAAATCTCCGATAAATCTTAATGTGTGTTGAAATGTTAGAATTTTCTATATATTGAAGTTAAAATTGACTGTTAGCATTAAATAGAAAAAAATAAAAAAAATAAATTAAATCAACCTTCACTACATCCACATGTGTGCTTCTCTGTTTATATTAGCTGCATACATAAGAAAAATCAGTTTGTAGGCTGTTCACATGGGACATTTGTGTGCAGATCACACACTCAGCATTAGAGCCTTTAGCAAGTTGGTGTGTATGTATGTGTGTGTGTGTAAATGTACGTAGATGGATGTTCAGGGTCTTAGCATCAGTGTGGTTGGGATAGGCCACTTTGCCAGCAGCACTAATTAGAGGTCATTTCAGTTTGGGTAGATTTTGTTCTCACCCCCTGATTCCATTGTCAGGTCACCCCTCTTACAATGTGTTTCTGAGTGTGCGCGTACGCCTCCAAGCCGATATGTGGCAGAAAGAGAGGGAGGTGAGGGCTTGTGGTTCTCGGGGCCTAACCAGAGAGACAGTCAACCCAGTGAGGAGGGTTTTGTCATGGGAGTAGGCCCCTGGCTGGCGACTCTGGCCTGGATCTATGAAACTCTGTCTGTAGGCCCTACAGGTTGTGGGCCAATATACATCTGTAAGGCTACTGTCACTTCACATAACAGCTGACAAAGTAGTGTGTTTTTTTTATATCATGTTTTGTTTAGCTCAGTTACTGTCTCTGTCATTATTTAGTATGCATATTTTTCAGATGTGATTATGGTCTAGGCATAAGATTTTGGTATTAATTCCTAATTATAACCCTAACAAAATTTGACCATCTGCATGTAAGTTCCTCTACTAGCATTGCAATAAAAAAAAAAAGTCTGTACAGGGATCAGTCACGCAGCATTGGCAGAAACAACACAGCGTTAAAGGATAAAGCAATGGCAATGTTAATTAGCAGGACTTATAAACATCAACAACCAATTGACAATAAAGATATGAAACAAAGCTCATAATCGCAAGAATTTTTAATTTGTTGTGGTGTTGTGAATGATATCCAGTATTTTTTTTTTTCAGAAGGAAAACTGTTGAATCAGCCACGTTATATTTCTAAAACTAACTGATTATTTGCAAGCTTAATTGTCTTTGAAGTTTTTTGCTGATGAAATTTTTTTTTACTTTATAATATAATGTCTTGTTAGAGGGGGTGTAAGACTAAGATTTTTTTTTCCACTTAAGTTATAGAATATATGCGTAAAATGTTTTATTATAGTTGCTTATTTCCTACTTTGATTCATATATGTGTAAAATCTAATCCATAACACATTTTCATGTAAATAAAAAAAGTTTGTAAGCAGCAAATGTGTCGTGTTACTCAAGTCTGCCATCCAGGAGAGGAGGTAAGAAACTATGATCGTTAATGAGCTCAACCTAATGGAGTCAGGACTCACAACACGGTCAAGAACTTGAAAGTTAGGGAAAGCAAAACTGACTAAATGACTTATTAAAGGTTTTTAATAATCTTGTGCTGCCTTTCTGCTAGTAAGCTTACATACAACGCTAGTTGAAAAGGTGGGAGGAATGAGGCAGATTGTGCTCAGAGTGAAATATAAACAGAGCAAGCACAGAGGGCAGAATCATAGCATCTGCAAATTACATTAAAACAAGTGTTCTTGGAAATTGGAGGATTACAAGTCAAAGGATTTCTAGCTAAGGAAAAGCACAAAAGCTCTTCATGGAGCTGTATTTAAATCTATTGGAATTAGCTGAAAACACAATACCCCTCACTTTGTGAAGGGTAACAGTGACGCAAAGAGTTATATGTGATCATGAATGAAAGAGTAGACAATTTCAGGTACCTTGGTGTTCACATCTCTGAGAACCTGTTAGGGTCTAATCACACCACTATTAGCAAAGAAGGCCCGGCAGAGTCTCTACCACCTTAGACGCTTAAAGGAGTTTAAACTACCATCCAAGGTGCTTCAGAACTTTTACACCTGCACCATTGAATCGATCATAACGGGAAACATCACAACCTGGTTCGGAAACAGGTTACAATAAATCGGAAACAATAAATTATAGTGGTAATTCTACAATGTTTACTTTACTTTAACTAGTTCTTTTAGATTCATTGTTAATTTTCTTATATTTCTTATATTTCTTATATTTCTATTTTAAATACATTCTTTTTGATATAACATATTTTTACCTATTTTGTATTTAGTTAATTAGTGTCACGGAGCAGTCACAACAAAGCATTTCACTGCAAGTTGTACTGTGTATGACCATGTATGTGACAAATAAACCTTGACTTGACTTGACTTGAGGTAGAATGGAGATGATTTTATGATATTAAGGAAGGTGTTGTTGGGGCCAAGATAAAATCCATTACTAGGTTTGTAACCGTCTGTCAAGGAACCTATAATGTGTGCATAAGGTGTGTATGTAGGTCTATGATATATTTGCATTAACAGCAAATGAAGGAACTCTGAGAACCTTCTGAAAGTCAATGTAATAAAACCACTAATAAAAGAACTTCCTATTTTTGATTTAATCCCACATTTAATCTTAACTCACCTAATCTTTATAGTTTTAACATGCTTAATTTGGTGTTAGTATTCTGACAGTGTTCTGAAAATCTCAAAAGAATTGAGCCTTTCTATTACTAATTATTTTAGGAAATATACGTTAATGTTGTTCTATTGGCTGCTCCTTGATTCTATATTGCATGTAGCAACATTCAGCTGTGTAAAAGGATAGGAATTTATAAAAATCATTCTTTTAAACTCTTCATAGGACAAACTATTTTTGTTCCCATTAGGACAGAAAAATGTTTTAGTCCACAAAATTATGTTAAAATCATAAGAACAGACAACAGCTTCCATGGGAAGATTTAAGCCCCTGACTGATATAAATCAGATTGGCCTACCATTTGGGAAACTGAATCTAGCAGTAAGATGGTAGTTCAAAACCGCTGTATCTTTCATGTTGGCAGATGGTGAAGCCTATTTTGTTTTGAGGCAGAGAAGTTGTTAGTTTTGCAAAGGTTGTTGGATTGCTGAGTTATTTTGTTGTTAGGAGCATGCCAGGATTGAATTAAAGTAGAGCATCTCAGTTGATAATTAATATGCTGTAACAGGCAGCACTTAGCTATAAAATTTTATTTGAAAAACATATATTCCTTAAATATTGAAACGCACAATAATTAACACATGTTCCCACCACAACATGCACATCATTTATTAACACAGTGATTTCAGTTTAATTGAGTAATTCAGTTTATACTGTAACATAGCTAAAAGCATTACATGGGTAGATTATAATTTTAAAAAAATTGAGCTGACAGCAGTTTCTCTGGTTTATAATAATGCAGATGGCAGAGAGGTGCCTCTTTTCTTCATGATTTATTTTTTCAGATATAGTTCTATTTCTGGAAAGACAAACAAGTTCCATTCTGACTAAAGGAAATACAGTGGATGAAACCGCTGTACCTCCAACTGAATCTCTCAAAAACCGAACTGGTTGTTTTTCCAGCCAAACCAACCATACATCACAATACTCACATCCAGACTGGACCCCTGTCTCTAACTCCATCAAAGGCAGCAAGAAACTTGGGTGTCAAGATTGATGACGAGCTGACCTTTAAAGATCATGTTGCCTCTGTTTCTTGATCTTGTCGATTTACATTACTAAACATAAAAAACAAACAATCATACCTAACCCAACATGCTACCACATCCTGGTACAGTCTATGGTTATCTCCAGCCTTAAATATCACAAGGCACTCCTTACTGGTCTCCCAGCTGGTACGATAAAACTTTTGCAAATGATCCAGAATGCGATGGTACGTCTACTTTTCATTTAGCTCAAATTTAGCTCAGGTCACCCCTCTGTTAAAAAGTGTTGGTCAAACAGCATAAATATAATATTTACAGTGTAATAAATAAGGTTATTTACAGTTAAAATATAAGTTTTTTTTAAAGTCTGAGTTCATTTAAGAGGAAAGGAAAACCTGCAACCTGTTATATGTCATATGTCTTCTGTTTTCTGTTTTGCTATTGGTTGTGTTTATGCTCAGGAGCCAATCAGAGTAACGTCATCATGCAAGGGTCTGGAGTAGTTAGTGAGATCAGTTAGTGCGGGAAAGTATTGAGCATGCAGAGCGAGTGAGACAGACGCTAATTAGACAGAGAGCTAACTGAGGAGGCATCGTAGAGTGGGAAGCATTTAAATTTTTGTTATGAAGGTCGATTACTCGTGGTCCTGATATAAATTTTGGAGTAACCTGCAAGAGGACATGGACGCAGCAATTTACGTACCTCAGTTCTGAGTGAATCGGCCATTACAGTTTTTAGGCCCAGCAAACAGAAACATCAAACAGTAAGTGTTGTTTTACTGGTACATTTACTTTTTTATTCTCTTCTGTTTTATTACATTCTTTATATCAACATACAACTTTATTTATTTTGTTTTGTAAATAATTATTGGCAAATATTGCTACCTTAAAATTGCAGTTGTGGTGGTCATTATAAAAATTGACAATCAGGCCCGGACTGGCCTTAGGGAGAACCTGGAGAATTCCCGAAGCGCCGGCCTTCTATTGGCCTGCTGGCCTGCGACTCTCTTTAAAAAATAAAAAAACATGAAAAATTCTGCCCGTGGCGCAACTATCAGATAGACAGGCTGGCTGGGACAGGCCATTTAGAGGCACTCAGGCCAGCAGCATGAGAGAAGGGAAAGACGATTGGTTTATTTCATGCTCTACTTCAGGAGAAGTAGAGCATTTGGTAGAAGTTACAAAACCATTTCTACAATAGAGCAATAACACATGAACACTACCAGACGCTAGCATAGACATACAGTAAATGGCTCTCAACTGTAATAATAGCTTTCTTGGCCATTTGGCGTTATTCTATTAGGTGATTGTGTTGTTAAATATTTCTGTCTGCTGCTAATTTGCTGTTATGTGTCCCAGATCAAACATGAACATTTGTGTATTCCAACGTTGGATTTACTGTAGGTTGGGGTTAATTAGTATTCCCCGGTATGATAATGTGCCACTGAGGCAGTTGATTTTTTTAGATGATGTGAAGCTCTAACTTAGACACTTATTATTGTGTAAAATCTTTATTATTTTGGTACTATTGCATTAACAGCAGTAAAGTTGCTGTATATTACAACCTCAGAAGTTACAGTAGGTCTAATAAATGGCCTTTTATGTGGAATTTTCTATAAGTGTGTGTGCGCACGTGTACAAATGTGTTTTGCTTGTGACCATGCATTTAGGTGTGACTGTGAACATGTATGTGTGGGAACATGCATGTGTGGCAAGCCCAGTGTGGCCTAGTTACATGACTGACTCCTGGCCTGAAAAAAATCTCCCAGTCCGGCCCTGTAGACAATAGCATTAAAAGGTATTTATTTACAAGGTAGCACATAGAACACAGTTGTATTTTCTTACAACGAGCCCAGGCCCAGTCTCATTGCATTATCTACTCCAGTTTTACTTTACTTTACTACATGGGACCTGGGTTACACTTGTCTTATCTTTCGATGCATTTGTGTAAATCTGAATGTAATTATAATGTTTATAGACTGTGTTGTAGTTTAATTATTGATTAGTGTTCACTCTACTGTTGCGACCTATCAATGGTGGTTTTGTTGGTAATGTTACTACTGGACGCATAGTTAAGGCGTTTACTTGAAACTTCTCTACTTTTTTTCCAGTCCTCCACCCAAAGATCTCAGCATACCTATATATGTTCTCTTTAATGATGTTCTGCCTGCTCCCCATTTGTTTGCTGCCTAAAATTTCATCATATTTCTTTCAATAATTTTCTGGATGTGAATATTCCATTTTATTTTACTATCAAACCATGATCCCTATGGACAAATGTTTTTTGAGTAAACATCATTGCTTTTGTTTTTCCCACTGATAATTTAAACCCCTATTAATATGCCCATTCCTCTATATTATTTATAGCATTTTGTATTTTCTTTATAATAAATACATTTTTGCCGTTTATCCAGATATCCAAATCTTTGTGTTGCACATTGGAACACGTAAACACTTTTTTCAAAAGAATCAACAATGCATAAAAAACTGATTTATTAGAAAACCACCAAGAGGGTGATTTTAAGCAAAAGCTTGCCTGTTTGTTGAAAGCTCTTAAATCAAATAATCTTAAATTGTGTTCCTAAACTAACCAGAAGCTATTGTAGCACCATCCAAATTACAGCTACAAGGAAAAAATCTGTGGGATTTGTCTAAAGCATGGGTTTGAAGTTTAGAGTAGCATTTATTGTATTTAAAAGGTAGATCAGAGCCCAGATAAAAGGGGAATTAATAATTTATAAATCTTGAAAGACTTTATTGTATTGTTATACAATTTAAAACCACAAAAGAGTACAAATAAAAAATAAAAATTGTTCTTAATTATAATCATTAATTATATGAATGATTAATATTAACAAAATTGCACCACTTTAACTAAAGTTTAATGGATTTACAGAAGGGTTTTTATATGTATAAATACAACTAAATAAAATTACCAACTGAATCTGCCTCATTTTCCCTTTTTTTTATGACTTTGGATTTTCATCACTCACTATGTACCACAGGTTCCTGTTTGCTATTAGTTGAAAACACATCACAACTGAAAATATCAAAACATTTCTGCAAATGTTTCAGATTTTAGCAGGTTTTCTACCCCTTAATCTATTAAAGAAAATGCCAGTAGGTGTTCCACATTTTCTAACACCTCTGCTAATAGTTTTAGGAAACGTTTTCACATGGAAGTAAGGAGAGCAAATACATAGAAAGAAACTAATAACTAATATGGGCTTCATTTCTATAGAAAATACACCCAAATTATAGGACAGTAAAATATTAATATACTAGGAAAGGGAGAATGTTTAGTTACTGACAACATTATTCTCAACTGAAGCTCTTTTTGGAAAGATTTCACAGCAAAACTAGATGCAGCTTCTATTGAGTGAAAAACAATTGAGAGGAACATAAAATTAACATTTGAAATGATGTAAAAAAAAAAGGAAAATTGGAGAGTAGTAGAGGAAGACATTAGCATGAATAGAGGTTGAGCATTGTTACCAATTTAAATCCGTATTAATGTCAGAGAAATAAACTAGCAAGAGGCCACAAAATAATACAATTAGCACCACTCCTTGTAAATTGTTTGATAAATTTTAAACTCTTTTTGGTCTTTGGGGGTAAGCCGGAGCAGCCGGAGAGAACCCAGTTGATGGAACATCAGCAACAAGCTGAGAAAAAAACATATGAATCAGAAACATATATATACTGAGTTGAAATGTACTATAGAAAGCTCTACTTTTACACATGAACCAGGGCTCACAACATTAACTGGTGTGATAAGTGTCAAGTAGTTCTTTCACTGTTTTCAGATTTACATATATATATTTTTTTAAATCTGTTATAACATATGAGAGAACCCATGATATTACATGTAAGTAAAAATTATTATGAATTACAAAATAAAATAAAAATGAAAAAAAAAAAACTTCCATCCAATATCGTGTAGAGCTGAATCCCTAAAGTAAGTATGTTTTCAATGAAATTTTAACTCACTGGGATTTGCTTTTCTTCGGTGTAAGAGAATGTATTGTCAAAGGAGGAAGATAAACAATTTTTCGAGCTTTAGGTGGAGCTTTTGAGGCAGCCAGATCTTTTTTGATCTCTTTTATTATGTCCTCATACTTGGCTGTGGCTGATTTTGATACGGGAGAAGTAGAGGGCAGTTTATATTTCATTTGGAATATGGTGTTTCTAAGCTCTTCTTTTAAGTTGTTAATTTCGTTTTCTTGCAATTTGACCTTAGTCAGAAATGCATTATTTTGTCCAGTTAGAGATTGTATTTGTGTCTTGAGGGCTCTAATTTTGTGCTGACTGTCATGCAGTTTCATTACAACATCATCTGGCCGTCGGTCCAACTTGCGCTGGAGTTCCTCCAACTCAAGCTGGAGTTTCTCCACCTGAAGCTGAAGGTCCAAATTTTCTGACTCTTTTTCCTTCAGTTTTGTGGCTGATTTATGTTTGTGAAGCATGTAAGCATGTTGGATCTCTAACATGCCTTCTATAAAGGATTCACCAGTTTTTACTTTCTCATCTTCTTGCCATAACTTTTCAACCTTTACATAAGTTTCTTTCACCAAGGTAAATTTATGTGCATCCCCACTGAGTCTGACAACTTCCTTAGATAGTTCGGTAATCTTACTCTCCTGGTTGTGAATTACATCTGCCTGATGGGTAATTTTGCTCTCACTCCTGTAAAGTGCATCTGTTACCCTTTTATTTTCTGTCATAATGTTCTCTTTCTCTGACTGTAGTTTCTTAAAGTCGTCTTTTTTATTGTTCAGCTCTTTTTCCATTAAAGTCTGGCTTGTCTTGTTTTGATTTTTTGTTTCAGTAAAATTCATTCTGAAATCTTCCAGTTGATTCTTTAAAAGAAGATTTTCTTCTTGGATTTTGCCCAGCGCAGTCTGTGTATCAACAATCTCTCTGTCTTGTTTCGCTAAGATGTCCACCTTTGTTTTAGTGTCTTTCTCCATTTTGGTCATCTCTGTCTGAAAATGTTTAAGTTTCTCCTTAAGTTTTAGGATCTCCAGTTCTTGTCTTTTCTTGCTCCTCTCAAAATCCTTTAATGAGTTGTTCAGTGACGTAATCTCCCTTCTTTGACTCATATTTTCATCGTCTTTCCGTTTGATGCGTTTTATTGTGTTTTCTTCATTCTGAAAATTTGTTTTCATCTCATGTTCAGCTACTTCAGCAAGTTTGCGGGTTTTCAAAATTTCCTCTTTCTGATTTTTCACTTGCAACAATTTCGATTCTAATTCACGCCTCATGTCAGTGATGATGGTCTCTTTGTTTCTTAGGGAATCTGACAATTTCTTGATCTCAATTTTCTGTGCTTCTGATTCATTTTGAAATATATTGGCTTTCTTATGAAATGTCTCTGCCTTTGTTTTGTATTTTGAGTTTTCTTCCAGAAGCTCTTTATTGTGTTTTTCTGCAAAAAGTGCTCGTTCTCTGAATTGCTTCAGTTTTGTTACTTGCTCGTACAGGTCCCGCCTCGTCCCAGTTTCAACCATCAGGTTGGTCTCCTTTTCATTAAGAGTGGCTCGTTGAGCTTGTAACTGAGTCTCTAGTTGTTCAATTTTTTTTAAACTTTTCTGAAGTTTTGAAGAAACCTCTATATGTTTATTATGCAATTTAAAGTGTTGTACCTCCATCTTTTTTAATTCCTCCTGTACATTTAAATATCCCTGTTGTTTTTTCATTGCCTTTTCCTCACGCCTTACGTTTTCTGCAGATTTGCTATTGCTCATATTTCCGTGCTCTTCTTGAACCGGCTGTATGGACAACGCAGCCTCCAGTTGTGGAGATTCTGCAAAATAAGCCATTTTTCTTTGGTATTTTTGTCACACTAATCAGTTTTAATTGGAGCTAGTTTTTGATTGTTTTAAACACAATACACTTATTCTGAGTATATTCCTGATTGAAAAATATTCGAAAATAGTTCCAGAAAAATAGTTTAGGTTAATCCCTGGAAAATACACCGGAAGCAGCAGCCTCTGTACTTCCAGTTGAGTGAAGTGTCTCCCTGTTCCAACTGGCTTTTATACTGACAGCTGTGATGTCACAGCATTCCTTTGCTCTTTGTGACTTCATCATGTCATCATGATGACATCAACATGGTAACGTAGGCTTTCAGCAGCTGTTTGTTGTCATTTAAAATCACGGTAGAATATTTTAAAGTTGACCCGGAATTCCATTTAACTGAGTTGTGCATGTAAACAAAAAAATGCGAATAACACGAATAATCAAATAAATTAAATCAAAAATACTTTATTTTTAAATTCCAAAGGGTAAATAATCAGTGTTGTGTTGAAATATTTATAAGTACATTTTTTTTTAAATACATGTGTTTTATTTATTTGTTTCTCTACTTGTTAGGGTTTATCTATGTTGTAATGAAAGGTAATGAAGTTGTTGAAGCTTACAAAAATTGTTTACCTTGCATGTCTATTAAGTCAAACTTTGCTTTGCACCTTTGAAAACCGAAATGAGTGCTTCAAAAGAACCAACACTGGGTAAAAAACAGATTTATTAGAAATAATTAGATTTAATTTCTGTTTGGGATAGATAATGTATTTTTGATTTGATTTGATAAAAAACTCTTAAGTTTAAGAATCTTAAATTGTGTTCCTAAATAAACTGAGAGCTAGCTATAGCTGCATCAAGATTAAAGTCAGACGGAAAGACCTATAGATACATAGAACGGAGATGAAAGTGGAATTAATTAATTGTAAATCCTGAAAGACTTTTAGAAAATGTATACATGTAACCAATTCGAATAGTATTCCAGGCCTTACAGTATATTTAAAATTTTAAAACCACAAAAAAAAATAACACTACTTTTTTTTTTCTTCACAGTGCATCATGTTCTGCATCCTGATTGGCTAAACAGTCGCTGCTCTTGTTCTCTAAGTGTATGTTAATGAAGCTTTACTGGTTACCTCAACTGCCCGCATCAAATTTAAGTCCCGGATGCTTGCTTAAAAGTGCTTAAGGATACGGCTCCCATCTACTTCAACACTCTTGCAGAGTCCTAAGTCACAACTCGGTCTATCGGTTATTAATGGATTGTCATCTACCAGTGCCTTTACCATGCTTAATACAATCTAGACTGTTTTCATATGACTACCAAGCGCCACAAGAACAGTAGCGTCGATGTCCATTTTCAAAAAACTCTTGAAGACCCACCTCTTCAAAGAGCATTTTCTGCCCTAACTCTTACCCATACCTCCATACGCCCTCTGCTACTGTTTCTGTAATTTCCTCCTTATCTCCTTACTGTCACCATTGACTCTGACTAGGGTTTTTCCTATAGATAGCTTATTGTCAGATTAATAATAACTGTAACATTATGCCTACTTTATAAGTTGCTTTGGATAAAAGCGTCTGCTAAATGCATAAACATGAACATGAGACCAAAACTTTAACAACTACACTAACACAGAAAAAGTATGGTAAGCACATTGATAATTTCCGTTTGTACACTAAAATGTTCAAGTGTGAGGAAAAAAAAAATCAGCGATACAGATCTTTACTGAACGTAGGAATATAGATGTAGGTTTTTCATTTAGGTAAAATGCATCCAGTATTTATGCACTCTCTCAAAGCTTCTCTCCATTTCCTTAGGTCACTGAAAGCTGAAATGCACACCAAACGACCGGATGGACCACAGACACGCATGCACACATGAAAACACACACACTCAGAATTTTAACAGAAGAAGATATATAATCTTCGGAAACGGACATAGAATTTGAGACCCAAGAAAGAAAGGCAGAGTAAAAGGGAGAGAGACTTTGCTAGAGGAAAGAAAGTAAAAGGCATTAGAAGAAGAGCCTTATTCAGATTCCCTTACCAAAAATAGACCAGACTCCAACAACCCAACACAAAACGGGTGTAGGATGGCCATCGTGATAGCTGTATAGCCAAATGTTATCTTGTCTGCCTGCAAACATGCATAGAAATACAACCTGAAGATGAACCTAACTCATTGGAACATGTGTTTGGGAAGGTAGCCTTGGTACATAGAGCTAACCATTTGATTCTACATTTTTTCAACTCAAGCAGGCATCACTGCAAATAACTGCAGAAAAATTTATGTGTAACTTTGAATAAGCAGTATTCACAACATTGGAATTTAAATATAAGTGTTTTAATTTGTAACATCTTTAAAACCTATGCATTAATTGTTTCACTTGTAAGTTGTTTGCGTTTTGATTTTGTTAGATATAAAACTATCTGAAGCAGCATTATCTTCTTGACATTTCCTCTACTACAATAATCCAGTAATCATGGAGTTAAAGCTACCTGTTTGTGTGTATGATGATTACATTGGAATTTTTAACAAGGCTAGACTGTAAAATCTTACCTGTTAGAGCAGAAACCTATGAGTGCCTACCTACATGTGTTAATTTCAAAGTGTCTGTCTGTAAGACAGATGAAGTTATGAAAAATGTCACAGTCCACTCGTCCAGGGAATGGCAGTAGCAGAGTCCCATTGATAAACAAATAATTATCAACTCTGTCATGTATGTTTCATGTATTTTTCTTTCAAGAGCTGAACTGTATGTCATTTTTTAATATATGCTATTTTCGTACATGTTTGCTTTATTTGCTTGTTTACAGCTACGTATTTTCGTCTGATGTTAATCTTCTGTGTTGTGATAGATTTTGTGTTTTTTGTTGGATGTTATTCCATAAAACCTGACATGGCATGCATGATTGTGTGTTTCAGTCCTAACATGGGGCACTAAATGTTAGTAGACTGTTATAAAAGATTTAGCATGGTTCCTTTTTTTACACAAAAAAAATCATTATTATTACAGAGAACACCGTATGTATTATAAGATTGAGTCTTACCATACATATGACCAAAATCAGTTATTCACTTTTCATCTCCACAATACATTAAGCATTTCCATCATAAACCACTCATTAGCAAAATATGAAACAAACACATAATTGGACAAAATATCAAAGTTTGTGAAGGTAATGGGGAAGGAAACTGACAGCAGATGCACGCAGTGAAACCTGTGAGCTGGCCATCATTATGTCCCAAAGCTAAGCCCTCAGCATGGGCTTTTTTCCTGTTGAGAATGTTTTGAACTTGCTCTGCTATTTGGTTTCCACCAGTGATGAGCATTTGTGTCCCTTTGTGTCTTTATTTGTTCCCTGTTGTGTTAGGTGATAGAATCTGAAGGAGGCTGTCCGATTGAGCGGGCACTAATCCTTTAACTACACAGCCGACCATGATTGGCCCGAACCATACAGAAAGAGATGGAACCCGTGGTTAGCAAGATGACTGAATGGTTGGAGAGCAGCAATGGGCAGGTGCAATATGAAAGGATAGTAAATGACAGATGGTCTAGTTAAGGATTACATGTCTTGATCATATTTCCCCAGCTCAGGCATGAATGAAGCTACATTCAGGTTGAAGAAATTTTAGTTTAGAGGTGAATAGATAATGTATCTCTCAGGTAAAAACCTATGTTTAATAAAGCAATGTCTATATGTACACGTACATCGACAAAAAATGTTATATCAAATATTTTGTCTATGATACATTCTATGCTTTTGCACTCTACTACTGGGACTCTAAATCCATAGTTTCAAAATGAAAGGAAAGCTTTAATTTCCTCTGAAAAAACACTTTTTAGCATTGAGCAACAGTCTGTTTTGCTTCTTCTTAGCCCAGGTCAATGATTTGTCTATGTCAGTGGCTCCTTATTTGCTCATGAATGCCAATGTATGTTACACATTTTGAATGTAGACCAAAACATTTGAATTAAGGCTCATCTGATCAGAGCATGTATTTAAAATGTGTTCTTCGTACCCTTCGTTTTAAATTCTGAATCCTATCTGGTTATACTAAACTGCGCAGTATATTTTGTTCCCTTCACTGGTTGAGAGATTTTATCTAGTGTGAAAGTAGTGTAGCTCACTTTTACAAGCACTGTTGTAGTTTGTTTTATTCAAAGGTGTAAACATACTTTCTGTATAAGATCACACTCTTAAAAGGTGTTTTTTCAACGGCAGGTTGCAAACCAAACAATGCCCAAAAATCCTATCCACAGTATTCTAGACCCACCAGAAATAATCAGACAGAAACATCAAGAACGTCTGAGGAGGGCGAGACAGTTTTTTTTAACCAAAGGTGTTGCTTTGGTATATATACCAGTTGCTTTCAGTTGACTTTTACAGTGGATGCAGAGCAGAATTGCAGCAATGTGGTTTCCAGTTGTTACCTCATACACAGAAGGTCGTATGCATGTTTTTGTTTTAAACCAGCATGTATGTAAGTAGTTTTGTGTTACCTGAAATAACTCCTCCGCTTTGTATTTCTGAAATGGAAGAAATAGATTCATGGAAATTGATACTCAGCTTTTTATTTATTTTTTTATTAGCAACTAAATTGTACCATTAACAGATTTCTCACTTTTTTACAAATTGAATACACCTAATTAAACACATTTTAAGTGTTTTTTTATGTAAGTGACATTTCTGTTTTTGTTTATTATTAAATACGCCATATATTATACATTGTCTCCAGATAGAGACAATAACAACATTATTGAAATTCTGCATCAGCCATAGCAGCTGCACAAGAGGCATTAGCATGATCCACCAGGAAGTGCCCTTTCTATCCATTGAGGCTCTGTGCACGGGTCACATCACAGATAGAGTTGTGGCTCCATCCATCATGTGGGTTATAGTTAGCCGCCTATGCTAATGTCTGACCCAATGAAAAGTTTACTAAGAGATAGACAAGGACATCGGGGTGGACGCTTGTCATTGCCGTAAACACATACATATAGACACACAAATTTTTTTTTCATGCACGCATGTACACACACTCCGCTCTCCAGCAATGTGAGGCTGTCATATTTCACTAGACCTGGTAGCATGGGTTGAGTTATGGCCATGTCACGGTACAAAAGGCGAATGTGCTCTGTGTGGCATGTGTTTATGTGGGAACACTTTATGTGGGTAAGTGTTTACACTCTGTGGCAATTTAAAATTAACTTTTTATAAGCCAATTTATTAAAGAAATGAAATCAAATACATTTCTTGAACAAAGACTATGGTTTCCGAATCGCTTCTACATGTTTTAAATGCCAAAATGATTTGAAGAAATATTACAAAAATAAAGTCCTGCACATTAGGAGGGAATTGAATATTATTTAATGCACGGAAGCCTAAATAGGAGACATTCAGTAAACTTATGAGCACCCAAACATGGTTTATGCAGACAAACAATCCGATGACTCTCCCAGTCATGTGGCCTGTTTAGGGACAGAGAGGACGGCGCTATATTATAAAAGCTCCGCAGATTTATGACCTGTAAACTAGAAGATGGACACGTGGATGGATAGAGGAATGGATCAATGGAAGGGCAAAACAGGAAAATATGAGAGAATTAAGATAGAGGTTGAAAGATGGAAGGGCATAAGGACAAAGATATGATGGCAGCAAAGACAGAGATATAGAAGATAATAGGACAGCACAGAAAATATTCCCAGTTAAAAAAGTATGTATATAAATATTGCATTTAGATAAGCAGACATATGGTTGAGACGGATTTGATGAAAAATGGACAATTTACCCAGGACAATAAAAAGTCTGAAAAAACATGCATGGATGGACAGATAAAAGTTGGTTGAAATAATGGTAGGTCCAGAAATGGATAGAAAGAGAAGAAAGAAACTGGAAAAAATAAAACAAGAAGAAAATAGCTGTACGTTTTTCAGCTGTAGGAATTTAAGAAACCCTGAACTGGTCTTTGCTTCTTTGTGTGACATGATTCCTGGGGGAGTTGTCAAAGCATGAAATGAGTCTTACATTGTGAATTGTCTCATTCTGACTGTGTGCACAATTATTAATGGTTTTATCATTCTATACTGTAATTACGCTCTCTCAGGGAGCCTGCCGAGTGAGAAAAGGCTGAAGACAGACACTTTGATGTCTTTTGAACTCGGTGGAATAAGCTGAGAGAACTAAAATGCCTGAATGGATGAATCAGTAGGTACTAAATTCTGTATGCAACCCGGTCTTAGAG
This sequence comes from Orestias chungarensis, assembly GCA_032876305.1. Lineage (NCBI taxonomy): Eukaryota > Metazoa > Chordata > Actinopteri > Cyprinodontiformes > Cyprinodontidae > Orestias > Orestias chungarensis. The sequence continues at coordinate 375,836 of JAVLVB010000572.1, read as the reverse complement.
ACTTGAGAATACAGTAATGTTCTGTATTTTTGAATCTTTACAAGAGATGACTGAAACATGTGCAGGTGATAATATTATGGGTTACCAATTATAACTTTTTAAGTTTGAGTCAAAAACCCCCAGAGATTTTGCAAGAGAAGATAACATTTCAGGCTGTCTTGGTTTTGTTGATGGTTCTAACCCACATGCAGAAAAACAGTTATTGAAATAATAAAAAATGTTAATTAAACGCACAATGATGGGGTTTTCCAAGCTGGGGCATCGACATGGGCAACTGGGAGCTCTGATATAGACATTGGTGACTGGGAGAAAAAAAAACTACGATAAACAATGAAGAGTGGTTTGATATTTCTTACAGGTGATGAGTGGTTTAACCAAAAAGGGAGAGGTGAGTGGATTCCGAGGTCGAGAATTATAGATGGCTGAGGCTGTGTAGTTGACAAGAAGAATCCATTGGGGGCTGAAGAACCAGATGGAGCTGCTGGGAGGCTGATGTAACTGGGTGACGAAGGAGGGATGGAGCAGTTACCAGTCAGCAATTGTGAAACTCTGGTCTGTTACAGACGAGTTTGTGAAGGAAGATGAGACAAGAACAGGTTTAAAGAGAAAAAAACTTCATTGAAGGAAATAGAGAAAAAAACACAAAAAGGTCCTAAGAGGAGGCTTGAGCAGATGATGAGTGACTAGCAATCAGTTCCTTATGAGCCTAATGTAACGCAGGGGTGTGGACACACTGCTGCGTGGATTGACCCCCATCACAGCAATGGCTCTGTGATGTAATCGAACCCCATTTTTTACCGATATTCTGTAAATAGTTTTCCAGTGCAAGTTGTAAAAATGCTATGGAGATTGCAGGGTAAAATCGACATTATTTCCATTCTGACTGATTGGGGTAGTTGAATCTTTGTACACAACTGAAAACAGTCTAATAAGAATATTGTCATGCAGTGTCATCAATCTAATGTGAAGTTTTGTACATTTATTAAAAAAAAATGTATTCTAGATGTCCATGTTAACCGACCCCCATCCCCGTGTCATTCTCCTTCTTCTAGTTTGTATTTAGGAGTTACATAGCCATGTGTCTTGTGATATAAATGGGGTGTGTTAAATGCTGCTCTGTCCCTTGTGAGTTTTAACAGTATGGAAAAACAGGCTGATAATCTTTAAACGGGGCATCTGCTGGCATCTGTTTATCTTTATTGTTCCCTTAGGGCAAGTCAGACTGGAAAGTACAAAATTTGCAGGAATGGGGACACACAAAGGCAAAAACAAAAAGAATATGCATATATATACATATATGCATACATATATATATGTATATATATATATATATATATATGTATATATATATATATATATATATATATATATATATATATATATATATATATATATATATATATATATATATATATATATATATATATATATATATATATATATATATATATATATATATATATATA
>JAVLVB010000572.1:358186-369585 GCA_032876305.1 Orestias chungarensis | reverse complement strand
GACCACGGAGGAAATGGCGTCCTCTGTGGATCGATTTTTCCTATATGCATACTGATGTGGATCAACGGTGACGCTGATGTTGGCTTTGATGTGAGTCTGAACCAGTCTCTCGAGGCACTTTGTGACTATCGGTGTGAGGGCTACTGGCCGATAGTCATTCAGACTTGTCACTGCAGAGCTCTTGGGGACCGGGATGATGATGGTTAAAAACAAGAACACAGTAAACATAAGCAAAAGAAAAGTATGGGAAGTTGCATTTCAGACTAGCATTAATATATGTTCCACTTGTTTTAATCAAAGGCAAATTTAAACATGGGGGTTTTAATCCTTCATTTAATGTAACTACATTTTACAGCATTTTTGCAGTTTTCTAGAGATTTGTTCCAGATTTAAGCTTTAAATCATGGTGGGTATATAGTTTTTCAGCATTACCTTGATCAAATTTCTGCCTCGCAATGGCTAAAGTCTTCATGCCTTAAGTGACCCAGCATAATCATATATGTCTACTGTATTTTCAACCTAACCTAAAAACACTGAATATGATACAGTATCACATGTCCAGAAAATTCATATTAGAACACCATATAATTAAAGCAAGATCTGATTTTGTGTAGCTGGGATGTATACCTCAACTCACTGTTATTACTGACAGAGTGAATCTGGAAGCATATCTGTGAATTTGATCATGATAAACATTTTTAGGTTTGAGGCCATGGTGACCTTTTGCTCCAAATGAAGTATTTACAATTGTAAACATGGATCAAATAAATCTTCAAAAAATGTCGTGCCAGTAACAAAAAGCGATGAGGGAAAAACTAATGAAGATAAGAACAGACACCAGAAAAGACAACATAGATAACTATAGATGTATACATCAGTGGAAAGGTGATGAAAAGCAAATGACAAGGCCAACCTGAGCTTTCAGCGGGGCGCCAAAGGGCTGGCAGGCACCTGAGTAACACCTCCACAATGTGAAAGCCTGTGACACCTTCTGTCTGATTTAGTGATTAATGAAGACATGTCCATGTGGTTATCCTTAATAAGCATCAGCGGAGCAGACCCCGTCAACCATTCATTGTATGTGCATTTGTTGATATATCAGGATCATGGAAACATCTCTAACCAGAAAATTAGGCAACATTGCATATCTGTTCAGACTTTTGGATCAATGACATATTTGTTTCTATACTTCAGGTTTAGTTGTGTTTGTTAAATCAGGTAAGCTGAAAATTAGTATTCCAGGGAACTCCTTATGAGCTACACAAAAGCAGCATAGTGTGTATTTCAAGTGTGTCATATAATGTGATTCTTTATAAGTCTGCCCAGATGTTGATTGTGAAATGGCTCTTTAATTAGCATTGAAACAGAAGGGGCTTTGAGCTTGCCCATATATCTGCCTGTATGTGAATGTTTGTGTGTGTGTGGGTTGTTGACAACCAAACTACTGTTTAATTACCATTTAAACCGTGATAGCTGAGAGGATCATTTAAAGACAGAAGAGCGCCAGCTAACTAAATGAGTGAAACACTATTACGAGCACAAATGTGCATAAATTTTACAGATGCTCTCTCTATCTCTCTATCTCTCACACATACTAACCATCAATCCACGTATACAACAAGACTATTCAAATTTGACATATATCGAGTAATTTCTAACAAACTATAGTCGTAGGATATATTTCTGTGTTGAAAAGTGTAATGATTTATGCTTCCATTGCTTTACTGTATATCCTCAATATATAATCACATCTTAAGCCATCATTTAGGTTAAATGGTCAGCAAAATGTATGTGTGTCTTGTCTTTTTGTGGCCCACTTGAATACAGCATGCAGGTATATTTCTACAAGAATATAAACCCTTAGGCCAGAGAAGAACTTGGCAAACCTGTCACCAGCTAAAGCAACTTTTATAAATCCTAAAATAAAATAGCTGTTGCTGAATTACTCCTACTACAATAGTACTTGAAGAGAATTGTTTGGAAGACTGTGTTTCAGAAATATACCATGGCATGTTTAGGTAGTTCCACCTGGTGAAAAGCAGATATTACAAATTGATTATTTGTTGATCTATATAAGCTTGTAAGCCTCCTAAACAGAATTATCCAAACCATCTTAAATAGCACATGTTTTACAGCACCACAGAAAATTCTTAAAATAAAACAAAACAAAAAAACATATAAACTTTGCAGTTGCAAAATGCCAGTTAGCAACAAGGCAACCAGGGGAGCCATTATTTCATAGATTATCTGAGAAAGGGAAATACATTAATACATATTAGTTAATAAATAATGGTTATATCATAAGTTTAAGTACATAATCAGTGTCAATAAAAGATATCATCAAAGCAAGCCTAATGCTCCCCAAATCATGAATTGTTACTAAAAACATGTATCAAAAGTTGTATATATAGTTATTGAGAATGACTATTGAATTTTATATCATGGTTTAAACATAGATCAATAAAAAATATACAATGTAAAAAATAAAATTGAAAGGAATCAACATGTGTACTTTGTTGAATTACACATGTTTACAATCTGATTACTACAGGATTACTATTTTCTTTCTATCTCTCAAAATAACAAGCAATTATCCGGTGCTGCTTTTAAACTTTTCCAATTTAGCTTGGCCATCTCTCCAGATTCAACCTAATCTATCACGACGTCAAGACAAACACATAATCTGCATTGTTCTGTTAATGGTTGGGATGTTCTTGATAGAAAGATGCAGCCCAAAATGAAACTACACTGAAGGCTTCATAAGACCTTCGGCCAATCCTGACCATTTACATGTAAAAATGGAAGTTAGAAGGCATAAAGTACAACAATAGAACTTTAAAAGGTAATTGACTCAGAGCACATTCACATATAACATGAAAAAATATCTAAAATAAAATTTAAACAAACAGGAGGAAGATTGGAACATTTTAATTTTAATTTGGTTTTGCAGCTAATAATCTTTAGAAATGACATGCACCATATTTACTAAGAATTAGTGAGTCAAGTAAGCTGCACCATGGGTGTTAGAATTTCAGCTGACACAACTTAGATATATTTGTAATGAAAGTTTGTCGCAATCAAGGAAAATCCACAAAAGCAGGGACTTAGGCAGGACTCGTGGTTGGTGAAAAGAAACAGGGTCATACCTGGGTGGCAGAGATAGAAGACACATCTGTGCAACAGGCTTGAATCCCTTCACAATATTTATTTATTTACTATTGCCCCCCTCCCTGCCGCCGCCACTCATCTCATACAGCTATCCTCTCTTAGTCATGCACTTAGAAAATACAGTAAGCATTTCATGGAATTTTTTTTTCATGTTACATTTTAAGAGTTGTGAGAACCACTGGTTTCATGGTGCTTCAGTGTTTTTGAAAGACATCGCCAGTTATTATACCCCGCCACAAGGCATGTGTTATGAAGTTAAGCTTCACCAAAAAGCTTACATACAAAGCCAAAGACCAAAGACAAAGTATTTTTGGAATAAAGTAACCAATCTCGTTCAACTTTCTCTCCATTAGACAGTAAACGAAAACAGAATGATTTGGAAAAACACCTCTTACTCTACTCTGATCTTGGATATGGGCCATCAGAAACTTGATCAACCATGTACTGCCTAAATGTGTCCTCCGTTTTGTGTGGTAAAGGCCATTCAGAGGGATTTCTAAATAAAGCCTTGCCTCAACCCTCTCTGCAGCTCTGTGCTCCTCTCCCTCTTCTTCATCATCTGCACCTTTCTGTTCCACATTTTCAGAGTTGAATAAGCCGCTCAAGTGTCCCCCTGCCAAAAAGGTTGGTAACATGGTCACCAACCCTTTTGAGTCTAAGAGCTAGTGACACTGGACTAATTTGTCTTATGCACACATTAACCTGTACAGCTCATCTTAAATTAAAGAATCAATAATAATAAATATACATATGAGTGAATAAATTGCAGCGAGCTAAGCAATGGACAATTTAGCTTTCCTGTGTTAATATTTCCGGAGTTTTATTTCTGTCATTCTTACACTTAGTGTGTGATATGTGTGTGTGACAGGCGTTTCTATCAGATATTCATAGAAATACCAGATGACGTCCCTTATCTCTTCGATAGGGGAGGCAACATTTAACAGCCATATATAGGATGATTCCTTATTAAGCTAGCTTTACCTAACCTAAATATTTACAACCCTCTTGTCCTGTTGTGGATACACTGACGGTACTTTCCTGCAATCTTTCAACCACATTGAAGGGCTTTTTTTTTCATCCCGCCAACATCTTTATCCATCTCCCTTTTCCTTTTTCTGTGTTGCGCCCCGGATAGCTTTTTTCTCTGCCGCTCCATCTTGCTGTGAAGCGCACTACGAGCGGTAGTCTAAGATAAAAAAATAAAATAAAAACGCACCTCTGACTGCGTCTCTTAGGGGCGCGTGCCCAAGTGTGTAAAGGGAGAGCGATAGGAGGGGAGGGGAAGGAGCTAACGGGCGCCTAATCAGTGCCGTAACTCTGTTATTGATCATTTCATGCTGTTAAATATGGAAAATGTCAACTAGAAAAAAACAATTTTCTATTAGGAGTTTCGACACCCCCTCTAGTGCAGCGCCCCTATGCGTTGCACTTTTTGCACCACTGTTTGTATGTTTGTTTTTGAAATCCTCTTAACAGTCGATACCTCCACTTTATTTCTTTGGGTGTTGTTGCTGATGCTACTAAAAGTGTGTGTGTGTGTGTCTGTGTCTGGGTGTGTGTGTATATGGAAATACTTCTGTCGTCATTTACGGATATTTTCTTTGTTTGGGTTGTATTCACACTTCTTATTTCTTCAGGACATTCCGAATGGTTGTTCTGGTTATGATTTTTCATCTTTTTTCAGGGTCACAATTGCTTGTTTTCTACCCTTTCATACTAATTGGGTCTTCATTTTGGTCACCACCCTAACTATAAATGCAGTATGGACAGGCACACCCCTATTAATTCTTTGAGCAATTATTAAAATAAATATTAAATTACTTTTTAAGTGAAACTTTAGGTTGCTGTGGATTACATGGAAACATACATAAATTGTTATAGAATATGAGAGGAAACCTGTCATGGATTTTATTAATTATAACAAATGGCTGCAATGACATATAAAACCAAATTATTTTTTCACAGTGGTGTGGCAGGGACAGATGATGGCAGCAATAATTACTTACACAAAGGTAGTTAAATAATTACAATGTAGCGGTGAGAATGATAGGAGTGATCATATTTGTGACAGGCAGGGTCTTCTGCACTGAGAATATTATAATAATGGCATTAATGATAGATCTTTGTAAATTTTTGTGTGGATGTGTGTGTATACCATGATTCAGTGGTGGATGTCTCAATTCACACTGGGCGTCTAAGTTTCAAGCCATCTGTTCTACCAGCATGAACACGCATATTTTTTACACTGGCCTAGATATACATTATGAATCCTGCACATACTCAGCAATACAATGGGGGCATTGTAAAAGAACACTTTATCCTCATGGCTTGTAACATAATACAATCATGTGACAAATTTATTGCAGGGCAGTTATTATGTAAAAATTGCCTACATGTTATGACAGATCAAAGATACAAAAAAAAAGATACAAAAAAAAAACCTACCTAATTAAAGACATGATGACAGTCAGATAACTCACATAAAATTTTACTCACCCATATTTTCGCAAGACCGTAAATTATACACCCCATTTCTGTTGCTTGTAGTTTGGATACCTGTTTGGGTCATACTGAGACATATGCGAGATATGACCCAAAATCAGACCTAAAACAGTTTCAATGGCATCTATTTAGCAGATGTAGGAATATAAAGTTTTATTTAATTCATTTTTTAAATTCTGGTACAACATGCCTCCAAAGTATAATTTAATGTAATACAGCATGTATTTGTATGAAATGGTGTAAGAAATGTCATTGGATTATTATGATACAAACAAAAAAAGACACAAAAAAAGGCCCCTGTGTATTTTATCATTAAACTATGACAGAGTGAAATATTAATTAAAAACGTTTTTAACATTTGTTTTAAGTTGAAGTTTCTTACAGTCTAATGACTGGGCACTTTCTCAGTGGTCTATAAAACTAATATTGTAAATAAGTGATCTTTAACTGATTGCTGTCTCGTGAGTTGCTTCCTGCATCTCGATCAGAGCCTTTAACAAAACCATGACAGAAACCTCAGGCCAAACTGACGCCCAGGAAGCACTCAGGAGATCTTTCTCCAACCAAGCCACCAGCATACACTCATTTGTAACCATACTCTTGTTCTCTTTCAGAATAGCAGGAATCCACTAACCATACTCTCCAAAAGCTAAGATTGGAAATCCGAGAACTAAACACATCTCCCCAGCCAGAGGGCTTCACTGCTTGTCAACACCAATCTTTGCAACTTCTATTTTCAGATCAGCATGGGTTCATTTCCGCCAATCAAGACAGGTACTCAGCTGAGTTTGGTGGTTGTGGTGGTTTCTTTTTCCAGCGTTACCTAGTGTTTACCTCTTCACCACATTGTTTTCCCGATGATATTGCCAAGACTACATACATGTTGGGATCATTAAGTGGAAGAACGTTAAGATGGGCAAAGGCCATGTATCATTATTTACCTGGTTTCAGAAAAAGCTTTCAAGCAATCCTGAAAAATTTACAATGAACTTTGGTCATGAGTCAGATTCAGTTTCTTTTGCTAGAAACATTTGGAATTTAAAACAAAGGCAAAATACTGTTGATGATTTCTTTGTAGAATTCAGAACTTTTCATGCCTTAAATGACTCCTTTAAAGATTAAAGAGTTATCATTGATGAACCTGCCTCCTTAGACACCCTTATTACTCTAGCCATGCGTATTGATGGTCTTCTGAGGGATAGAAAAAGAGAGTGAGCTTTCCATAGATCCACTCCAGTCTCAGTTATACAACCCAACCGTAACCATTCACCTCCTCACACCATGTCTCCTCCTAGGACACCATCAGTCCCTGAACCTGAACCCATGCAGGACGGTTGTTGTCTTCCAGAAAATGGCAGAGGAGAATACAATCAAATCAGTGTTTGTACTGTGATTGTCATTATTGTACCCAATTGTCATTCTTCATGTCTCCTTGCTGCTGTTCCTACTAGCCTGCCTCCCGAGGACACCTCCATCAACTCAAAGGACCTCAATTTGTTGGGTTTTGTGAGTCAGAGAAACCACCTCTGGATTCCACCACTGTGTGGTGCTCTCTACCAGACTCATTACCACCACTCCCCCAACCCTCCTCACTAATCCAAGTCCTGGAAAACTGTAAGTCACTCCATACTGCTGCAGTCAATATCCAACTCCTCTCACTAACCCATGTCCTTTTCCTCCAGTTTGCTCTGCTTCTCCCAGTCACATTCCGGTTTCGAAATAATCTCTCACTTAGGACCTGATCTCCTGCAGTCCATTCCTGTTTTACTTTTTCAAATAAAACTCATTAAAACTGTTCTGTGTCTGTCTGTGGTTGTTACTGCTCTAGAGTGTCCTAAAAACCGCACTTATGACACAATAATGCTCTACCCAAGTATCTGGATCTAAAACAAGTATTCAACAAAAGTAATAAATGTTCTCTTCTACCTTAGTGTCTAAATGATTTTGCAATAAATCTCCTACCCCATGGCACCCTGCCCTCCAGCAGACTTTATAATACCTCCTGCAAATGCTGTCAGTCGATGGAGATACATTAATGAGTCCAGAGGCATCATCCACCCGTCCTCCTCACCACTAGGGGCGGTCCTCTTCTTTTTGTCCAAGAAGGACAGGTCCCTCCATCCTTGTATTGAGTATAGAGGCCTCAGCCAGATCACTATTAAATAAATATCCTCTACCTCTCATCTCATCTGTATTCAAGCCTCCCCATCGCACCACAATATTCAACAAGTTGAACTCCGTAATGCCTACCATCTCTTGCACATCCGTTAAATGTAAATGGAATAAATGGAAAACAGCCTTCAAAACTCCCCTTGGTTACCTTGAGTATCTTCTTATCCCTTTTGGTCTCTGTAATGCCCCTTCTGTTTTCCAAGCCCTTATCAAAGATTTCCTCTGAGATTTTCTGAATATTTTCATTGACCTTGATGAAATTCTTATTTTTTCCAAAAAAAACATCACAGATCACAAGAAGCATTTCCAAAAGGCTCTACTGTATCTCTTTCAGAACAGACTCAATGTGAAGGCTGAAAGGTGTCAATGTCTTCAACTGCCTGTGACCTTCTTAGGCTTCATCATTGAGGGTGGCAAAAATTAGGGACATTACCAAAGGGAAGTTTCCAGAAACATTGCGGAAAAAGCTACAAAGATTTTTATGTTTTGGAAACTTTTATTTCAAACCAACGAGAATTACAGTTTAATCGCCAGTGCACTGACCGCTCTAATTTCCCCCAAAACAATGTCATTCTGAACTACCCACAGCTGATGCATAACATTCGGTGCTGGTATGGACAGATCATCAGAATTAGTAAATTAATTAATAACAGTCACTTTATTTCACCAAGTATACACATACAAGGAATTTGGCTTGCTGAGAGTGACACATGTATAACATATAACAATTACACAGACCTATTCACAAATATTAAACTATGAAAGAATATACAATAAACAATAAAAAAGATGAGAACAAAGTTAAAACTGCTAAAAGAATAGCATCACTGAAGAGCGTTATGAGCAGAGAGATGAATAAAATAAATTAGAATATATATACTGTACACATATGGATATTATTATCTTGATATTTCTGAGGTAGGTTTATAATAAATATTGCACTCTGGTGGGCTTATAAATAAGCCCACCAGAGTGGAATCATCCACAAATTTCAGGGGCTTTACAGATGTTTCCTTGGAGACAGAGTCATTGGTCTAGAGGCTGAATAGAAAAGGTGAAAGAACACACTCTTGTGGAACTCCAGTGCTGAGTATTTGGAGGTCCAGCAGGGGGTCTGTTATGGTCTTTAGGTGGGTTAAGACTAGACTGTTCAAAGACCTTCAGCAGGTCAGGTCAGGGCGACAGGTCTGTAATCATTAGGTCCAGTGATGGTGGGATTTTTGGGAATTGGATTGATACTAGAGTTCCTGAAACAGGTTATAACTTCTCCCTGGTTTAAACTTTCAATATCTTACAGACCCGTTTCAAAAACGTCAAGCCAGATTTACTCTCCAGTCAGTTCTCCACTGATGACTCATCCTCGGACCCCATGGCCATTCTACCATCAGCTGCATTATTCGCTTGTTAACCTGGAGGTTTAAGGGGATAGGTACCTAAGCACGCCACAAACATCTGGATCACCCAAAGAACACTCTTTACGTCCTAACCACAGTACCCTAATTAATTTGTTACATACAGTTAAGTGTATCTCGTGTCATTATGGCTCTAGTTGGACCACCACCTTCATTTCCTAGAAGTTTTGGTGACCCACTATTCATAAGGATATCCGGTAGTACATTCAAGCTTGTTCCATCTGCCAAAGTAAGCCTAACATCCTACAACCCACAATCAAACAGTCAGACAGAAAGAGTGTCTACATCATAAGTTGAAGCTGTGCTCTGCTGTGTCACTTCATCCAACCTGTCTGATTGGAGATAGCATCTCCCCTGTGTAGAGTGTGTTCACAACTCACATATTTCCTCTGCCAATAGTTTCCCCTGTTGAAGTCATTACATGGCATGGAGGAGGTTTCCAGTCTCCTCTGTGCATTAATAAAGGTGCACAGTCAACTTTGAAAATTTGGTTTATTTTTTTCTAACATAAAAGAGGTTGTAAAAAATAGAAAATTAAGTTTTTGAGCCTTGCAGCTTATAGGATCATTCCTCACTCCTTCTCCACCCTGTATTTATAGCCTCTCCACTCTCATCCCTATCTAGCACAACAGAAATATTCCAAATCATCTAAAGAAAACAATAATCTAAAGTAATTAATAATATCAGATTCAATAGCATATAAAAAACCAACAAACGCTTTTATAAGTTTTGAACAGATTCTACTCAATGTCACCTCTAAGTTATCAGCACTTTGCGGAGCCTGAGTTACAGGCTCATGGCAATTTACAATATGAAGAAACCACACAGAATCCAGTAGCATTATCTCACATAATAGCTGCATTTATTGATATACCCATGCGCCTCAAGTCTCCTTTTTATGTCTGTAGATGGAGTTGAGCCCCTCCAAAACCAAGCCAGGTCAGAGAAGATAATTTGAGTCACAGGCACAATCATGAATCACAGCTTCACCACATTTCATACAATTAAGGATTGTGGATTTGAAGCAGACTAAACAATAGAACCAAATTAAATTTGAGTTTTTCAGTCAAAGACACTCTGACTGCCCTGGAAATACAATAAAAAGAATGAGAATATAGACGCAGTCTCTAACAGGATTGCTTGGCATACTTACTTACACTATAGTTTTTTTTTTCTTCTGATTCTATTACTCAGTCTGTCTTATTCTCTGTTCAAATTTCCGAACATCTATAGCTGCAGTTTCATTCTAGCATTGAGGCTTCATGTATCAAACAGTGCAAAAAACCACAATGCAGGAAATGGACAATTACAGCTTCAGGGCTAAGTCCTGAGAAGTTAGAGAAAAATAAGGGAAGAAAGAAAAGAACAAAAAAAGGAATGAGAAGACTGAGGGAATTGAAATATTTTTTTTTTGCAAAGGCTGATGTGCTGAAATGTCCTCTGAATGTCAGTATTTTGAGAATCAACTTTTATGAAAGACAAAGAAAGGGATGTTTAACTTTCAACATGATGGTAAAAACTTTGAATACCTGTAGTTAAATACAAGTAAGATATATCATGAAAAAAATGACGGAATATATAAGAAAAGAGGCCAATCTCACAGTTAAAAAAACCCAGGAGATCGAAGGCAGAAACTGACAAAAAGACAGAACATAGTTTGACAAGAAAAACTGATGGAAACTGAAGAAAGGAAAAGGAGATGTGTAGCAACGTTGAAAATTAGGAATAGGTACACAAAGAATATGAGAAAGATATCCAAATAAAGAAAAATGAGACTGAACAGTTTTTCCTCCCAGCGAGTGAAAGACTTAAAACCACAGTGGATGAGAAAGCTTCTCTTTATGGCTATATTGTCTCTACAGTAACAATAGCTATTGCTCTCAGACTGGCAACGTGGTGCTCTGTTCTCAAGGTCAGGTAGGGCACTTACTACCACGGGCCATGACTACAAACACACACACACACACACACACACACACACACACACACACACACACACACACACACACACACACACACACACACACACACACACACACACACACACACACACACACACACACACACACACACACACACACACACACACACACACACACACACACACACACACACACACACACACACACACACACACACACACAC
>JAVLVB010000572.1:345480-358086 GCA_032876305.1 Orestias chungarensis | reverse complement strand
GGCAGTGCATAACATCCTCACACATGCCGCTCAAACACCAGCAATAGCTACTAGTTAGAGGGCTCCTTGTTTTTATGAAGACAGGTCTTCTATGAATAAATGGTAAAGTACAGAGACAAACGCGGATATTCTAACAAAACTTTTAATTCAAGAACAGAGTACACCTTTTTTCACAGTTGTTAAAATAAAAGTAACCACGTGTATATATTTTTTACGTGTTATTTAAACATTGTCATGCAAAAAAAGTTTAGTTTCTTATAACTATGAACTACATTGTCTTGACTGAGGTTGCTGGACTTGTTTTGGGCTTCTTTGCATTTTATGCCTGTGTCAGGATATTACAAATCTGTATGCCATGTAACCAAAAAAGTGTCAAACCTAACCTCCACCGTTATAATAAAAATCTCAGAGGGGTGCACAGGGACAGACACAGCGTGTGGATAAAGAAGGGTAGGGCCTGAATTTTTCAGAGGTAAAGTGTCATTTTTGTATTAAAAGTATAAAGTTTGGCACCATTACTGGGATCAAAAGTAAATCTTAATCATTCTACAGAAAATTTGGGGTACAAATTGCAGCTCTCTGCAGTATTTAGAGCTTTATTACAAGTGTTTTCCAACTTTTAGCAGGAAGATTAATGACAGTGAGCTTGTGTTATTCTGATGTTAATCTTCCTCATGTTGAGATGCTCTGTTTTTTACTTTGTCCTAAACATTGTCAAAAATGAAATTAACTTCAGAGCAATATACATGAACATCCGAACTAAAGCCTACCTCTTGCTATTGATGACAACACCAGTTTATTAGGGAAGCAATCGCCAGACCCAATTTAGCTCTTGAACCAGTTTGGAGAAAAAGTTCTTGAAGCTATATCATGAATCCAGGAAAACCATAATCTGCTAATTAAAGATCAGTTTATGTTAATTTAGCAACAAACAGTTAATTGCTGTTTTTTGACAATAAAAATGATGTCTCCCATAGTGTTTGTCATCGTGAAAAGGGCTTTCCCAGGGAAACAAAAAAATAATTGATTGTTATAATAGCTAAAATACTTCCATACTTCCATAGTCATTAAGTGCTGTTTAATGAGGAATACATTTTATTCAATTGTCAAAGTTCTTTAAATGAAACATCTTCTTGGAAGCATGGAAGGAATGTTTAGTGAAAGTTTCATAGTCACGAAAAACAAACAAACAAACAAAAACAAGAAAAGAAAGGAACCGGACTATGTCTGATGTTTAATAATTATAAACTAATGATGTTGATCAAATTTTAGAGTTTTTTATGAGCGGTAAGATTAGTATAGATACTTATTTTTCCCCAGTGTTTGTTTGAGTTTGTGCGTCCGTCTATTTAAACAAAGCAGACCTCACAGCAAGCTGCAGCAGTTTTGAAGAATCATTTATGATGGACCATAGAAGATACACACGAACACATTGCAATCTTTTGAAAAACCTTTGATTCTCCTGGTGACAGTGTCAGGACCAGTGAAAAGACTAAAGTACACTGCTCTGTGTGTTATGTGTACAGACATTTGTGTAAGACTTATTGTGCATTTGTACACTTAAATGTCTTGGCTATGTTTTTGTACTTGAGTGTGTTCTCTACTACAGATTTGTAAGTGTGTGTTAAAGAATGACTGAGTGTTGAGAGAGTGGTAATTACCGTTCAGCAGTAGCTAAAGTGACATGTTTGAGGAAGAGATAAGGGGACATAAATTGGCCTGGTATAAAATGGTGATATTTCTTCCACTGCTTTAGAAAAACCCATTTACTCTGCCTCTTTAGCATGTCAAGACCCCTGTCACTACCCTCTCATCCCCTTGGCCAGAGGAACTTATTTACACGCACTAACACACACAAACACACGCATATGCACACACGTGTACGCCTAACACAGTTAGCGAGCTCCTTGTGAAAAAGTGCTCATCAGAATTCTGCTATTAACTTGGAGAGACACAGAGAGACGGGGACAAAAAGGGAGAGACTGTGTGTAAATCAGAGTAATGGGGCCAGGACCTCAGTAGCTCTAAAAAGAGAGCAGACATGTGGAGGACAAGACAAGATTTCCTTTTTCCCTTTTATGAAGAGAAGCAGTGATACAGCACATCTGTCACTGGTGGCCAACCAATTGCTTCTACAGTCACTCAGAGAGAGAAAGAGAGGGGGACAAGAAAAATAGAAGACAGGGACTAAAGAAGACTAAGCAGAACAATTAAAGACAGAAAAAACCTTAATGGTGGAAAACAATACACATATTCTGATCTCAGTTTACTCTTCTGTTTATTTTCTCTCTTTACCTTTATCAATCTGTAATGAGTCAAGGTTTTTATTACCTTTTCACCACGAGTTACTGAATGATAACAGATTTAAAATCAATGATAGTTGGGTCAAAATCAAGTTAGAATTTTTACAAAATCCTTACCATCTCATTTTAATTTTGTCTGCCTTTGATGTCTCACTTTGAATTCAATTTAACAGCATTCAGAATATTTCTTATTTCCAAATGAGTTGAAAATATTAACCAGGTGCTCATAATACTGTTTTTATAATAGAACCCTTTTCTTCAAAACAGCCCTCTCTTTATCTCTTCCAAAGGAACCCTGCAGTAAGTTAGATGCGTAAAAGTAAATAAAGAACCAGCTAAACCATTGTTTGAGGTTTACTTTACAGCAAATCATGGGTTGGCATAATTGCAATCGAGAAATACTGTCATTATTTTTTGTCTACATAAAACTCCCTAAATGTGGCTTTCAGAAGACATTTTATTCATGGCGCCCACTTCCAGCTGAGCCCACTCTGGAGGGTGTTGGTAAATACAAAGCTGTCCTCCTGTCACATCTAAGATTGAAGGAATGTATGAGAATGCAATATAGTATGTTTTTTCTGACTATCACTGCACAACCCAACCTGCAACACCAAGGAAGGACGTGCTTCTTTCAGGTTTCTTTTCTTTAGTACCAAAAACATCCACACATAGATACAAGTGTTGAGTAGCGTCTGAATTAATCATTTGAAATCATCCATCCATGCTTATCTTTCTACCTTGAGCAACCAGAAGGCAAATCAACAAGGCACAACCTGAACAGGTCATCGTTGCCTGTTTGAGTTTTGTGGATACCATTTCATTTAACTGCGTTACTAAAGATAAATGATAGAGTTATAGATAAACAGTAGTGATGTTTCTGCTCTTGCCTCATTACAGCTCAAATAAAACAAAAAGAAACTAACAGAAAAGTTTTGTGGTTTTCCACTGCAGTCACAATAAAGAAATATGTTTTTCAGAAATATTTATGAAATAAAGAAATAGAAATATCAATGTTTCTCCTCCCATGTGATCAAAGTGGACAGAAATCTTTTTCTCCTTCAAGAAAGTTCTAAAAGACAAACCGTTTCAGCCGCGCCACACTGAGAAGATGTGCTACGTGCACCAGGTCGCAGGTTAGAGCCCTCGTTGCGTTACCTAGCCGACGTGCACGCTTGAACCACAGGGGAAGGTTTGAGGTGAAGGGAGGATGAGAGGAGGTGGTGTGGAGAGGAGCCGAGAGGAGCTGAGGTCAGACCTCTCTTTAGCCTCACAGTTGTAGGCAAGATAAGCCTTTTTCTCACAAGTAAATAAAAGCCACACCCTGTCCGTGTATGTGCGTGAGATAATGTGCTTCCATCACCAGTGATCTCTGTGCTGCTGACACAACCCCAGGCACAATCCCCTCTCTCAGTCATGATACCTGTTTTATACTCGCCTCTTTTTATTGTTTCTTGTGTGTGCGTGCGTGCGTGCGAGCGTGCGTGCGTGTGTGTGTGAGTGTGTTCACGCGAGAGCAGTATGCCTAGTGTTGTGTGCACACAAAATGAAAGTAAGTAAGTGGTTCTCTACGTAGGCTGGTTTGGATTTAGAGACGTATTGTTTTTGTCAGGCTTACTCTTCTCTTCCTTTGCTGTTTCATTTGTATTTATCTTTCACGTTCGAATGATT
Source organism: Orestias chungarensis (assembly GCA_032876305.1). Taxonomy (NCBI): domain Eukaryota; kingdom Metazoa; phylum Chordata; class Actinopteri; order Cyprinodontiformes; family Cyprinodontidae; genus Orestias; species Orestias chungarensis. Next base: position 354,115 of record JAVLVB010000572.1, on the reverse strand, counting down.
GTGGAATTGCATTTTTACACAACTTTTTATCTTTGTTTTAAAATGTTTTTATCTTTAAATCAACGCGCTTTCTTCAGCTATCCTCTCATTTATCCTTCACCATCTTCAAAATGTGCTTTTAAAGTATTTATGATATTGATACATTTGTTACCTTTCTGTTATATTATAAAATATTAATATTTGTGTTTACTTGCTGCTTTTGGACAGTTATTTGTGTACTTGACCTGGACTCACAGGTGAGTGGTATATACTGTATGTCAACAACCTATATTTTTCAATGACATAATATTTATCTATTGTTATACTTTATTTTAAACTTGGAACATAAATGAGATTACAAAAGAAAATGCACTTCTTAAAATCTACCACCCTTCATGATTCAGTAAGCAACACTGGTGGTTCTCACTGAAGTAAACATATAACCGCACGCCAGTACAATGTTGAGAGGAGCTTTGAATTTTTTGGGATTTTTTATTATTTTTTTATCAAATGTTGACAAACTACCATTCAGAATTTACCTTACATGGACTCTGTTTCAACTACCTGCACTATATTTATTAAGCAAATCTCCAGCCACCTCTATACCGTTTAAAAATGTTTGAATCTATTGCCGACTTTTGCTTAATGTCACAAAATCTATATTATTTGTTCACTGTTAAATGAAATAGAGAATATTACGAGAGTGCATGATTTTTGTCGATTTAGTGTTATTATTACTGACTTTTACATCCTTAATAAAAAACAATTGTAGTTTGGCATGATCTTTAAGTCATACACTGCATTATACATGTGCAAATAGCATTAGTGCTTTAAAAGAGTTTTGGCAATAGTTTACAGATGTTTTATTTCAGTTTTTCCATGATAATCAGTGATCGGCCTCAGCATTGGTTAATCTACATGTCCATACAGGCCCATATTATTAGCCAATGCTAGTGCAGGGTTGTAGGTTAGTTTGATGTATTTACGTATTTACATTGTAAAATCGGTAGGGAAATCTATGTTAGATATGTAATAGCAAAATTAATACTAAATATCCACCAAAGTACCCCTGCCTCTCACCCATTGTAAGCTGGATAAAGGTGTCAGAAGACCCCTGTGACCCCAAAACTTTGTACACTTTTTTTATTTTGTTTCTCCTTATTTTTTCACAGCTATACCGCCACTAAATGCCTTTTTTTTGCCTTTAAACCTACACAAAGCGCATATGTCAAAGCAATAAGAATGAAGCTGGAAGCAGCCTTGCAAATTGTTAATTTTGTGCATGGAAATGTTACTTTAGAGGAACATTAAACAAAATGACTGAGCCTAGTGTATGCCTTGTCAACAAATTTTAATTATTTTATTGCTGTGTCACAGCAGGGTGTTGCTCATGATATCAAGCAGCTTGCAAACTTCTAAGGCTATGTTCAAACACCAGGTTTTACTTTGTTCTCATGTATCATTTTTGCTCATGCTATGATTTAACAATGATTGCCATCAGTAATGTAAAAAAAAAAACAGCTGAAGAGAACGAAGCAGAACAAGGATGCCGGTGCAGATACTGTCAGCCTCAGATTCCTGGAGGCTTGAGGAGAAAAAAACTCTAGTACTTTACAGCAGGTCTTCAACCTTAGCCTGACACAGGAGATGGTGCCAGTGTTGTGGAAGACATCCTACCTTGCTCTGGTATCAGAGGAAACTCACCCATCAGTCATCAATGATCATGAATCTCTTGCCATGACCTTTTACATCATGTAGAGAGCAAGTCATCCCAGTTCTAAAGTTCTTCCACAGGCCCCCTGTAGCTTAGAACATAGACATTAGATTACTTCTGTTAGTTTATAAATCACTGAATGGCTTAGCTCCCACATACATTATAGACTTGCTGTTGTCATATCAACCTTCCAGATCACTCAGGTCTTCTGGTTCCCACTTACTCTGCATTCCCAGAACCAGAACCAAACATGGAAAAGCAGAAATCAGGTTTTTGCTCCTCTATGCAAAACAAACTGCCAGAAACCTGCAAATCAGATGAAACACTGACTTCTTTTAAATTATGGGTAAAAATCAACTAGCTTAAGGTTGCCTTATATTATTGACACTATAGAACAGTGATTTATAAAATTTAGTGCTAATTTTCTTGATGATTTTAAAGAAATTAAATGCTTGTGCCTCATGTTCCAATCATGAAAACCACTTTGACCTGTCTGGAAATGCTGAAATGTGCTATACAAACAAACTTTTAGACTGTCATGGGCAAAAAAGTTGACATTACTTTTACTTGAAGAACCTTTTTTTTGTTTTCTTATGGTTGATTTTACATTTTATAGAAAGGTGAAAATAACTGGCTTCCACCTGACCACATAGTTAGTATTGTGGTATAAAATGTGGTTTTAAAGGAACCTTTCCAAACCTGATCAAGTAAAATGAGTCATAGGTTGAGCTGACAATGACAATCACATTATTCCCTGGTTGGTTAAACATACAGGTCTGGTTAAATAAGACACAATCCAACACCCTCCTCTGCAGAAACAAAAGAAAGCCGTGTACCAATTGAGACTGAAGAGATTTTCCTGTATAGGCACAGCCTATGTAATTATTTCAAATACGAGGAAAACCGAATCACTTTACAACGTGGATTTACATATAATTAGTGTCATACAAAGACAGGATTACTAGAAGTCGTTGAGAAGCTCCTTTTTCCCTCTCAGTGTCATTCTCTCTGTCTTGACGAGTTATCACCATTCTCTTACTGTTCAGTACAGCTACAGTAACGGTAACAATTATTGTCAGCTTTTACCTTACTATTCAAGCATTTATGCTACAATTTAAAAAAATATCCTGAAGAGTAACTTAGTCAAACAGAGAGTTGTTCATGTGAATGATTGTAATACATTTGTACGTCCGTAAGTTATAATTTTATGTTAAAACATATTAAATGGTTGGTCAATTTTGTTTAATATATAAAGAAGATGTGATTCATAAGGTAAATTGCTTTGAATTGGTAACAAGAGCAGAAAAATACCATACCGGGTGAAGCTAAAAGCCATGATGAGAAACACATTCAAAATCTGAAAGGTCCAATTTGTAATTGTGTTCTTCTGTTAAGCTTTTTGAAATGGTTACAAGGACCAAAATAAACACAAAAAGCGAAGAAGGGCTTAGAATGGTAGCCAATTTGAAAAAAGGTTAAGCAAAGCAAGTACAGAAAAATCACATATACACAGACAGAGTAAAAACAAGGAACTGAGGAGTGAAAACTGATATTACATTGTCTCCATAATCAACTTGGTCAGGGTATGAAACTGGTTTAATAGCCATTTATCATTTTAAATGAAAAAGTTGTTTTGAGTCCTTCTTTTCCTTAACTGTACTCAAGAAGAGAAGCAGCAGTGATTGTTAAGATCTTGTCACATCCTGGTGATATTTCATTTGTGGTGAAATGTGAGCCACTAATGTCAGATTCAAAATGACTACGCTAACACTATTGTATACACGGTAATCTTCCTGAGAAATACAGATGTCGCTGTAAACTATTTCCTATTTTAGTACCAATAGCTTTCTACCACATCCTCTTACTTGTCATCTTCAGGAAAGCAGGAAAGTGAAACGTTTTATTATTTTCCACCTGCATCTCCTGTAATGTAACTGCCATGATGACACTGAGCAATGAAATGCTAATGAACACAGCTTCATATATTTTGTTATATTATATGTAATATAGCAAAAATATTATTAGAATTTTTTTATTTTATTTATTAAGATAAACTTCCAATTGTGGGACCTGAACTGGTCCTACAGGTCTTTGTTACATTTCACTTATTTAAAAGCAAGTTAACAAGCACTTCATTTGGTCCTGCAACAGTTTATCGAGTCTAATAACGATCATGTAGTATTTTGTTCTCTCTACAGCTGCTGTGGTTGCGTGTTTGGAGAAAGGAAGTGTTACTTCAGGCAAATATGGTCTGCTATTGTTTCATAAAACTTAAAGTTGTAAGTTTAGAGGTAAAAGTGAGTCAAATGAAGTTTGCTTTTTATGTCCTCTCCAGGAATTTTGAATGCTTCCTCAATAAAAATAACTTGAAGGTGAGAGACGGCGGTGATTGGAGAACAGATTGTGGGCAATTTCCATTCATATTTTTTATGACCCCGTGAAGGATCTTCCAGAGGTGGGAACAGATGTTATCCAGGAGGCGCTGGGGCGAGCAGAGCGTTTGGAGCGGAGACCAGAGTGGAGACTTAAATCCAGAGGAGTTCTCGGAAGGGTCTTGTGTGCTGAACCTGAGTTCAGCACACAAAAAGACACAGGAGAAACACTAGGAATGACATGCAATTAAAAGTATATGAAGTTGTTTGGACAGTGGAAGTGTGGAGGATTAATGCTGGCTGTATCCACCTTCATTCAAACCCGTCTTGTTATAATAAATCCCATTTGGAAATGAACACAAACCCATTTTCTGCTTTCATTTTATAAATGGCAAAAGTATTAAATATTTCTTATCATATCCAGGTAATACTAATAATTTGTTAACAATTTTAATGGACTCTGAAATCTGTGTGGCATAAGCAATACCCAGTTTAAATTATTGTCAGACATACAAGTCAAACATCAACAGGAAAGCATTTTCTCTACTGTTTTAAGGATAAAAAAACCATTTGTCCTCAACGTAATCTAAATGTTTATCTAAATGTTTAACTGTTTAGTAATGATGTCTCAATGTAGAATACAGATCTCAAAGAAAAAAACTTTTTATAAGAAGGTTGAAACAAAGCCAAGAAATAACAATGACAATTTAGTTACAAACACATCCGGACTAAATCAAGTTTTTGACTTATATGTTTTACAAAGAAAAGCTTGAATATTTAAAATATTACACATTTATATATACATATATATATATATATATATATAATTATATGAACATTTTATAATAACTTTCTATGTATTTAAAATTGGAGAATCAAAATCAAAACATGTTTGCCCTCTTTTAAAATTATTTGTAATTCTACTAAATATACATAGAAATTTCTCAGTTTCGTATTTTTTTGTAAGAATGATAAAATAACACTGACCCACTTATAAAAACATATTTCAACTCAGTAGAAAAAGTAAAAAGTCACAAAAAAAGCCTAGACAAGAAGCCCATGAACTGATACATTTACATACACAACATAGTAACAGAAAAGGTTCACTTTGAGGGAGTGTGATGATAGACAGAGAGGAAAGCAAGAAGTTAATGGGTAGATCGTGGGCCAATAACGGAACCAGTCACCCACAACAACGCACGGCCCACACTCCATACCTACCTGCCTTGCTGCGCTGCATTCCGGTAGTGGTAGGGCAGAGTGGAGTGGCGATGGGATTTGAAAGGCGTTCTGCTTGGGCGATTCACTGATTTGCATTCAACAGTGACACACAAAACACACACACCAACAAGCACTGTGTCAGAGAACACGTGCACTGAGAAATAATAATAATATAGAAAAGTATTTTATAGCCATGAGCCTGCAACCGTATATGTGCATGTGCAGAAATGTCGGACTAATTATGAACTGTTCTAAAATGTATGTATGTGTGGAAGAAAAGAGATGATGGAGGTGAAGACAGGACAGGAAGAGGGATTAAGTGGCTGAAGGAAAAACACTTATCCCTCTCCAAACCCTCTTCCCTCACCTTCTTTTCCCCTCTGGCATGTTATTTTTCGCTTTACGATTCTGATAATGATGATATTAGAGAGAAGAATAGGGGGGAGAAGGATGAGCAAGATGTAAAAAAAAAAGATGGGCGCCACATGTGATTGTTCACCCCGTCTTTCCTCTTTTATTATTATTATTATTATTATTATTATTTTATGGTTTCGCATTCGCATGGAGAAAGCAACAAAGTGAAAGAGAAAGACTTGAGGATGGGGTCGTTGGGGGGGGGGGCTTCAATGACTAATTTTCCTTTCTTTTACAGCAGCATAAATTTAATAGGAGGGGGGTTGTGAGGTAGAGTAGAAATCCTTTTAGCGCTCTGATTTATGTATGTCTGATGGCTGAATCATAGATCATCGCCCGAAGATGGCAGACACACTGATGATGATGGGGCCCTTCGACAGGCCCCACTAATGCCCTGCTGAACAAAATGTAACCAATCTGTGGGGGCCCTCAAGCATGCAATGATCCTCTAATAGAAACTATAGCAAGAGTTAGAGCAGTCACTAGTGACTTGTTCGAGGGAGTAGGGGGGGGAGCTTGTGTCTGGACATGTAGCAAGAGGCAAGAGAAAAACAGAAAAAAAACTAAGAATGGAGAATTAAGAAGTACTTGAACAAAATAAACAAAAAAACAAAACAACCTTTAAACGACGCACAGAAGAATTAGGAAGGAGAGAAGAGGTAAGAGAAATCTGCAGTGTAAGTAATGCCTGGTTGAAGGGTGCACTAAATGTCAAGTTAAAACTAAAAATCATTCAACATACTAAACAGTTGAGCAATAAACAACAACAAGTAAACGATTCAAGTGTCCGCTTTAAATCACCCAATCACACAGAAGCGTACACACAAACCTGATACACAGTGCAGCGCATGTAGTCCCACCAATCATCTTTATATCAAAACATCATTATGCTAGCTGACAGCAGCAAAGATTCCAGTGAGGCCTCGTTGTCATAAATTGTCAGCTGTTGCAGCCTGGAAAGAGAGCATTTTCATTTAGAAATGTCAAAGCTCTCCTGAGCCTCGTAAAGACTGTTAGAGATTCTGGAGATGGGAAAAGAGAGGTGGAGATGCAAGAGTCTGTGAGATAAGATAACTACAGATGGCAGGACTGCCTAGATAGACCAGTCCTTCCATTCAGACATGGAAATAAACTTCTGGAAAATGGCTAAAAAAAACAACTTTTGGAATTTGCACTTGTCTTGCAAGTTGATTCATATAATGTCCATTATCCAAAGAACAGGATCCAGAAAACAAAAAGATCTGCCTCCCAATATTTGTTTAGAAATTCTAGAAAAAACTAAAAAACTTTCATTATGAGTGTGACGTGCTCTGTTAGGAAGGTTCGACACTCAGACCTTTAATGTATGACGAAACTTTATTATCGAGGGCTTTATATGTAAAAAGTGAAATCTTAAAATCTAGTTTGGAATGAAGGGAAGCACTATAACATGTGCTTTTCTACAATGGAGCCCAGAGTGTAAACATTTGTCATTCACATGAACTAAAGTAACTGGAATCTGTTGGACAAATAAGGCCTAAGCCGACCGTGCCCTGTCTTGTGGACCTTAATGCATCTTCTGTTAGGGTTTTGCTGTGTATTTTTCTGTGAGACTGAGATCTCTTCCAGAGAGGATCTTTGCTGGACAGCTCCGCTGGTATTTTGCTGGCTGCACACCAGGAAGAAATCATCTCATCAGGATGACTGGTCAGTGTAAGGAGGTGCGGATTCTTCACTCCTCGCTGCATGATTAAGTTTGATGGTAGACTCTAACCCTCTCAAGCCCTCTACTGACCGTTGTGGGTTTTCATTTGGATTTTATCTTGTGAACAATTTTTTTATCTTCCCCACTTTCTCAAGTTGCCTTAATGTTATCTGTGTTTCAGGTTACTCTCGTCTTGAGCTTCGCAGGATTCTCTCTGTCTCTCTCTCTCTGTCTCTCTCTCTCTGTCCCTCTCTCTGTCTCTCTTTCTCTCTCTTTCTCTCTCGCAGGCTGAAGATCTTGATAATTAGCTGCTTGCCTGTTGACCCGCTCTCCAGCAACAAGCTCTCTGGATCAAAACCCTCACTGGTTCCTCACAGTCACTCAGGAACTCTGGAGCTACTGAGGACTCAAGACTGATCCCCTAACTTGACTCTCTTATACCTATTACTTACCCCAACCCACAGTACGCCGCCTCCTCCACCATACGCTGCCTCATAACCCTCTCCTTTCTGACCATTTTTTGATAACTTTTGAGTTATTTTTCACCGAGTACTTAAAATCTGAAAGAAAATGTATTGATAGTAGGTGTCTATCGGAAAACGCTGCTACAGCCTTCAAAGAATCCATTCCACCTCTAATTTCTTCAGTATTTCAGAGAAACGCAGTGGAAGGCAACAAATTCATTTTATGCCCTACACAGATTGATGCTGTTGTTCATAGTATTACGTACTCATTGCGTACAACATTAGACAATGTAGCCCCCATAAAAAGGAAAGTGATTACTCATAGGAGGTTGGCCCCCTGGTTTAATTCAGAACTTCGTACCTTGAAGGGAAAAACCAGGAAATTGGAGAAGAAATGGCGGTTTTCGCTTTTAGAGGAGTCTTATTTATCCTGGAAAAACAGCGTTCTTCTGTATAAAAGGACCCTGCGCCAAGCTAGATCTGCATATTTTACTTTACTAATAGAGGAGAATAAGAACAATCCTAGGTTTCTTTTTAATACAGTTGCTAAACTTACGAGAAATGAAAACTCTGTTATATCAGCTATTGCTCCAACTCTTAGCAGTAATGACTTTATGGAATTCTTTATTGATAAAATTGAATCTATTAAAACTAAAATTGATGGCATCCTACCAAACATAACTACTACCTCAGTAAGCAATGAGGTACTGAATGTGGCTCTGGAGCCTGATCTCTGTTTGAAGTGTTTTGTTCCAGTTGAGCCTTCTGAGCTTTCAAAAATATTTTC
>JAVLVB010000572.1:307140-345380 GCA_032876305.1 Orestias chungarensis | reverse complement strand
ACCTACTTAAGAAACCTTCTCTTGATCAAAAAGACTTAATAAATTACAGACCCATATCTAATCTTCCTTTTTTATCTAAAATCCTTGAAAAAAATTGTTGCTAATCAACTGAGAGAGCATTTGAGGAATAATGACCTATTTGAAGAATTTCAGTCAGGTTTCAGAGCTCATCATAGCACTGAGACAGCTCTCCTTAAAGTTACTAATGATATTCTCATGGCCTCAGACAATGGGCTCGTGTCTATTCTAGTTTTGTTATATCTCAGTGCTACTTTCGACACAGTCAATCACAATATCCTCATTGAAAGGCTCGAACACACTGTGGGGATCAAGGGAACAGCACTAGGCTGGTTTAAATCGTATTTGTCTGATAGATCCCAGTTTGTTCATCTAAATGACAAATCTTCTCCGCATTGTAAGGTTACTTGTGGAGTACCACAGGGTTCTCTACTTGGCCCAATTCTATTTAATATATACATGCTCCCTATTGGTAAAACCATCAGACAGCATGGTGTTAATTTCCCCTGTTATGCTGATGATACACAACTGTATTTATCTATAAATTCTGATGAATCCAGTCAGCTTGGTAGATTACTGGCATGTCTAGATGACATAAAAATGTGGATGACTTTGAACTTTCTGCTCTTGAACTCTGAAAAGACAGAAGTTGTTATCTTTGGAAAAGAACCTCTAGAAAAGAAATTGCTTAGTCAGCCACTTGACCTGGATAGAATCAGGTTGGCATCTGGCGACAATGTAAAGAACCTTGGTGTTATTTTTGATCAGGAAATTTCTTTCAAGTCTCATATAAAACAGCTCCGTAAGATTTCCTTCTTTCATTTTAGGAACATAGCAAAAATTAGAAATATTCTCTCTAGGACAGATGCTGAAAAGCTAGTCCATGCATTTGTTACTTCAAGGCTGGACTATTGGAACTCTTTATTAGTAGGAAGTTAACTAAAGGCAATTAAAAGTCTACAGTTGGTCCAAAATGCTGCAGCAGGAGTTCTGATGACGCTTAAAAAGAGAGATCATATCTCCCCAATTTTAGCTTCCCTTCATTGTTTCCCTGTCAAACTTAGAATAGATTTTAAGATTCTTCTTTTGACATAGAAAGCCCTCACTAATAAAGCTCCATCGTATATCAGAGATCTGATTACTCCTTATGTCCCTAACAGAGCACTTCGCTCTCAGACTGCAGGTTTACTGGTGGTTCCTAGAATCTCTAAAAGCAGAATGGGAGGCAGATCTTTCCGTTATCAGGCTCCTCTCCTGTGGAACCAGCTTCCAGCTTTAGTCCGTGAGGCAGACATCCCGTCTAGTTTCAAATCTAGGCTTAAAACCTTCCTGTTTGATAAAGTTTATAGTTAGGAAGAGGTAGAGAAGACGGCCTAATCCGGTTGGGGAGGAACTCAGTCTTGTCAGACGGTTCTCCTTTGCTCTACCATCTTCATGTCTCACTCTATAGGGTTAAGTTATAGAAGTCCCAGAAATTTCGAGCATCCCCCTGACGTCACGAAAGAGGGTCAAATGACCCTTAGTCCGAAGTGACGACTTTGATGGCTCCAATTAGCATTCTTTCATTTGTAAATGTGGCCATTGCCTGAGGAATCTGCAGGGGGGAGTAGAGAATTTAGTTATGTTTTCCTTTTAAAAAAAGATGTGAAAGAAGTGGGTTCAAAATGACAGACAAAAAACAAAACAAATTAATTGTGTTGATCCACCTCAACAAAGGTCTTGTAAAAGAGTGTAAGCAAAAGAATGTAAGCTGCTCCTGAGTGTGTCTGCCCACCCCCCAGCTTGCATTGTTGTGCAGGGGATATGCATAAGGTTGCTAACACCTTAGCAAATTTGCATGCAAACCTTTTGTGCTGTGAGGGATAAATAGGTGACTGCTTCACCTTTTGTGTTCACAAGAAACAAAATGCAGTGAAGGCTCACCACTCAACAGGCATTGGAACTGATCCTGAGCCTCACCAACCCTTGTGACTCAGATGGAGAAGACATAGGATTCGGACTCTGAGCTGTCTTCAGGTTAGATTTTTCAAATTACCTATTTTTATTCCCTGACTCTCTATTTTATTTAGAACCAAAACAAAATGGTAATTTGAAATTATTTATCTTGCAGATGAGGAGACTCCTCCTCTACCAAAAAAGAGAGCTCGGTTGGCGAGTGAGCCGACGGAGACCGCAAAAGATGGCACAGTGTGGCGTGAAGTACAAGTCGTGAAATGTCTCCATTTCACCCCAATAGAACCGTACCCTACAGGTGGAGAGCCCAAGGCTAACGCCAGACAAAGTGTCCGGAGTCGCCTTCCTCTGTTTTATCACTCTTGACATGCTTCGTAGCATTCAAGAACGGACTACTCAACATGCACGCCACACGGAGCAGGTGGATTGGTTCATGGATCTCCCGGAACTAATGGCATATATTTCAGTCATTATCTTGCGGGGGGTGACCAAGGTTCCATCACTACGTGACAGCTGGTCAGCAAACCTGGCAAACCCAAGGATCATTGCAACTATGGCCCGAAACCGCTTCCAAGACATCATGCAACACCTACGCTTTGATGACATGTTCACACGCAGTGAGCGAGCGGAGACCGATAAGTTTGCTGCAATCTCCAATGTGTGGAGATCGTTTGTCACCAACTGCATCGCATCCTACAACCCTGGTCGACACATCACTATTGATGAACAGCTTTTCCCGTCAAAGATTCGCTGCTGTTTTCTGCAATACATTGCTAAAAAACCAGACAAGTTTGGCATCAAGTTTTGGGTGGCTTGTGACTTGAAATCAAAGTACATCTGTAATGTCCTCCCATATCTTGACAAGGACCCCAGTCGTACCAGCGGGGAGAGACTGTCCGAAACTGTAGTGATGAGGCTGATGGAACCATTCATGGACAAGGGCAGAACTGTAACCACGGACAATTTATTTAGATCATTGTCACTTGCACAACGACTGCTTAGCCGGAAAACCACAATCCTCAGCACAGTCAACAAGAGTCGTCGGGAAATTCCTCAATCCACTAGACAGATGGACAGCACTGAATTCACCACTCAGGTGTTTTCAACCACTGGTGCCACACTGACAGTGTATGCACCCAAACGAAAGAAGGCCGTCTACATTCTCAGCAGCATGCACAGCATGGTTGAGACTGAGGATACCAACAAAAGGAAGCCAAACACGGTCACACAATACAACCACACAAAGTGCGTTGTGGAGGTAATGGACCAAATGGTGCGGGAGTACAACGTGCGTGCAGGAACACGGAGATGGCCAGTCGCCGTGTTCTACAACATGATTGACATGGCAGCACTGAATGCGCATGTTCTTTATCAGGCATGCACTAGGGTGCAGGAGAGACGGGTGGACTTCCTGGTTGAGCTTGCAAAAGAGTTAGGTGACTCTCATGTGAGTGAAAAGAAGGCACGCAAGGAGAAACTCCTTCGGCAACAACCTTCCACACCCAGCCCTGGCAAAAGGGCGAAGTGTCAGGTCAACCATCGATGCACGAACAATTGTGCAACAGAGATGTGTTGACTGCTACAAATACACGTGTGGCAAATGTACCAGGGACATACCCAGGCAGTGCCAGGTATGTTCCGACAGTGCAGACAGACTGCTGAGTGAGTGCTGAAATGCTAGTCATGCCACTCACACACACACACACGCAGCCCCCCTACTGCAGCCTATTGTAAATATGTGTGGAATTGTTTTATTCCTTGTATTTCTATTCTTATTTTTATAACAAAAAATAAAAAGCATGGACTGGTGGTTCCTAGAATCTCTAAAAGCAGAATGGGAGGCAGATCTTTCAGTTATCAGGCTCCTCTCCTGTGGAACCAGCTTCCAGCTTTAGTCCGTGAGGCAGACACGCCGTCTAGTTTCAAATATAGGCTTAAAACCTTCCTGTTTGATAAAGTTTATAGTTAGGAAGAGGTTCAGAAGACAGCCTAATCCGGTTGGGGAGGAACTCAGTCTTGTCAGACGGTTCTCCTTTGCTCTACCTTCTTCATGTCTCACTCTATAGGGTTAAGTTATTTAAGTTTTTCTATAGTTATGCTGCTATAGGCTTAGACTGCTGTAGAACAATCTGACCACTTCTCTCTCTGCTACTTTCTTCTTTTGCTTTAGTTACCGTTATTTCAACCTTGTTAACCTTTTGTTTTCTCGTGGTGTTCTTCTCTCCATAGTAACCACACCCGGGCTGGCGTTCTGTTAGCTGAGACAGCTTCTTGGATGAGAACATGGGCTGAGATGCTTCCAGTGACGTTCTACAACTGCTGCTATAAACTCTTTTATTTCAGTATCCTGTGCTTATAATTTAGCTTTCTGTCTTTTCAAACCCCCAGTCGGTCGTGGCAGATGGCTGCTTGTACTGAGCCTGGTTCTGCTGGAGGTTTCTTCCTGTTAAAGGCGAGTTTTTCCTCTCCATTGTCGCTACATGCATGCTCAGTATGAGGGATTGCTGTAAAGTCAACGACAACACAAGCCATTGTTTCTGTCTGCTGATTCCAGAGGAGTGAATGCTGCAAGTCAATGACTCGATGCAATCTGCTGGGGTTCCTTAGATTGGAAACTTTTTCAAATGGATTTGTTAGAATGTATCTTTGATTTTAATTGATTTTCTGTGAAGTGCCTTGAGACGACACCTGTTGTGAATTGGCGCTATATAAATAAACTGATTCTTGATTCTTGATTCTTGATATACTATCTTAGCTCAACTTACTTTAATAAGCTCCAATAAACGTACCTTGCTTTCCTTGACACTGCAAATAGGGGAGGAAATTACCACCAATTGTGACTTCTCCAGGCATAACATAATGACTATTCTAGTATTGTTTCAAAGCTTGAGAACAACATCCAAACAGTGAAGGATGAGGGTGGCACCATCATATTGTGTTGGAAATTTGCTGCAGTAAATAAATGGCAAACGTAAATCACAGCTCAACAATATGAAAGTCGAGGTTTTGGAGAGACTGTCAAAAGCCCTGATTTAGGTTCTATAGAAAACATGTGGGGAGAAGAGAAAGTGTGAGTTGAGTCAGTTACACCAGTTTAATCAGGAGGAAGTTTGTGATTGAACAAACATGCTTAGAAAAGCTGTTCTACGAAATTCTATTTAAATCAAGCTGCATGCTAGTGCAGTTAGTAGCTCTGTTACCTTGCACCGTGAAGGCACTGGTTTCAAAAACCAGTCTGGGGTCTTTTTGCATCAGGTTTGCATGTTCTCTCTGTGCATGCTTGGGTTCTCTTCATGTGCTTCTTCTTCACACAGCCAAAGTGACTGCCATGTTAATTGGTCTCTCTCAATTATATTTGGGAGTGAGAAGGAGGATGTTTACAAGCTTGAGACGATCCCCATATGCACCCACAGTTGATTGTCCTGTTTGTCTCTGTGTTGTCCGTCACAAACTGGCAACATGTTTATCGCCAGTCTCACTGAGCGGCTGCTGGAGATAAGTTTTGGGGCTAGGCCTTTCTGCAAAGCTGACTCGGTTTAGGCAATGGATAGATTATCAGATGAAGTCCGAATCTTAACAGAGACCGGTCAAGTCATTAAGAACATAAGGTCATAATTAAGAGCACAAAAAACTCAAGATAATCAAAAGAAATAAATATCAAATCTCTTTCAAAACAGATTTATTTAGTTTAAAAATAAACACTTCAACCAAAGTGACGGCCACAACTCCCACCAGAATGTAGGATAACAGGAAAGTCTGTGAGATAGAGACAAAAAAGCTGAGTGTTTTAAAACGGTGGCAAAAACATCTGACTTTAGATAGATGTTATATTGAAGCGGGGCTTCCCTTTTCTGTCTTGAACTAGCCAGAAAGAAGTCATACACTTCAGGAGGAATTTGCTACAGTTCTCAAAGCTGTTCATCAAAATTGTTGCAAATGACAAGTGACAGTTTGCACTTGACAGTCACTGTGTCATTTCACATCAAAAAGCAAAGAAGGAAACGTACGTATGTGTGCATATATGTGCTTGTGTGTCTGTGACTAATGTACTGAAGAGCTCTTCACGGATGCTGACAAAAAGACAAGTTTGCGTCGCTGGTGCTAGTGTGTCCCTTCAGGGCTTCCGTCCATTCAGTGGCAGGGGAGATGAACTGAGACAAGATGTCAGAGCAGGAAATGTCAGACCACTGCCAAAGCGCACTTCTGCACACCAGTGACAAGCACACGCACACACATCCTCCTCAACACACGCACAACAAATCAAAATACAACACTAACGGATACTTGCTGTCGGCATAAACACGTGGATAATGCAGTACAGAAATACAACTTAAGCCAAAATGGTGATGCAAACAAAAGTTGATTTTTTTTAACATCAATTGGGGAAAATGAAGTGATTTATGATCCAGGTCACAGGAGTTTTATGTAAATATCAGCACTGAGTTTGGGCTTTTTAAGGTGGAAATGTAAGTGCAGCCATGGGAAAAGGAAATGTTCATGGAGGAGCGAGCAGAGCAGCAGCTCATATCCACTGGCCAGTTCCTGTGTTTGTTTTCTTTGTTGGTGTGTACACATTACAGATGTCTTGAGTTATGTTTCCATCTGTAATCTCTCTCTCCCTCCCTCTTATTCTCCCTCTGCTGTCCTCAGGACTCCGATTTCCTTAAGAGTGTCAATTTGGGTCTCCTTGCTCAAGTTCAAACATTTAGCCCCCAAACAGCCTTTTGTCTCCAACTTACCAGACGCCCACACCGAAATAGAAGAAAGTACCTCAAGAAATAATGAAAAGAGTGGAAAATAAACATCTTGTATGTTTGACAGCACTTTTTGCTGCCTGGTTAGAGCATACACTCTCACCCAAATCCAAACACACACACTCATCACCCCCCCAGCCCCCATCTTGTCTGGTTACTGGCTGTGCACTTGCAGTCCCCCTGGGCTGTGTGGGGTCACTCTGAGTTTGTGTGTGTGTGCATGTGTGTTTATGTGCGTGTGTTTGCTGATGGGTGAGGGGAGTTTACCAAATGCCAACTTTCCCCACCCCCTCGATTTCCCCTATGATCCCCACACATGCACACAGAGGGACTCGCACACAGCCGTGCGCCCATCTCTTCACAAAGCTACAGATGATGTGACGTCCAGCTGCATTTTCATCACTGTGACGATGAGTGCTCCTGCCAAACGCCCGGCAACCAGAGTCACATCTGCTCCTGTCTCCGTCACCACGGCAATACTGCCAAAGTCTGCCAGACAACCAGCAAAGGACCAGGGGGCGACTGCGGGTGGCGCAAGAAAAAATAAGAAGAAAGAGAGGCTCTGTTAGAAATAAACAGATTTTAAAAGTCAAACTGATTATTTATAGCTCTTCAATTTCAATTGTCTTGATCATATTGTTTTTATTAAAAGTAGATTGTTATAAAATACATGAACTCCTAAGATTCATATTTTATAAGGCCATGCAGCTTTTTGTAGACATGCTGAGTACAAAGTATTTTAGAAGTTAAGCTGCTAAAAGTGGTTTGCTCAAAACTAGGAATGAAAACTTAGTCTGATATATATTATTGTAATTCAATAATTTTTCAACGGTTATTCCAAAATCACTTAATAATCCTGCATCTTTAACCAGCAGCAACTAGTCAATAGTATATTATGTTTAAATCAGTAACTATGGACAAGGACCTCACACAAATCCTAAATAAATACATCTGAATTCAGTTTAAATGGTGCGTGTCATTACTGCCTTTCATAATTTTATATTTTTGCTACTTTGATCGTTTTGTATTCAGATCTTTAAGTTGCTCTTTGTCCTGTGATGTACTGGCGACCTGTCCAGGGTGAAGTCCTGCCTCTCGCCCATTGTGCGCTAAGATAAGCACCAGTAGATTCCCCCCAACCCACAAGGATAAGCGGGTTGGAAAATGGATGGATGGCAATTGACAATTGACAAAATATTCACAATATTCTATTGCAGAGTTCTCCAGCGCCAGTCCTCTGACTATCCTGCAATGTTTAATTGCTTGACTCAAATGGTTGAACTCCCTCATTATACGTCTTTTAGCTCTGGAAAGGCGAAGTTAAGAGCAAATCAGTCCATTAAGGTCTCTCAGAGAAAATGTTTGCTTAAAAGTTGCCTCATCTTTTGCACGGGAGTAGGAGAGACCCCTGATCTATGGTGATAAAATGTAGTTATGACTCAAGTACGTAGTATCTACCCGCAGGAGGGCATCTAAGGCTTATATAGTTTCGATCAGTGTTCATAATCTGTCATATTTGTGTCAACTGGCAAAAACAAGATTACCTATTTATCCATCCATTTTCTATGCACACTTAACCCTTGCCTGCTCACTGTGAGGTGGATACTCATCTGTAGCGGTCAATGGGCAAGAGGTGGGAACCACAGAGGAAAGCCCAAACTAAGTCAGAAACAAGTAGAAGAAATATAGTTCCAGCCTTGTTTTCTTACCAGTAGGGTTTGTAGTATAAGAAACTCCTCTACCTCCTTAATCTTTGAACCTTATTTGTTTTGTATTTTCTCTCTTATTCCTTTTTCTTTTATTGCCCAGATACATGATTCCCTCCCTCTTATTTCCTCCCTCCATCCTGCCAGGGTGTTTATATTTGCCCTGCCCATGGCTGAGTGCCTAACAAGCTGGAAAAAATTAGGGGTGAAAAGACTGTGCTGCTGCCAGCTAGGGTGTCTCTCTCTCTTTCCTCATCTCACATTCTGACAGTAGATATATTTCAGCTAATGTACTCCTGACCTCTTCAACTCCAAAGAAGTAACAAAAAAACAATAGTTATCCACACCAGAAAAAAAACCAAGATGGATTTAAAATTATACTCATTTTATTATTTTTATTTGGAAGCTTCAGTACCTTTATAAATATTTGTTACATTTTCATTAACACAATGTCCCAAACATGGTTAAAAAAAGAGCTTGGGGGAACTGAGTTCAATAGTATTGTATGTAGCTTCTCTTACCACAGCTCCATGGATTTAACAATGCAAACCAACACCCTAACACTGGATTATGGGAGTTCCCCAAATTATAAAAGCAAGTACAAAACCTCTGTAGTGGCTTCATATCTGGCCTACATGCAACATTCAGACCTGGTGGTAGCCCTATTGTTGATGGGTAGCCTGCCCACAGCAGTGTAGAATCTGCTGCCCACATTTTACGTCTACAGTATTAGACGTACATCAGACTGGCATGGCTCCAAATTGATTTCAATAAACTTTTCAATATACACTGATGCGTCTCTTTGAATTGCATAGTACCAGTAACCTGGCTGCAGCCAAAAAGATCTATCCCAGCAGCTAATATGAGCAACTCAGAGTTGTCACATGGAGGATAATGCCATGGTCAAGCCACTTCCTTTTGTCACACACACACACCTCCAAATAGTGCATAGTTAACTTTGAGTTAGCAAGACGTAATTTTCTTGGCTGGGAGTCATAAGATAATGTTTATATACCTTTTTCCTCAAATCTTCTCAAAAGATAATTTATTTAAAGAACGTTTTTTACAATCAGTTTATGCTGTTAAACAAATTATTTGAACACATCTGGAAGCCAAACGTTTCTTTTTATATTGTGTATATTTCGATAACAAAAGAATGAAAACTTGACTGAAATGCTGAAAGTAATCATTTTAACTACGCCCCCTAAAATAAATCTACATCTTAGCCCTCAGTATAACAACAAACCACTTTACTGCCCTAACCAGTGCACCGCATACCTTTAGCTTTAGCTAATGTGGCTTCTCCTACTTTCTTCATAAAGTACAGCATTGAGCACGAATAAACCATGTCTCACCAGCTACATTGTTTGAAGGCTACAAAAGCTGTAATTTATGTGTTTATTTTGGAGATTTTATTTCGAAAATATCGTCAACAGGTAAATGAACTAAAAGTCATAGGTGGCATGTGTTTATTTTTTCTCATAGGAAAAAAACAAAACAAAAAATATACAAAAACCAAAGCCATTGTGATATATGGTGACCATAAAAGAATAACAGTTTCCCCATCTAACCCTTCTGCTTTATAGTTCATTTTAGGTGTTTAACCTTACATTTGCCTGGGAGCAGAACCGTGTGACGGGGTCCCTTTTAACGACTGCAGCGAGGGAGTAAAAGGAAAAAGGCAATGCAAGTGAAGGATTACAGTGGCGGTGTGTGCGGGGGCAGAGTTGGTGTTACCTCTTTAAATGCAGACTGGGTAAAGTCTCACCCTCCCCTTCTTATCCTTCTTACCCTTCTCTTCTCTCCTTATGTCATCTCCCCAAAGTGAGGTGTTGCATTTCCACTCTTATAAGACAATGAATTATTCGCACTCATGGAGAGAGCCGGGCCACAGTACTGCAGATGGGGAGGAGAACTGGAAACCACAAGTCGTTGAAAGAAGGTGGAATCTTTTTTAGTTTAAATAAGCTGTGTTTATAAAATGACAGAGTCAAAGGATGTTTTCTCTTTTACTGTGGTTTGGGAGGATCGTTCACACTAACACAGCTGCTGGCTTTACCGTGTGAGAGTGAGTTATCTTCAGATGTTGCATAACGTTCCACGACTTTTGAGTTTGTCTAGGCCTGGTGAACAGTGATGATTTGTCCAATGGTTTCCAGCCTTCAGCCCTTCCTGTATAACTCTGAATATCATACATTAGGAAGAGAAAAGAATCGGATCAAAGAGGTTTATTGGTGATTATAGTTTGGATGCTGGCGCAACTCTAGCACATGTCTTCTTTGTGTTGCTTTATGCCTTTACTCATTTACATGCGGGTGAGAAAACCTGCCCAATTAAGTGATTTAAAAAACAAATCACCTTGAGCTTGTGTCTTTTACTTTTAAATGCCTTTTCAGAGTCATCATTTTTCATGACAGGAAATAGATTTGCTGTACAAATACAGGCTTTAGCAATGGGAGGCGAGATTTTAAGGTTGTGTAGATGCACTTGTTTCTGATACTCAGTATGTTAGGCTGCAGTAGTAAGAAGATATTATTTAGTAATGTGTATTTTGCAGGGTTACTCGGTTTTCTTTTTTCTTTTTTCCTTTGTTTGGTTTTGTCCTCTTCTCCTTCAGCAGGTGCAGAAGTGGATTTCTAGGTTGTTGTTTGACATTGTTCTCTCCCCTCTACTTTCCCTTCTTCCTGTTTATATATTCTTGCAATACGCACTACAAGTGCTTAACTTATTTACAGCATGACAGAGTGTGAGGGTAACACCGGCTTCTTGCCAGAATAGGAGATGCATTTTATTGTAGTTATTTAACAAAAGTTCCATTTTCATTTGCGGTTATTAGAAATTGTTCAGGATTCAGTCTTTTTTTTTTTTAAGCTAAACTTTATACAGAAGCCTTTTTTTCTTATCAGAAAGTAATTTAAATGTTTTGCTTAAATGATCATCATTTGAAGTCTAAATCTATGTGATGCATGAATCATTTTGGACTTCTCTGACAGCAAAAACACATGTACTTATACCCCACACGTGCTTGGGAGGAAAAGGTTTATACAATATATTGCAGAAGCTGATCATTCCCTACCCACTGGATGATCTCACCTTTCGCAGAGTCTGTCCATGACTCTATTTATGATCCTATCACCAAGCTCACACATGCCTCTGGTTTCTGGTCCACATCTGGATTTCCAGGTGTGTGTGTGTGTGTGTCCGTGGAGATGGATCCAAGTTTAGAGTTCCAGCAAGGTTTGCTTCAGTGTGATAACGGCCTGTGATTTGTATCTGTAGATGAAGCTCCAGCATAATAAATGATCTCTGCCTCTCACCTTCCCCCATCTCTTACTCACTCTCCTCTTCTGACTCGTACATACTATTTCTCTGTCTGTCTTCCTCGTCTGAGCTCTTTGTCATTCTGTCTTCCGTTTACAGATTAAAGTTTCTCGTTTTTTATTCCCCCCCCCACCCCCTCCCACTTTTCTTATGTAACTGTTTACTTCTTACATCTGTATTGTTAACCACTTGTTTGCGCAGATGTACACCACATGAGAACACGCGCACATACAAGTAGACAGCATAGTCAACAGTCAGAAGGTGTCAGTACTGTTCTCAGGTCGGTTGAATTTGATTTCTTCCACTTTCTGCTTTCACACATTAACCGGCAGACCACAGGCGGAAACCCAGGAAAAGATACCTCACACACAGAGAGAGACAAACACATCGCAGTCTGAACACTGGACATAGAGGATGTACAGCTGCGACAGATATGTGCTCACGAAAACACACAATGATTTTTACTCCTGGAATCTGAATCTTACTGTTTAACTGGTCTTTTAAATGTTAAAAGAAAACAATCTTCAGGTTTAAAACTTTTAATTTCCATAATTTCTGCACTTTCAGCACTGATCCGGCTGGGGGGTGCAACGTTTGGGACTCACCAGAAAGACTTCTTGCTGCAGTGGATATTTAATTTTCTGCTAGCCTGTCATCAAACATCAGATCTAATCAACTCAATTATTTTCTCCCCAGTCAGTCAATCTTTGCAATATCCTCTTTAACTCTATCCTAATACTTTCTGCTGTAGGGAAAAGTTCTGTTAGCAAACTACTATCTTATTGTTTTTCCTTAATTCTAGAGGTTCACTGACTGTTTGTCTTCTGCCTCATTTCCACATGTTCTCTCTTCTACCTGTAACTTTTTTAGACTCCCTGACTTATTAACAGATGTTTACTCAGCTTTACAGAACCTACTATCCTTCTTTCCTGATCCACATCACTCCTCTTTGGTCCGTTCACACCTTCTAACGAATCCTACTGTTTGTTCAATGAGTGAGGAAGTACTGAATAAAGCCAGGGGACATATATTAGGGATAAGCCCAAAGCTTGAACACAGTCTAAATTTTTCATAATGAACTGCAACTCAATCCTCACCTCCATCATCTTTAGATCTCCTCTTATGGAAGTGGAAAGAAATCAATTTTTATTCTTATTAAGGGAGCCCTGCTCCTGCTTAAGTCTCTGATTCAAGTGTGTGCATATCTGATCTTGTCTGTCTCTTTCTCCAACTCCTGCCATCTTTCCTTCTTTTCCCCTTTGCCTAATTTATGAAACTTTCCTTCTTCCCTTTGTTTTCATTTTTCACTCACACCTGTCTCCCTATGATTATCCTAGTGCGTATCAGAGGCTCTTAATGAAGATTCACAACATTTTCCCCTCACCGCTAATACCTTATCAAAAGAGGAATCTCGTTCCAGAAAATCAATTTTCTTTCATATTATTAAGTCCTCCAATACTGCGCTTGCATGGGTGATTCCTTGGGTTTAGCGCTGCAGAGCAACAGTGAGACTTAACCCTACGAGCCCTCCAAACTCCAGGAACACACACACACCTGATGTCCCTTCTGACAGAAGAAGAAATTAAGGCTCAGGTAAGAGCAGAAAATGAATAAGATCATTGAAAAGAAAAAAAGAAAATTTTAAGCCCTAAAAATCTTCAAAAGGTTCTCCACATTTAGTTTTTAATTAATTTGCTCCCTACACCTCACCATCTACTATGTTAAATAATTTGAATGATTCTAGGTGGGCTTGAACTCTTTCTCGTGTATTTCCAATGTAACAAAAGATTCAGGCGTTCCAAAGCTACCAGAATTTGTGCTTTGCTCTTGGGTAATATAGGTTTGAGGGACCATTTTTCTTTCAATAAGCGTAGTAGAACAAAAAAAATCAATAAACCAAGGTCAAATTAATGTTACTAATCTCACCAGAAGAAATTTGTATGTCAATTTAAGTCAGCGAGAGGTTGATGTTATTTATGGTGCTCAAGGTGTGTCGGCACTTCTCGTACTGCTTTGTTAGTCTTTGGCGAACAAATGGCAGAGACATTTTAAATATGTTTCTTTTACATTTTTACCTTAAATGGAATGTTTAAAAAACCAAGACATCTTACCACAGGAGTTTTTTTAGCAAACACTGTAAAAATGACTTCATCCTTGTTTCCTCTGGTTAGATCTACATTTAACAGGTCTTCATTTTTATTCATTGATTTCTTACAACTTAAGGTTTAAATGAAGTGCTGTAGAAGTAAAAGTATTTGCACTCTTCTAATACAACCTTTGCAAATGAAATAAGCTCTTTTAAACTGATTTTACTAAAGGAAAAGCTTCCTTACCCCATGTGAACAAAGACGTCACCTCATTGTTATATTATTTGATTACCTCTGATTAACCTCCATCTGATAAATATTTGAAAGATGTGCTTTACAATACATCTGGCATAAAACTACCACGGCATGTAAACAAACAAATGTCATATTAAGTCAAACACAGTGATGTATTGCTCTGGAGCTGATTCACCGCTGCAGTAGCTAAATGATTTGATGGTAGTGATGGAACCGTGACGTATGCTGACGAACAGAAACTCCCGAACACCTCAAGCTCAGGCAACTTGGGAAATGCAGCAAGACACAAATTGAAAGCAAGTCAGAGACTTCTGAAGGACTTAAAAAAGTTCTCACATCAGTCTGAGATCAGGTGGCTTGTACTTGAAAAGCCCATCAGAGTGAATCTGTTGAAAGAAGCAAACAAAGATCAGACCGAAACTTTCACAATAAATATTGTTTGCGCTACACAGACCGTTTAGTACTATACCTTAACTATGAATAGTTTATCACAGAAATTGCAACTGGGGTCAGCTTATTTGTTGCTTATTGTGGCATAATGTATATGTTTTTTCCTTTTTCCCTGTTTAATTCTTAGGAGGCTGTAAACCTTTCATTGACTGGAACAGATACATAAAGGATTTAGTAAACGTATATGCTGGCAGCACCTAATTACTTTCTCGTTCTAATCTCTACTTCATTCATTATAAAGCTAATTGAAAGCATTTTCTCATCATCCAGGAAATGTTGGCAACTCAAAATGACCTTAAGTCTACTTAAGTTTGATAGATAGGCATAAGTGTCATGGTGCATCTGTGGGTTTAGTGGCATAGATTACACCAACTCTGACTGATATTCTAATAGTCCAGCAAAGGATCTAAATTTAAACATATTTCCAGCAGGGTTAAAATTTTGTTTTACCCATATGATTTGCCACAGAAACACTATTTTTTAAACTTGTTTAAGCCACAGTAACGTACCTTGCAAAAGTGTCCGTACCTCTTGAAATCTTCCACATTCTCTTAAATCACAACGACAGACTGTTTTTTTTTTTTGATGAAAAGAAAACACATCTGAAAAGTAGACCAGGGGTTACTGGATTAGGAGCCTCACCCTCACCAAGAATCAAGAATCAAGAATCAAGAATCAGTTTATTTATATAGCGCCAATTTACAACAGGTGTCGTCTCAAGGCACTTCACAGAAAATCAATTAAAATCAAAGATACATCATAAACAAATCAATTTGAAAAAGTTTCCAATCTAAGGAACCCCAGCAGATTGCATCGAGTCATTGACTTGCAGCATTCACTCCTCAGCAGATCATATTTGCTTTTGGCAGATGTGCAGAATTGTTGTGTCTTACAGCCATGACCTTTAGCATGTACATGTACATGTAGAAGTTCATACCCAGACATGGAGCAGCCAGAATCAGCTCCTGTAATTTTGAAGCATCAGTTTCTAATTGTAAAACGGTGAACTGCTCCATCTGGATCATAGGCCTAACACTGCCTGGTGCAGATAACTTCAAATATTTTTATGTCTTTTTTTATGAATAAAGGCAAAAAAATCAATTCAAATTCATTACAAATCAGTTTGTAAAAGTTTCCAATCTAAGGAACCCCAGCAGATTGCATCGAGTCATTGACTTGCAGCATTCACTCCTCTGGAATCAGCAGACAGAAACTATGGCTTGTGTTGTCGTTGACTTTACAGCAATCCCTCATACTGAGCATGCATGTAGCGACAGTGGAGAGGAAAAACTCCCCTTTAACAGGAAGAAACCTCCATCAGAACCTGGCCTGTGGGAAGACCAAGAACTTGTTGAAGGAACTGTACATCCTGGTTTTGATGGATGGATGGATGGATGGATGGATGGATGGATGGATGGATGGATGGATGGAGAGATATTAGTTGTGTTTCTAAAATGTATTTATTTTAGAGTTTAAATTTTTTAAACCCTGAAATGACTTATTTTTTTACCGTTTAAACTTTACACCAATACAAAGTGGAAGAACACAGGCATTTAAATGGAGATTCAAATCATGTTAACTTTAATTAAGTCCTCAGTATTATGGCACTTAATTTCAAATATGTTTTGATTATTTGATTGGTGGCACTCATATTCCTGTTTAAAACAATAATGCATTCCTCTGTGATGTTTTTATGTCTTTTTGAGGTAAACAGCTCAACGCTAAAAGTATTGGATCTATACGCAAGAAAGGAGGGCTTGTTCTCCATTACTTTTTCTAGGCCTGGTTCCAGCTAGTCCTGCTGTGACTTAACATAGGAATGAGGCCTCTGGTGAAGGAAGAGGCTCTACGGCAGAACTGCTGGGTGATAGATAAAGTAGGGCAGGGGTAATGATGAGGCATCATCGATGTAAATGATACTCAGGGAGGCCTGGCAAGAGGTGTGTGGGAGAGCGGTGAGCAGGTGAATGTGAAAAAAGGGAAACGAGGAGACACCAACACTCCTGAGAGATGGGGGAGGATGCGAGAGGAAGGGTGGGAGGAAAGGTGGATAAATGGAGGAAGGGAGAGAGGGAATAAGAATGATGAAGAGGGAGAGGAGAGAGAAACAGAGGTGTTGGGGTGGTGATGTATGTAGGCCTGTCACAGAATAGTTGGGGAAGATGCAATGTACTCCTTACGCTGGGGAAGCAACACCCCCACCCACTCAACAAAACACACACACACATTTGGCTGCCGTCCCATAGCCACCCACCACCTCTCCCTGGGTCAGGCCCGATGTAGGGGCTGACTAATAAGGTAAAGGTTGTTAGGTTGATCCCTGCCACAGACAGGTGTGTCTTCTGGCTGTGAGCTGGCAGTTGGAGGATTTGGGCGGTACTTCTAAACTTCTCACCAGCAATGCCCTTGAATAAGACACATAGTCCCACGCTGCGCTGTAGGTGGCCTCCAGCATCTCTGATGAAATGCAAATGTACGGCGAGGTGTAAGTGATAGAGGAGGAAATATGAAGATCTGTCTTCTGAAAGTGCACCAGTCAGACTGGAGGCAGAGAATAAGAGATTCAAAGGATAGTTAAGAACTCGGGAGTTTGTATGGAGTGCAGGATTCCGTTTTATTTGACCTGTGCATTAATACATTTGCATATTTTATTTGCATGACAATTTTCTATATTTAGCTTTTGTCTATTAACTAAAAAAATCCCTATAGTTCAAACTATTTTTTTCCATTAATCTCTGTACTTCAAGCGATGATCATATTTTTAGATGCAGTGTTTAGGACTCAGCAGAATGATTTTCTCGCTGTAGTGGATCTGTAATTTTCTGCTAGCCGGCCATCAAACCTCAGTTTGAGGTGAGGTTACATTCTGTTTAATTATCTTATCCCCAGTCAGTCAACATTTGTTTTATCCATTTAACTCTATCCTAATCCTTTATGCTTCATCAAAAAGGTCTGTTACCAAACTGCTTTACTAACTTCTATAGTTTTACTGACTGACTTGCTCCTTACACCCAAATGTTTTTCATATTGCCTGCTGCCAACGAGCCTTTGGTGACAAGCTGCTGCATCAAATGTGATGAAAGGAACCTCATCACATATCCTTCCTTTAAGCAGCAGTAAGACCTTATAATCATCACTGCTCCCAACACACTGACGTTTACATCTATGTTGTTATTTGCATAGTCTTCTCATCTCAACTAAAATCTCCTCTATTATTTGCAAAACTCTCTGGTTTTATTTTCACTTGAATGTATTTTAAAATTGTCGTTGTGTGAATTTACATGCTTTGCTGTTCCCCTATGAGAATATTTCTGTTATATTTCCATATAAAAATGTTCACCATTCGAAAGTTGAAAAAAACCTAAAAACGAATAACGTTTAATAAATATGTGGACATTATTATCAGTATTATTATTGGTTATAATGATTTTGTTCATTTCTGGTTGAGTTTTGTTTATTTATTTATTTAAATGCATTTTCTGTGTTTTTAGTAAATAAGCAACCTGTTGTAATATTCCTTATTTAAAGTCATAACACATAAACAATTTTGCCTGATTATGGAGAACAGCAGATCCTTCAACTACAAACTCTCTTTTCATTGCAGCTACTATATATTCAGTGTAAAATGTCAACACATCTCTTACTCTTTCTGACTTGTTCTTCAATTTTAATTTATCCTCCACCTTTTTATTAAGCCTGTGTGTCTCTTAAGCGATTAAACTTTATTAAGTACAAGTAAAGTAAGAGTGAATCGCTAATTATCTCTCATTATGAATGTTGTAAACTTAGGGTCGATTTAAGAAGTTGGTCTGAAGTTGAGAAGTGTTGCTGAGTGTGTGTTGGGTGATTCGTGTCAAAGACCACAGTAAATCATTCTCTCCACAGCGGTGTGTAGAGATACCCCTGTCCAGCACACACATGCTCGCATGCGCACACACTCCCAACACAGAAACTGTTGTCATGCCGCGTTACATGGAGCCATGATCACATTATCTTCCACTGGACTCTGCACACTCCTTCACGTATATGGCATTCTCCGTAGATTTCCGTCACACATACAAACAAAAACAATGAAGAAGCCATGGCTCGCCCGATGGGCTAGTTGAGAGGAGAGTGGCATTCGGGCCACACACACAAGCACACACACAAGCGCACACACATGCACACCCAGTGGTCCTGCTGACAAGCTCTTCCACGCCAGATTAATCTGGTTTACAGTCTTATCTGAGCAAAGATAGCAGCTCCACAGGCACATACATATATACACACACAAATATAATATCACAAACAACATTTGGACCAGGAGAAGGAATGAACTGGGGACACCGTGCCAGACACACACACACACACACACACACACACACACACACACACACACACACACACAAACACAGGGTAGAAAGAGTACAATTGTCTGCTTACCTGCAGGTGGGCCGGCCAGCAGCAGACATGGTCAACCAAAACAATATAAAGAGAGTTAATAAAAAAAAGACCCGAGTGAAAAGAGAGAAAGAGGTTCTACATGTGAGAGTTGCGAGAAAGTGGGGGGTGGCAGAAGAAAGTTTTGAATTCGACAAACATCCCATTAGTCACAGCAAGGCTTCTCTACTCACTCCCCATCCAGACAGAAATCCAAACTAAAGTATAGCAGAACCAAGATCTTCACAAACTTCTTCATCCTTTGAGATTTTGGTAACCTTGGCTTCTTCTTCTCTGCACTCACATGCCAACACTGCAGGTGAACTAATTCTTAAATAACTTTTAGCTTCCTTTAAGAGGCGGAAATTCGAATTAAAAGTATACTCTGTACAAGCTTTTTATTATTTTTATACGCTCATGTCACAACAGAACTAAATAAGTAGAAATACTAAGTAGAAATGCAAAATTTTGCTAATTGCTTCTCATTCTTGAGGTTTTTTTTTTTTTTTTTATATTTAGTCCCCTACTAAAATACACAGTTAAATCTTGTAATATTTAATAGTTTAAGTAATTGTATATCGAAAAAAGGCATATATGAAGAAAATAAAGGAAACAATATGAGCAAAACAGGAAATAATTTGAGAATATGCAGGGATAACTGGAGAAGAACAAGAAAAATGCACAAGAAAGAAAAAAGTGAGCTGGACCAGAATGTTTAACTCACTATCCTTCTTATTAAACCTTTGATTGTATGCATTTTCTTTCCTTTTCAGTAAATGTTTTAAGGTCATGACCTGGACACAAAATTAGGATATAAATGGAAAATACAATGAGGATTAGTTTAAAGATATATTTTAGATTGCTTAAACATGTCATTATTTTAAATCCTATACAGCATCCAGCTGTTACTTCATTTTGTTAATAATAATAATAGTAAACTTTGTGAAATTATATTATTGTAATATCCGCTTTAAGGGAAAAAATGTTAAGTCTCACTGGTGCCTGTATTAATTAATTTGTTTTAAAGAAATAACTTTACATTTTAGGCACTAATATGTGTTTTATTTCACCCAATCTCTTTTTCCCGTCTCTGTCATTCTGCTGTCAGGCGTGTTTCTCTTCAGTTGAGTAAAAACAGATTTGTTACAACTCTGTGTCTGCATGCTGACACCACCGTTGTTTATCATTACAGTGACAACAGGACACTAAACTCCACTTTTCACTCCTACCAAGGAATACTGGATGAATGTCAATTCCAATTTCTCACCAATTTCTCTCTCGGAGTCAAAAGCGGAGTAAGTGGTAAATATGAGTGAGAGCAAACAGACAAAACACATAGTCAGTCATGTTATCCAACTTGTGGGTTGAATTCACAGCTTTCTCTTTCACTCTCCCTTTCTTTATTTGAAGCACCTTCTTTCCATAGCATCCTTGGATCTTCCCTCCGCTTGTAATGTGGTCTCACCTGCTCTCTGTGCCTCACCGTGGACAGCTGTCTGCGTGTGAGCATGTGTGTTTGTGTTCTGTCTGTACTGAATGCTGTGAGTGGCCTCTACTGGCTGATTGAAGGGAAATGAAATGATTCATAGAAAATGAGAGCTGTGCCGCTTTCTTCCTCACACGTGCAAACTCTCTGAAGCAGGGGGGAAAAAACATGAACTAGTAGAATTTGAACCACAAAATATGCAACATAGATTCATTGTTTTGTTCATTTTTTGTTTCTGGCTTTGGAGCCGTTTGTGTGTCAGTGTGTGTGTGAGTGTACATGTATTTGAAAGGGGGAAAAAAGGCAACGTGAGGTACAGTGTACGGGGAACAGTAGGCCATAGATTTATTGCTTTCAGGGGAGTGGAAGGCTGCAGTCCTCAGGGGTCTGTCCTCACATCAATATAACAATGACATACATCGACCCAACAACGGCCCACTGGCTTCATCACTAGGACAAAGTAGCATCAATAGTTACACAGAGTGCTGCTACACTGGTTGAGATTTAAAAAAAAAGAAAAACACCAAAAAAAAGTGAAGTTTTTAAAAAAGCACACTAAAACTGACAGGATGCTTTAAATATTTATAATTTCCTACTTTGGTTCCTAATTTGGTTGGAGGATGTGAATCCACCTTCTTCATTGGATTATTCTCACTATGACACACATTTTGTCAGGCAGCACTTCTCTGATCAACAAAAATCATTGTTGTTCTCAATTGTTTATTGTTAATATTTATTACTGATCAAATTCCGTAGCTATTAAATTCTGTAAAGATACATGTGAATTTGTCTTTTTTTACTTGAACTGAATTTAATGCTAACATTTGGCATGGTATGTGATGGAAATCTAACAAACTTTGAATATGATTCAATACTTGATCTTTCACATTAGAAACAAAATCTGTCACTGACTGAGTTTGTTTGGAGATAAACAAAAAAAAATGTTTGACTTTCATCACTTATAGAAATGCGTGAAAATGTCCCGTCAGCACATAATAGGAACATTTCTTTAAACATTTAGATGTTGTTATTACCACCTCTTTATTAATTGCTACTAAAACATTAATCGAATATGTTGTCAAGTAACATTAAATCTGCAACAGATCTGGGATTTGCTGTGAGATAAAAAAATAAATATTTGTGACAAATATGAACACAATTAGGATATGTGTTAAATTACAATTGAGGATTATTAAATTTGTAAGAAGTAACTACTCTTATAGGAGTTTTAACAAAGGATATTTTAAATAAAATATATCCCAGTTGATACATTATACCTATAGAAACGTCACAAGAACATCATCAAGCACTGAAAACTGTCTTCCGTATTCAGTTACCAAAAGGGAAGACAGATTTTCTGGTTAGATATTAAACTTTTTAAAATAAGAAATAAAATAATAACTACCTATTATGAAAAAAAACAACAATAAATAATCTATATCCAATAACCTAAATTCTGCAGTATAAATCTTAAATTAATATTTTCTCATTCTATGCATGTGTGGGAGCTGAAATAGAGGTCAGCATAACTTATACTGTGCATTTGTTTGATTCTAAAACTTTAACAAGCAATTGTTTTTAATATTATTATTATTACAACACATCAAGAAACTTTTTATTACAAGCGTGTAATATGAACATGTATTTAGTTCTATATTAGTGATAAAATGTCAGAGATAAACAGGCAAAAAGAAAACAAAAAAACATTATTGGGTTGTTTTGGCAACACTATGGAGTAGACAATAGTTCAAACAATGGTTGAAAGACAGGATAGGAAACAGAATAGAAAGGAAAACAATGAAGGACAGGAGTGTTTTCAGAAGAGGTGGGAAAGAGAAACAATATGCCGTAATAGTGAGAGGGGAGAGTTTGTTGCCGCTGAGTGATGAAAAGTCCATATGTTACAGAGCCATCATAAATTATGTCCCATAACGTATGGTGGAGGGGCACAGAGTCTGGTGTGTGTGTGTGTGTGTGTGTGTGTGTGTGTGTGTGTGTGTGTGTGTGTGTGTGTGTGCGTGTGTGTGTGTGTGCGTGCGTGTGTGTGTGTGTGTGTGTGTGTGTGTGTCATCCAGAAATAGGACACCCACCCAGCTAGTCAGACAGCTAGCCAAGGAAACAAATAGCTCTCCTCACCACCAGGACAGACCTGCTTCACCTATACCTGCTACCTAATGCAGCAAACACTCACACGGGCTTATTGTACATGTGTATGAACTTTCGAAACTGACATCAGCAGGGGGGGCTTTAACCATTTCTATATACAGCTGTTAAAGATCTACAGCCTAGTAAAATATCAGTGTTTCTTTTAAAATATAAAGTACATTTAGAGTAACTTTTTTATGCCTTCATTTGTTTTTCCCAAATCAGCATAATTGTTTTACAAGGCAAACAGTATTAATACGAATGCATTTACTCCATCATGCATATACGTTTAATAATATTCATGTTTTCAGAGCTGTAATCTTTCCTCTGACTGAATAGAACACAGCCAGAGGTAGAGGCTGATCTTGCCCCAGTGTATGATTTAGGCCCACGAAACGCAGCGCTGCTACCTGACTGTCTAAGTCTCCCTGCTCTGTTTGTGTGTTTACTAATAAATCATCCCATTACACATCATAAGTAGGCCATCATAATTAATTGGCCAGTCAAGAGAAGCTCTCACAATGAGCCCCCAACGGTGAGCGTAGACATATGCTGTAGGGGGGAACTCTCACACAAACAGTAGGCCGCCTCAGTAGTGCACATGAAACTATAAAGCGACTTCAAATGTTTATTTATAGAAAGAAGCACTGATTACAAATGTGTGATCAAACAAACTGAGTGATTCTGTACATACTTTCATAATAAATCATATGTATAACACAATGATTCCACCTCATATCATATCATGTCATTTTTAGGGAAAACCTGCATTCTTCTTATGAGTTTGAACATATTTTGTGAAGTTATGGTGAATTCTGCACAGTATTATGCAAACAGAATGAGATTGCCAAAAAGGCGAAGAACAAACGTTTGACTTTTGCTCTCCTGCGGTTTCCAAATGCCCTTTCTCACATAACGCTGCTAAACCAAAGCAAGTTACACGGGGAGCAATGACTGCATCACAAACAATCTAATACAGAAGGTCAGCAGGTATTCACATGTAAACAAAAAAAGGACAGCGAACAATGTCCCGACACACATAATAAAGGATTGTCAAGTCAGTGTCTGTATGTGCGCCACGGGGACAGACTTCACATATCCACGTGGCTGCTTTGTTCCTGCTGCATGAACTGATGTAGCCGCATGTGACCAACGTCTTACCTGAAAGAGATAGGCTGTGAAAGTTTGTGGAGCTGTCAGTGTTAAAAGGAAACGTGGGGAAGGTGACCCTGGAGAAAAAGAATGAATGACCTCTGATACCCATCTTTAGATCAGAGGAGAGAAAGACACCTGATTAGGCTTTGAATAATTTAAAGGGACATTCCACACAGGCTTGTAACCCCACCTTCTAACACTCAGCTAAAATAAACAAATTGACTTCAGGTGAGTGGCTGATTCAAACCATGTGTTATTTATTGTTTTATTTATTTCTTAATTTATAATGGATTTTCTTTAAAAAAAAAAAAAAATCAGTAAAAATATTCAATCAGGGCAATCTACTCTTTTTTTTTTTATTGTCCGATCATTTCAGTGCAGATCACACGTTTTGTCGTTCACACAAGGGAAATTATGAGCAACAAAATATATTATGTGGGAATAAAATTTATTTCCATCACAGCATAAAACTCAAAGAAAACATCGGGCCAGCAGTGGTCAACTCCAGTCCTTGATGAACGCCATGCTGCAGTCTCTAAGATTTCTCCCTGCTCTTGGACCAGATGGCTGAATCTCCTCCTCTACTAGCAGTCAAGTCCTCCCAAGTCCTGCTAGTGACCTGATTTTAATTGTGTGTTAAAGGAATAATGTGTCTTAAAATTGCAGGTCACCCCTGCATTAGGCTTTGCTTCGAAAATGTACACTTACAGATGATAATGTATGTGTGAATACACTGAATGACACACATTTTTAACACATACTTAAAATAAAAACCTCAATAATTTATCATTAAAAGTCCTCTTTATCTACTCAGTTCAAAAAGGTTTGGTTTTACTGACTTTAGATCAAACTAAAGCAAAAACACAAGCTTTAAGTCAAACCTAATTGTAGGCAAATTTTGAATCAGCTCACATTTGACCGTTCTACAACAACACATTTGCTACAGAACAGTCTAGAAAGATAAACACAATGTGTAATTTAATAGATGGTACCGGCTTAATAGAGGTATTCCTCTAAAGAATGAAGACAAGATCAACCAGAAAATCATGTTTCTAATGGTATCAAATAAAAACGACTGCAGATTGTAAAGACAACAGTGGGAACATAAAGGACTTTGTTTGTATTTAGAGCTAAATCACATTGTAAACCTGTTGGAGTTTTTAGTAATGTGTCTGATGTAAATTTGTGATCAACTGCCTGAAAAAAAGGAGATAAACGTTCTTCACAGTGATTACATGCTGCTATTGTGGCTTGATAAAAGTTCTAATCTTTTTCTATTCGTCAGCCTTTCTTCACACAATCGGCATGAGGTAAATGGCACTGATCTTTTAATATGCAAGAAAAGTCATTTTTATGTATATAGGACATTTAGTATTATAGACAATTCAAAGTGATTAACATACAGATTTAAAAAATCCTCATCGATTTAGACATTTTCGGAGTGGAAACCTGTTTGACTTCTTCAGGGAGAGTGTTTCAAAATTTAGGAGCCTAAAACTAAAGCACAGCCCCCCCGATACTGATATGATACTAAATATTTACTTAGGCTACAGCTTGAATAGAGTTGGAAATTGCCCCGTATTAAAATGAAATGTGAAACACTTGCTATCGTGCTCTAAACAAACAAAAATGTTTTTTTTTCCTATATAGTAAATTAGTCCATTCTGAAAAATCTCTGACCAAGAGATTCTGAGCTGCTCAAAATGTCATTCCTTAAATCTACAGATTTGCTAACAATAAGGAACAGACTTTTTAATGGTACATAACAGAAAGCAGAACATTAAACGAGGGAAACAATCTGGATAAGTGTTTTATTTTCATATCAGGTGTGTGTTACCCTTGTGATGTACCATGACACCCATCAAACTTGCATTTACTCGATAGACTGGATTTAAGAAAAACAAACTGATCGCTCTCTGCATCTGCCAGGAAACACCAAACAGATTTTTTGGTCTAAGCTGGGGACCCCTGCTCTGACATGCGCCAGTGAGATGAGGGAGAAAAAGACGGAGGCCAAGGTCAAGTTTAACGGGGTCAAGTTCAGTCCATCTCCCTGCTGCACTGCATTATGCAGTCAACTGACAGAATTAGCATAGCTACCCGATTTAGCCAACCTCTTTCCCCCCAGTACATTACTATTACTATATTACATCCATACACAAACACACGCTGTACAGCAAAGAGCTGCAAAAGACACAATTTACGTTTTTTAGGCTTTTACTGACTCACAGCTTTGCCGGACGGTAACAAAAATCCAACTAAGAAACAATTATCCACATTTACGATATACTTTTTTCCAGAGAGCTGAACGCCGGGAGATTTCTACTTTAAACTGAATTTAAAAACTGCATAACTGTTGCTGTAACCAGACTTCCAACAAAAAACTAATAATTATGAGTAAATTGAATTAGTATTTTATCTGCATGATATCTAACCTGGTTTTCATGCTGCCTTTTTTTTTTTTTGTACTGCTCCCTTGATATACGTCTTCAGACAATCCTCAAATACTTTAAGGGTTGTCTGAAGGTTAATAAAGAACCAATTACAGACCGCATGAAAACTGAGAACAAACCAAAAAACATAGAAAACTCTCAGTGTCACATAGAGGTCAGCAATCAACAATCACAAAAGCAAAAACGTCGCATACACACTGATCATTTTAGTCAAGCACTGAGAGTGAATAGAAGAAAAAACAAAAAAGCTAAGTCTAAATTAAGATGTTGGATGCTGGCTTTCCAATAGGACCTTGACACAGCTGTTGACCTACTCATGACAGGATCCCAGTGCTGCGGATTTGGAATTCTATTAGTATTACCAGCTCTGAAGGAGGGGAGGGAAAGTGTCATGCAGTCATCAGGAAGAGGCCAATCCATAGCTTCTATCCATCAGCCAATTACTGGTGCTAAAGTGGAATTAGATAGGTATTGACAGTAAGAAGAGGTGGAGGGAGATTAGCAAGAGAAATGGAAACAGCAGAAGAACGGCTAAGCTGGAGGGGGAAGAGGGAAGACAGTGGACTCAGACGAGTAGAGAAAAAAGACACGAGGAAGGAGAGAGCAGGAAAATATGTTTTCTTTTATTATTTGTTAAAAAATGGAAAGAGAGACATGATCCGATTATTTTAATAGTTTAACAGTAAGCAAAACAAGAGAGAAACTGATAAAGCAATATGTGACACGTCCATCTAGCATCTTATTTTGTTTGTTTGTAACTTTGTGGTATAAAATAAATAACTTTACATGTTTAATAAACCACAAAACATTTTTGATTTTTGTTTTATGTCGATTATCATTTGAATTTTTTAATAGAGTTAAATAATGTTATTATTGCTTTATAAAAGGTTCTTGAAGTGAGAAAAAAAACTTTCATTTAAGAAAGTGAAGGTGGATTGCAGCGACACCAGAGAAACATGATATTTAAAAGGACAGAAAAGAAAGTGATGGTAAAAGCAGAAATTGTGTGGGAAGGAAAAGAGTCAGAAGAAATGGATAAAAGAGAGGGAGAATATATACTCAGAACTATGTAATGAATTTATGCATGGCTGGCAGATCTTTATAAGTTATTGGAAAAATAGTCTGGGCGGCGTATTGACACAGCTGGGTCTGAGATCAATACATTGAGAATGAGCAATACATTTTAATTTAAAACTGTTCAAACTTTAGCAGCAAATCCATGAGGCTCAGCGCAGGCTGCTGCCCCATCATGACACACTTTGACTCACACATACTCAAACAAACATGCCTTTCTGCACACACATACGCGCACTCACACATACAAATGTACAAATGCTGGAACTGACAAGGATACAAACTTCAGGCTTCCTGATCTTGCAGCCGACGTCGTCATGACAAGCATTCTGGGACTTAAATAACTTCAGAGGAAATTACTTAACCGAGATCCAACCTGGAGTTTAAAAACAAATAAGTCAATATGTGCATTGAACAGTTTTGTCAATGTTCTATATATCTGAAATAAAATGATAATGTCATTGTGTTTTTATGAGGAGAAGGCTTTTATTACCTCACTCCACAGCACAAAACCTCTTACATTTACAGTAAACAAAGCCTTAATGGTTGTAAAATGATTCGTACAAATGTGCACAATATTTAAAAATGTAGGATTTATAGTAAGAAACTTATTAGTAATCAATCAATAAAAGTAATTATCAGTGTGCAGTCTGCCATTGTCCTTTGTAAGCAACACAGTAGTTCGGGGAAAGTATTTGATTCAATCTAAAAACAATACTCTTCTTTTATAATAATGGACTTTTTTTACCCCAGAGAAAAATAAAACTGTTTATAAATCAACTCTGAACACGCCTCTGTGCCAGTATGAGCCGTGTTATTATACACACTGACGGGCCACTCTGGACAACTGTTTTCATTCTGCTCAATTAGCATAATTAATTAACATGAATCAATACAAATAAATAATTTTTCAGCACTAAGAATAAATTACACTACATCTCCAACTGATCCAGCACTTTGCAAAGCTTGTATTGATCTCCCAAGAAATGAGATAATACTCAGTGATGAGGCTTATAGTATTGTATTCCTATTGTAGCTGGCTCTCTGAATGCTCAGATCGTCCATCACTGACCTAGCAGCAAAAAAAACAACAACAAAAAAAAACTTTGTCAACCGTTTTTGGAGAGGGTCTACATTATTTACATTAAACAAATTTTATAAAGCGCCAATTTACAACATGTATTGTCTGAGGGCCAGTACCAGAAAATCATTTCATTCCAATTAAAAATGCATTCACACGTTAAAAACAAGTAGAATATTTGAAATATTTTACCATAATTTGATGTACTTTGGTGATCAAACACCAAAAACTATAAACTACAAGCTGGAAAATAAGTTGGAGGGCGCTTCTTTATGCGGTTAGAAATTTTATGTGAACCTCCATGTAGAAACAGAAATTAAAGCCTAGGGTATGATACAACCATATGTGAAATATTAAGGCTTTTACATGAAGACAAATACATTTTTACATACACATACTAGCCTACGCCTCCACATTGGCCTCTGCATTACTGTCAGGCTTTCACTGGCGTGGGTTAATCAGAAAAAAAAGGGGAAGGGTGCTATCTACTCACCACACTGGCGCGTTTATTGATTCTGTTTACACATACACACATGGGCAGCTTCTCATACACTAAAAAACTGACACCCTCATTCACCTGAAGAACAGCGGCCCGTAACACCCTCCTTTAACTAATCCATTGGCCTCCAAATAGATTTTCACATTCCACGCAGGGAGGGGGGGAAACACCGGAGCAGAACTGAAAGTGATATAAATGTATTAAAAACAGATGAACAAACATTGAAGAAAGATTTATTACTGGAGATTTTAACAAAAATGGGAGGTGGATGAATTGATTTTGGTTTTAGGGTGGGTGTTATAAGGAACAGTTTATCGGGTTGGCTCGGCTAAGATGCATTATTTTCCAATTGTTATCTGGCTTCACTGTTTAAGCGGCTGATTTGTGTTGTGTATTGCATTTTATGGGTAAGACGGAAAGGGGAACTTTCAATGATTTAGGTGGGATGTATTAATCAAAGGCAGCCGGTGTGAACCATAGATCGCCAAGCAAAAGAGGTACAGGTGACAGCTCATTCTGCTAAAGAATGTTTTGAGGCTGCACATCACCGCTTCTCAATTCCCCTTTTCCTCCTCAGCCTGTCCACCGCCTCCCTGTTTCCTGCTCTCTTCATCTCACTATCTTTCTCGGCTCATCATATAAGCCCCTCTTTCTTCCTCTCGTTTCTTTCTGGCTTTCTATATCCATGCCTCTTTTCCACAGTTTGATGCACACTTAGTTTTAATTTTATGAGGCTGAGAGTAGCTTTTAACCATCCATGCGGCAAATAAACTGGGGATTACGAGTATTTAGTGTTTTCCTCCTTCGTAAATGCTCCCACAGTGCTCAGTGACCTTTACTGCTGCCTCTGACATGCTAAGAGACAAGCCCATCATCATCATCAGGTTTATGGATTCACTCCACTATCATTTTGGAATTTGTATGCTGTTTGCCGTTGCAGCTTGTTTTCCAGTTTATCTTTGTGCTGTTTTTTCTATGTTAACATGCAGGTTTCTTCTGTGTTTTATAAGATAACATTATATGTTGTGTAGTTTATGTTATTTTTCATATTACCGTGGCTGGTTTGGCCCATGCTCCAATAGTTAAAATAGTCATCCCTTTACACAAACTTCGTAAACAAATATTTACGCAAGCTGGTATTATTTAAATGATCAGCAAACAAATTCACAAGGCTATTTGCAAAAGCCGAACACACACAAACCAGAGCGTGCACCTTCAGTTAATCCTCAAAGTTCGTACCGACGAAGATCTCTTAAAACCCCAGTGCCAGGTAAATAACTTATCGCTGCATCAATACAATTTATTCACAGTTTAACGAGGCAATATGTATTTAAGGGACATATTTTTGTTGTGTAAATTACACAAATCAAAACCCTTCATATTCCTGAAAGACCAGCAGCTAAATAGCTCAATTGGAATGTCACCAGACTTCCAATCCACAGGTCATAGGTTTGAATCCAGCCCAGGGCAAAAAATACACCACAGCATCCAGTGTGGGTCCCTAGGCAAGACCCTTTGCACTACTACCTACCTGGCACCTGCAAAATGGCTGCCTCTGTGTGGTTTACACCAAAAACAATTTCCTACAGGATCAATAAAGTATACATTATTTTATTGTTTGTGACAAACAGACTGTGTAAAATAAACGCGGTCTAAGAAAGCTGGTGGTAGGTCTCACAAGCAGAAGAAAGAGAGACAAAAGCAATGTTTACAAACATTAAATAATGCAAATAAATAAATAATGCAAAATGCATATCGAGTTTCATTGTCTCTTCCTATATATATAGATATTTCACAAAATTAATACAAAGCTAAAACCTGTTTAGATTTTATTCATAATAAGCCAAAATCTTGGGATTGCCATTTTGCTACTTTTTTTATTTCCACTGATACTGTGTATTTGGGGATGTGATTGAGGTTAAAGGTCTCCTTGTTAATAACTAAACCTCAAAACAGTCTTTCAGATTTAGATCTGATATTTGGCTAGGTCTCTCGCAATCATTCATCAGAATCAGCTTTATTTGCCAATATTTACTTTAAAATAAAGAATTTGACCTCTCTTTGATTTTGGTGTCTACAAGCACATTCTAAACACATTTCAAAAGAAAAAAATGTATGATTTTTGGGAATATATATGTAGTGTTTTGACCAAAACAGAAACTAAAAGTTGAATTTGTTCAAATATGTAAGGGATTGATCTTGATGATCTGGCTGGTAAAGATTCATCAGAGAAACAATCCCCACTAAAATGTGTAGTTTTCAAAGGACATGTTTCTACTGCAGGACAAATTCACTTTAAGTTAGAATAAACATGTTGATAATTAAGCAATAGATTGCATTTAATGCAAATGTACGACAACAACAAATAAGTTATGACTCGTGCTGGAACTGCAGTGCAAATAAATTACATTTCATGCATCTGTTTAATAAAAGGATGCTTATGAATTGTGAAGTGAATACAGAGAAACAGACAATTTGCACAGAACAATTATGAACAAAATATGGACTCAATAGCAAAGCTTTGTTTCCATCAATATTATTGTTGAAATCAATAAAAAGAAATGTTTAGAGAAACTGCCGACCTGTCCGGGGTGCACCCAAGCCTCTCGCCCTATGTGGAGATCGGCACCAGTAGACCCCCTGACCCTGCAACGAGTAGCGGGATGGAAAATGTATGGCTGTCTAGAGAAATGAAAAAAAAAATCTGCCTTGAAAAGTAAAGACCTTGAAAGTTGGGCGACTCTGTTTTCTTTTTAAATGTCTTTAGAAAACATTGTGCTGTTACACACACACACACACACACACACACACACACACACACACACACACACACACACACACACACACACACACCACTTAATGAAAGGCTATTTGGCCTGGCCATACACCTGTGGTCAGACCTGTTTTCAGTTGATTTGTAAGTTAGATTGGATATGCAATGAATCAGGTCTGTTTGTGAATGTAAGTCATTGTAGTGCAGTTACATTTACAACAGGTCCACATTGTGCAATAACTGTGCTGAACTAATAAATTATCAGTTAGGAACAGGCATTATATTTTAACTTTACATTAAAAATGACACATTCCATGTGCGCTTCGTAATAGACATCCAGTCGTTGCAGTCAGCGGGATTTACAAAAAAAACATCAGTGGGTTAAAAACAGTTTCAGCTCAGTCAGAATGTCTTCGTTACACTCAGTGAGTCACAAATACAGGCTTACTGGTCCATGTGATTGGGTGGTAACTGGTAACCATCAGGTTCTTATTGAAAAGTGGGGAGTATGTAAAAGCAAGCATCATTTCACTGCTAAAAAAATAATACATATTCAAATCAATAATTGCTAGGAAGCAGTATGACGTTCACATACAAAATGTAGAATCATTCCTGGTTTAAAAAAAAGGAGTTAAACCCAAAGACCTTTGATCCAAAGTATACAGACGGTGGTTGTTACCCAAATGGCTATCAGAAGAATTTTTTCACAGTCTTTGAGTAACTGAGAAGGAATACATAAAAATAACAAAGTTGCTGGAAACGTTTACAAATTGTAGCCTATAATACATACACAAACATAGTACAACATCTTTTCTTACCAGCTCAATTTTAAACAGAACATTTTAACAAATTCACACCCGGAATTAGCCAGCGAATAAAAACATTTGACTGAGGGGAATGTAGGAGAACACAATCTATTAAACATACGCTTAACATAAAGGAGGGTCCGTAGTTTTAGTAGTTAAAGTCCAGGCAGGATTGATAGAATTGTGATACAATATATGTAGATACAGAGGTTCATAGTAGATGCGATTCAGTTAACCATTAAGAACATCCAATTGTTACTGCTGAACAAAAGCCGACTGTATCTGATCCAAAACCACTGTGTGTCCTCATGTGCTTCCAAATAAGCGAGTGGGTTGCACATGTCTGTCCTCTTTGTGTGTCAGAACTGATTGCTCTTGACTTCATTAATCTCTGCAGTCTGGTTATGATTAGGTCTCTGAAGCATGCCAAAGGACATTTGACACACTTTCCCACATGCACATTGTCAGGTTTGGCCACCTCTCCAGCCTCTTGGTCCAAACCTTTAGCTGATTACTAAGAAGATGAAGTTTACTAAGAAAATAGGAAGTTTTGCCCATTTGACTGAAAGAAAGTCCTGGCTTTAGATGGTGGCCACAATGTTGCAAAAATCAACTGTGTTTTTTAAATGTTCAGTGATACCACCATTTAAACAGCCTCATATTTAAGATTAAAGCCTTATAAGTCTTGTTCTGTCTGACTTCAGAGTTAAACCACACTGAAACTGAATGTTTGGATCGCAAATCTAAAGAAAGGGTAGACAAAAATTAAATCAGACCTGTCAACACTGTCAAGGCAAGGCAAGTTTATTTTTATCGCATTTTCGTGTACAAGACAATTCAAAGTGCTTTACATAGGAAAAAAGAGCAGAAAATTAAACCATAAAATCAACTTCGAATTTAAAAGAAATAAAAATAAAAAACAAAAACAAAAAAAATAATAATATTCTCAGTTGCTATATGCACAGTGAAATAAGGCAGTTTTCAGCCTGGATTTAAACAATGGCAGAGTTGAAACCTGTCTCACCTCTTCAGGAAGACTGTTCCAGATTTTAGGAGCATAAAACTGGAATGAAGCCTCCCCTTGTTTGGTCCTGACTCTGGGCATGGAGGCCACTACCTGAGGTTCTCAGAGTCCAGGCTGGAGTGGGCCTCAAGAGGCCAAGGATGCTAGAAGCGCCTGCACCTATTTTATTAATTAGTTCACTTTGATTTTGATATTTTATTGCCTTTCTCCCATTACAGTACATTGCCAGTAAACTTCCCTTTTTATTCATCCTGTCAGTCCTTTCAGTGCCGCTTTTCAGGTTGTCCACAGGGGGTTGCCAAAGTCTCCGCTGCTGGAGCACCTTCTCCACCTGCGCACCTGTCCGGGTGCAATCCATTGCCGCTAACGAGCTGAAGCAGTATAAGAGGAGCGGTGGACCATCTACTCGACGCCCGAGTATTAGTTGCTTCCGGTAACCTTTAGCTCTCAGCGCCAGCTTTCTTTAGTTGCTCTCAAGTTATTACTTGTTCTCTAGCTTTATGTTTTGTGCCTCAAGTTCTCCTGTTATTAGTTTCAAGTTCTTTAGTCTCCAGTTGCCTTAGTCCTCAGTAGTTCATTTATACCCTAGCCTTTTGAGAGTTTTTGTAGTTTTGAGATTTGTTTATTTTGATACTTTGATTATTTTGATACTTTTGGTTTTTTCCCCTTCTTATGTCCCTCATCTTCTCCTGTGCTCCAGCCAGGTTCCTACCATCACCAGTGATCAAAC
Organism: Orestias chungarensis; assembly: GCA_032876305.1. Classification (NCBI taxonomy): domain Eukaryota; kingdom Metazoa; phylum Chordata; class Actinopteri; order Cyprinodontiformes; family Cyprinodontidae; genus Orestias; species Orestias chungarensis. The sequence continues at coordinate 311,191 of JAVLVB010000572.1, read as the reverse complement.
CTTCGCAAGAATCACATGGTCGCCACAATCCTCTGGTTTCACCGCTCCTCAGGCTTGGCTCAGTCTGCTCGCTCCAACACTCTTCACCAGTTGTGCTCTCCCCCTGGACAACCTTTCCTCCTGGACACAAGCTGAAAGGACTCACCACTCACTCCTCCCTGGCATCAACAACCTCCACCAAAAGTAAGAAATTTTCATTACCCATCACGCTTCGTCCACATCACCTCACCTGTTCACCCGTCAGTGGTCTCCGGTCTCCCGCGTCGTCCCTCCATCCTCTGAGTTTCCTCTAATGAACTGTTGCCGTTCCCGCTGTCTCTGGATTCCCTCTGTGCCCGCTGTCTCTGGATTCCCTCTGTGCCCGCTGTCTCTGGATTCCCTCTGTGCCCGCTGTCTCTGGATTCCCTCTGTGCCCGCTGTCTCTGGATTCCCTCCGTGCCCGCTGTCTCTGGATTCCCTCCGTGCCCGCTGTCTCTGGATTCCCTCCGTGCCCGCTGTCTCTGGATTCCCTCGCCGTGTTCACGGCTTCTAGCTCCGAACAATATACAAACCTATTCAATAAACTCTAAATTATTTGCACTCCTGAGAGTCCTCTGTTTCATGTGGGTCAAAAGCTTGAATAACATGACACACCTGTCCCTAAAGTTATTACATAGGCTGTACGGAGAATTGTTATAAATCCTTTCTTTTGCATTGCAAGTCAATGACTCGATGCAATCTGCTGGGGTTCCTTAGATTGGAAACTTTTTCAAATTGATTTGTTAGAATGTATCCTTGATTTTAATTGATTTTTTGTAAAGTGCCTTGAGACGACACCTGTTGTAAATTGGCGCTATATAAATAAACTGATTCTTGATTCTTGATTCTTCTTGATTCTTCTTTCCATCCATCCAGCATCCTTTTCTTACCTGGGATCAGGTAATGGATGCAGCAGCCTAAACAGAGAGACTCAGACTTCCCTCTTTCCAGCTACGTGGGCCAGCTCTTGTGAGGGAATCCCAAGTTCCTACATTGGGTCCCAGGCCTCCTCCCAGTATGACCTGCCAAGAATAGCACACCAGGAGGCATCCAAACCAGATGACCAGGCTCCTCAACTAGCCATTCTCAATATAGAGCCCATGCCAGATGACCAAGCTTCTCCCCCCTATCACAAAGGGAAAGTCCAGAAACCATGTTGAGGAAGTGTCAGGTTGGGATCAATGACTCGAGCAGAGGTGGAATTGCGGGAATAAATCATTTATTTATGGCGAAGAATAATGAACATGAACAGGAACAACGCGGTACAGGAACGTAAATAAACAGAGAACTGAAGTGAGATGCCGGGACTACAAACGTGAAGAGACAAAACAAACAAAATAAAAATAAACCAGCAGATAAACACAGGATGGGAAAATAAACAAACATAAAAATATAAGAAGAAACACGGGAGGAATCTGAGGCAATGAGGGAGCAAACAACTGAGGAATAAAACTACAAACAGCAAAGAAGGACACGAGGATAACCATAGACTATAAAGAAACAAAAACCATAACTACAAGGGAATGGAGGAGAAAGAAGGAAGAGAGAGAAAACCAGCACAGAGAATCAGCGAGCGAGAGGGGAAGGCTTACTGGGAGCCGTGGAGAAACTGGCAGGAGGAGCAGAGAGACAAGGAGGTAAGCAGACGATCCAGCGGTGAGTGAATGAATTAACCAAGCTTAAATACTGAGGAGCAGGAGGTTGAGTGGTGGAGATAATGATTAGAAGATTGAGAACAGATGTGAATGATGATTGAAAACAGATGAGGGAACACACACATAAACACACACACAGGGAGAAACAGAGAGCAGAGAGTGAAGGAACAAACTAGAGAACACTAACAAAAATTAACCAAACTAGAAAATAACCTAAAGAAAACAATAACTAATAATATAAATAATGAAAACAACAACAAAAACAAGACTGCTTATGACAAACTGAACCAAACCAAAAACACAGATATGACAGGAAGTCCATTTTGTCCCTTTGTATCTTTACTCTCTTTCTTTGGCCATTACCCAAAGTGCATAACCACAGATGAGGGTAAGAACATAGATGAACTAGTAAATCAGGAGCGTTGCCTTTAGGCTCAGCTTACTCTAAACCATGACAGACAGGTGTCACGCCACCGTGATTACAGACATCGCATCAGTCTGCCTGGTAAGCTCCCACTCTCTTCTTTGCTCGTTTGTAAACAAGACCTCAAGAAACTTCTCTACTTGGGGCTTGACTTCATCTTGGACCCGTGGTAGACACTTTACCTTGTTACAGCTCAAGACCATGGTCTCAATCTGGAAATACTGATTTTCATTCCATACCTTTGTGTAAATCAGCAATACCATTCAGATGGACAAAAAAATGATAGCAAACAGGACCAGCAAATGCATAGGAGCAGATGAAAAGAACAAGTGGGGTGTGATGGTAAAGTGTTACAAAGAGGGAGAGTTGCAAGACTACACCCTGCCATGATCACAGCACATGGTGGATGATTTATTTTCTGCCTCCAAAATTGAGTCGGTGAAAAAAAAACTAAAAAACCCTCTACATTCTATTAAACTACTGAGGGTTTTATATTGAATGAAGAATGTGATAGTAGGCGTAAATGTGTAGAATATAAAGCATAGTCATCAAATGTAGCAATCATGGGGAAAAAAACCGCCTTGATCTCACTTTCAACATCTTGTTCTGCTCTGATTCTCATTGTGTGTTTCCTCCTTTCAACAAAAAAGAAAAAAACATTTGGTAAGATTGGCAAAAATACAAATGTGTTTTCAGATTAGTTAAAGAAACTCTTACTGACAGGCACTCATGCTTCTTGCAATATCATTTTAAAAGTCTATGTACGAATAAAGAATACATCAAAAACAGTTTTAACAGCCTCTAAAAAACTATGGGAAGTTAATTAAATAAAAAAATTGGGTTTTATACATAAATAAACGAACAATTTAAGATTTTTAGGGTTAAAAGCGTTAAGTTCCTGGGCTGCCCTAAGTGGATGGATGGATGGATTAAAAACAGGTATGGACATTTAAAAACATGTGTTTCTAAAATATTTAAACATATTTATAATTATTATACATTTTAAATGTTACATAAAAATATGTAATAAAATCCAAGCAGGTTAATAATGTGGCCATTTTAATATTAGAAACTCATTATAAGAAGCTGTAAGAACTCGAAAAGTTCATCAAAAGGTCTAAAGGAGGCTCTTGTTACTTTTAATTGTCAAGGTGCACGATTAAAGAGAAGGTAGTTTATTGGAGGTGTGCAGGGAGGAAACATTTGTTTTCAGATGAAAACATGGAGGAAAGATTAAAACGAACCACAGAGAATTGGAATTGTAACTCTGCAACTCTGACAATCTACATATTGCTATCTGTGGTTTAATATTACCGTTTTATTACAAATTAAACCCCCCATTTACAAGAAACAAATAATAAAAACAGGTTAGACATCTATTGGTGATTTTTTTTTTCATAATGAGTCAAATGTTATTTAAGGGTTAATGTCGTAGCACACCCCACAAGTTTGACATTAGTGTGAATGGGCCAATCAAAGTCCAGACCTAAACTTAATAAATGATTTGTTTTCAAACTTGTACATTGAATATCTTTATCTAGTCGTCTGATGAAGTAGTTAACAAACAATATGCTAAATGCCTTTGTATAGATCTACCAGTCTGATAGATACACACCTTAAATGACCCATTGTTGTAATTGCGGAATAACGGGTTTCAGCCAATGCGGACTAGTACATATTTAATTTCCAACTTTTGTTTGGGAATAGTCATATTTCTTGATTTTGTTGCTCTAATTTACATCGGACTTACATCCACTTTATATAAATTTGATAACATTTTTTCCTGAAAACATTAACCGTGGTGATCCACAAAGATAACATACTGTCACATTGTTTGTGTGTGTGTGTGTGTGTGTGTGTGTGTGTGTGTGTGTGTGTGTGTGTGTGTGTGTGTGTGTGTGTGTGTGTGTGTGTGTGTGTGTGTGTGTGTGTGTGTGTGTGTGTGTGTGTGTGT
>JAVLVB010000572.1:277392-295669 GCA_032876305.1 Orestias chungarensis | reverse complement strand
GGGGGGGGGGGGGGGGGGGGGGGGGGGGGGGGGGGGGCTGATTAAAATACTGTTTACAGACTTTTAATGGCTGAACTACTATTGTCACCACATCACCCCCCTCCCACATTTTTTGTCTAAAATGAGCAGAAAATTAATGGTAAGAGGATAAAACTGGGGTTATGTGCTCAGCTCTAGAACAGGGATTGAAATAAGTAAATGCAGATTTGTTGAATGCTTTTTCGGATCACTGCCTTTCCTCCTCAAAAACCCAGCTGCGTTTTAGTCCACATCGTTCCTCTTCAACCTAATTAAAGATCCTGTTGTTTTTGCACATATAGACTTACAGCCGCGCCCTCAACGTGCTCAGGGTGTTAAGTTCTCCTTTTGCTTCAGATAATCACATGTTTATGCAGTTAGACTGAGGTCACGATCAATTAACACTGTTCCGTGATTCATTGAAAATATCCGCCCTGTGTTAGGTATTTAGTCCTTGGATCTCTCTTGACCTGATCGCTCACCCTAGAAAGTTCTGCTGTGGCATCCACCAGCATGGCTGTCTGTCCCAGTCACTTAACACATCATTGAGTTCTGGAATGATTGGGCCCATTGAGCGAATGTTGTTGTAGTAGTAATACTGCGCTATTATGTCCCTCGTTACATCGCTCTCTATCCTTTCACACTATCCTTTTTAGAGTCTCTCTGTCTAATGACAGTTCACCCCAGCTCTAAAACCATCTTTGCCATTTCATTAGGTACAGCAAACTAATCCCTGCCACTTATGCCATCCTCTTCCATACACGGCTCCTTTCCTCTCTAACTTTCACTTCCCTCAATGTTCCTCTCTATCTTAATCTATTTAGTGCCATATCTACCGTCTCCCTGCCACATGTTCACTGTGTCCATCTTCATTTATCCCTTCTCTCTTTCTGCATTGCCTAATGAAGTCAGGACCCTAGCTAAGTCCCCTCTCTCCCTCAGTTTTTCTTGATACCCCAACAATTTATCACTTTGTCAGGGTGACACTTAAAGTTCCCAGGCTTTATTAGGGGCATGCAGTGGGACGGTGGGGGCAATAATGAAAGCAGAACAACCATGCTTTGCATATTTACAAAATGTCCTGGTGTCAATCGTCGCCACCACTCACTACATGAATAATTTTTCCTATATCTTCTATAAACATATGGGTAATTATTAGTGCCGTAATCACATACATAATTCTTGCTGTGATCCTGCAACACTGCAGTGAAACCTTTTAATTTATCCTTAAAAGTGGCAAATTGGAAGAATGAAGAGAATATGGTGGATTGCCACTGGGCTGAGCTGCACTTTTTCTATTCCATAAGCTATATTGCCCCCTTTTCTCTCCATACTTCCTTGTCATGTGTTTCCTCACTAAAGTTTTCTTCATTCTCCTCTCCCTTTCTTTCCCTCTCTGTCTTTCTCTGTCTCTCGTGTCCCTTCCAAGGACATTCATAAAAGGGGAGCTTCTATGGTGGAGATAGAGCTGGCAATCCCTGCGATCACTCTCTGCCTCTCGCGTCAGTATTTATTTTGCTCTTCTTTCCTTCTGATCCATTCTGGGTATATTTAAGTTCATCCATTCAGTCTGATTCATTCTCTCTCTTTGTTACTGTATCAGTTGTTTTATAAAAGTGTGACGTTGGGGAATGTGTTTTTATATGGGCCTTATTTATTTCAGCTACTGTTTGCCTTAATTCCCGACTAATATTGATTTAATTGATTAGTTAATCAGTCGGTTACTCGGCTAAACGCCCCCAATGTTTTTAAGGTTGCTGAACACTGAATTAATTCAGAGTTAGAGACCAAATTGACTCATTGTATAGATACTCCTTGCCAACTATTGAATCTTTCAATCGGACCAATTATATCAGCCAATCAGGTCAAGGCTCCATTAACTATTTAGAACCTGGGCTATTAGCTGGTCGGTCCAAAGGTGTGGCCTACTGTCCCTTGGATTATACCTCTCTGATATTCCATCAGTCCTTGAACCCCTGTTGTGAACTAGAAGGTAAATTATTGAAGAAATACTGGGGAAAAGTAGCTGTACAATATTTTACATTTAAATAATTTAAACGTCCAGGGGAAAAATGTCAGAAATGGTTTGCAGTTATTGGAGAGTGGTTATATTAAATTAGCATGTTCAACAGCTTAGAAGCCAGATAACGTCAGCTAACGTCAAATGGCTAACGTGATCTAACAGATGTTGTCTCAAGGCACTTTACAAGAAAATCAATAAAAATCAAAGATACATCATAAACAAGTCAATATGAAAAAGTTTCCAATCTAAGGAATCCCAGCAGATTCATGGAGTCATTGACTTGCAGCATTCACTCCTCTGGAATCAGCAGACCAAAACAATGCCTTGTGTTGTTGTTGACTTTACAGCAATCCCTCATACTGAGCATGCATGTAGCGACAGTGGAGAAGAAAAACTCCCCTTTAACAGGAAGAAATCTCCAAGAGAACCAGGCTCAGTACAAGCAGCCATCTGCCACGACCGACTGGGGGTTTGAAGAGACAGAAAACTAAATTAGCTCCCAAGCATCTAACACCCTAGTCCCAAAGACCCCAGCAGACCCTGTGATGTTCTCCCTTCACGCCCCATCATTGATGGCACCCCATTGATCATTTGCATCTGAAGTCCTTATTCCATTAAGGGGGGGGAAAAACCCTCTTCCTTATATTAAACCTACTATAGTCAGATCGACTAATTTAAATTGTTCAGTTTACAGCTTATCATACGAAGAAAAGTGGGTTCAAACATAAGAGTCCCAGGCATTGTTGGAACAGTTTCCTTAAGGAGATGTTACAAAAGTCAGTGCAGTTATATCTTTTCCCCATCATTTCAATTTAACTTGGTCCAGCACACACACACATTTCCAAACACACACAGGCAAGGGAACGGCCTGCGTGCCGAACAGGGCTAATGAGGGTTGTATGTTGTGGTGGCTGGTTGGGTCGACACAGATCGAGGTGCCTTCAGCCGTTACAAATCTGTTTGGCTTTTGTCCACTACACAGCAATTAATAACACTAGGACTGGGGGCAGGAAAACAAAGGTCACCTATTCAGCCAGAGCCAGACAAACACACATGCACACGGCCCCAAATTTGCACGTGCTGGTGAAGTATTTTGTAGATTACCATGAACACTAAAACAGGTGAAAATGTCTGACATGCACACGGCGTCACACAGTCGTGACGGTTTTGTCTAAGCCAACCCCTCAAACCCGAAACATGCAAACTCAGTTACACAAGTTCATGTTCTGTGAGGTGTGAATATATAGAAGTACAAATATGCACCAGGTTGTTTGTGTATAAGATTTTCAAAGTAAACCAGAACCGTTTTACATTAACAGGTAATTTTCCTGTTTGCTTGGTTGACAAATAGAGGCCAGCACCCTTAATATTTACACTTCATATAACCCCCCCCCCCACACACACACACACACAATATTAAATAGCTATGCTTAATATTATAAACATACACATTCAGATTTGCACCTTTTCTTATTACACACAAGCAAACACTGAGCTCTGCATATTTCATTTATTTTGTAATTTAATCTGGTTCTCTGGAAGGAATGAGAATGCGAAGGCAACGAGACCACATTGTAATTCCCTTTTAAATGTCAGCCGCCGCAGAATGTGTTAACCTCACATTACGGAAACACTTTGAATATCTGGATTCGGCTGTGGGGACTTGTAATTGAAAACAGAAGTTGAATAGGGGGGAGAAACAGCAGAGAGGAATTAAAGAGAAAGAGAACGGATCAGAAACTAACAAAAAAAAAAAAGGTTGCAGGATTGTTGAAGAGCTCTGGCTAAACTCTTATTGCTATAACGCCTGCGGAAATAGATTGGTTTTACTCTTAGCTTTGTGGGCGTCTCTTCAAATTATCATGGCGTATGTGTTTTAGTAATTGTTTCCAATTCGCCTTTTAAGTTATTACCCCTTTGTAACAATAAGGTTGTGTGATTGTGGAAGGAAATAGCTGCGTATGGGGTTCTAATGCATCCCATTTAGCCAGCTTCACTAAACAGATGTCACAGACGGACCTGTCCTGACTGCTGTGATGAAATATATCCATCATCCTCCCACTTATACCCTCTCATGCTTCCAGTTAGCTTTTTTTTTCCCTCCACAGAGTCTCATTTCCTTGTTTTTCTCCCACTGCGTCATTGCCTTTTCATGTCTGCCCCAGTGTGATTAGGCAGTTTTTTTATTGCTCTGAAGGACACTTCAGGGAATCGTGGGGCTGTGCTTATAAAACAAACTAACACTTGCACAAATGCTGTTTAATTGGGTTGGCATTGTCTAAAGAGTTAGTTAAACCTCATGGTAATGTTCTAACATAGTGTTGAGCACTAAAACTGGATTTTCTTTTTTGAGATCATTTTAAATACCTTTTTTTTCTTGCATTTCAATATTACTTTGATTTTTACCTTTATTCTCCTTAAAGAAAATCGAGTCAATGAAAGAATTAAAGTATAAACGTGATATTGAAATAAACATGGATATATTTGGCTTCATGTAGGAATGAGATGGATGAGATGGAGGAACTGCAGAGAAGAGAGAGGGAATATCTTGAGGCCGCAAAAGAGCAGAAAAGAACCATTTACAAAGCTCATCGACTGCATCACCTCATCAGCACAAACCAGGTTGGTATGTAGTAATGCAAAATATAGAACATACCACATTTTATCATATCACTCTAAAATTGTGTTTTAGAAATATCAAAGCTTTTCTCATAATTTTAACATTGTTATATTATTACTTGTTTAGCTTTACTTCACAATAATATTATTAGGGTAATGTTAGCTTTTTCATCACCCAGATAAATTATATACAATAAAAATTTTATGTTTTTGTTTTTATTTATTTATTCACTAATTTGTTCATTCATTTATTTAGTTATTGTGTGCAGTTTTTTTCCTATTGAACAACATACATATATGCTAACAATATTTCTGTTGCATTTTCCTAAAGATCTCTGTAATGTGCCATATCTGTTGCCAGCAATTGTAAATTTTATATATTCATAAAAACAAATTCCCAGACTTGGATTGGTATTTGACGACAAATCTGGATAGATGTGAACTTTTATCCAGAGCTTCCAGCTTGAGCTCTTTTTACCCAATTATTACCATTTTCTACAAAAAAAACCTAAAGTGCTTAAAAAGTGACACTATGAGGTCAAAATTGTGTGAAATCAAAATTGTATGGTCAGTTCAAAATGGCAAGACTTCACACTGTTGCACCATTGGATCTTAAGAAGGTTCTAAGTACAGCTTTGAAATTCAAAAACAAGAAATGGTAGCGACCCTGAACCGAATTGCGAGAAAGTATTTTTACTGAAAGAGAATTTTTTAGCAGTTGATCAAGTTTTACATCAGGGGTGCAAAACAGTGGCGACCTCCCAGAAAGTTCAAGTGTTCTAACAATTTGGATCAGGAGCGTGTTTGTAGGTAATAAACATCAATATCTTCATATGCCAACATTCAAACATAAGCATTTTAGAACTACTTTGTCTTGAGATAAGCACTATAGACAGAGTACTTCACTACAGATGGGACACAGAAAAAATAAAAATAACTATATATATAACAGTTCTTTCTTTTTTTTTTTCTTCATTTTGTCAAAGGAAGAGGGCTGTGTGGAGTTAAGTTGAGTGTGTACACATAAGTCCTCATGGCTCTTCTGATGTGCTGAGTGGAGTATTTTAGTTCTTCCCCTGATACAGGTGCACAAGGTGTGTGTCTGTGTCTCTATGTGTGTGTGTGAGTGTGTGTGTGGCATCCACAAATCTCTGACTCCCCACTGGGATCATAATGAAGACAAAGCACACTGGTCACTGTTGATTCAGCACCAGTCCTCTCACTTTTTCTGTCTCATTCTTTCCTTCATGCCTTTGCTGCTGTTACTGTCATCTTCTGATTGGTTTTAAGAGGATTATGATCAAAGACGGGATTTTAATGCAAGTAGTTATTTCTGTTTTACCAGTTGGTGTTTCATTTCATTTATCTAAGGATTTTATAAACATGCAAGAAGGAAAAGTAAACAGAAGTAGAGTTCCTGTGGTATTCCTGTCTGTCTTTATAACTCAATATACATTTTTGTCTTCCTGTCTCTGCCTCTGCATATGGCAGTGGTATCTCTCCCTTAGTAGCTCTGACCTTGTCAGCTGTGAATAGATGGCTCTCCACCACAGTTCATCCTTTCTCACTTCTCAGACCCTACGCCACACACACAATCAGCCAACACGCAGACACACACTTACACAGATCCTCAAACGCGCCTTACCAAAAGGCCCTAAGTCCCTCTGACAGAGACAGAGATGCAGTGTTCCTGGGGTCAACATCATTGCTCTTCTTGTAGCTGGCTTGGTACTTTTTGGGGTTTGTGTGTGTGTTTCTGTGTGTGTATGTGTGTGCCAGCAAACTCCAAAGATCATAGGTTTCTCTCTGTACGAATATATTTAGGCATTCATGTGATGTTACTATACTGCTGTCTAGCTGAGAGTGCAGGTATAAAACAGTCCTTGGGATAAACGTCCTGCTCTGCTGCTGATGACCCAAATTGGAAACATTTCTGATGAGTTCAATCTTTACTGTGCTGCTCCTAATTTCTTTAGATTATACAACAAAAACATTATTGTTCCTGTCCTTGAGTGACCCCTCAAAATAAATTAGAGTATTATTGGTAGTCAGAAGTTAGGAAAGTATTTTGTGTAACAAATAAAAATCTCTCCAAATTACTAAAATAGTTTTTATTATTATTATTATTTTATAGGTTTTTAGATCTGATTAAGTGAACTAAACACACATGCAGGATATCCAACTTATTCATAACAGATAATAGGTGATGTAGCGAGAGTAGCAATAAACATTTAATATAATTTTAGTAGCTCAAATTTTAGGAACATGTTTAATTTATTAGATGTTTTTGTCTTCACTTTTGTGAATATGTAATTATTAGTGTCCTGCCTTCCTAATAGTAATTTAAAAACAGATTCAGTCAGCTATTGTTTATTTATTTTTATTTTCTAACCGTGTGTATTACATGGAAAATCCATATTTTAAACATAAGAGGACTTATTTTAAATGTACTAATTTCCTGTTTTGGTTACAACGTATTTCATGGTTAGTTGAATCTAACATTTAGTTTAAACTAAATCATATTATCTAGCAGTGAACTATTGTCCAATTAACTCAAATTGCCATGCATTTAAATAAATTGAGTAAGGTTTTACTTGATATAACAATTTCCCACTTCTGACTTCTTTTCTTCCTCTCTCTGTTGTCTCAGTCTTAAAGTGGCTTAAATAGCAAAGAGTGTTATTAGCATATAGAGTAGATACAGCGTCCCCCTACTTGAAGCTTTGGTCTCTTAATTAACAGACAGGCAAAAGGACCTCTGTGATTTGAATAATTATTACTGAGACAGTCGGCTTATCTCTTCCTATGTTAGAAGCAATAAGATAAAGTTTTGTTTGTGTTTAAATGCGTGTGCTGCACAATAACAAAGATCCCTGCGTTTGTTTGACAGCTTTGGCATTTGCACATTTCTTGTTGAATTTTTTTATGTCTGTCCATCTGTTCATTCTTGGCTATATTGTTTTTTTACATGGATGGAAAAACAAATAACTCAGCTTACATTACATATGTAATAAACACATAAATATAAATCTAGTGAACCTTTGAATTTGGACAAAGAGTATACGATAATAGCTAAACAGAGTTTCAGGGTAAAAACGTGTAGTTAGGCATAACAGGAAAAGCAGGTCCAGAGTCCAACACTGATGTCATCTATAATTGTCAATGTTTTTTAAATCCCAAGATTTTTTAAATATTGTTTAGATTACTTGAGGAAACCACTAATGATCTAACAGAGGACCTTTTGGTTGTTAAACACATATAAAAGGTTAATTTATGTGACTTGTTGAACAGAAATAAAAGATTTTCAACAGTATTGAAGCGCAACATAAAATCCCCACTCTAACTCGTTTACAATTTTGCCTAAACTTTACACCATTACAACAGTTACCACTGCCCAATATTTATTCCTGCAGCCTCCACCTCTGGTGTTCCCTCCAGTTCTCTTTAAATGTTAGCCTAAGCTCTTCCTCTGTTTCTCTTCCTTTAGTGCCCTGGGGTGTTCAACTCTCCTTACAGGCAGTGCGCTCATGATATGGAGCTGCTGTTGAGGCAGGTCAAGTATCAGGTCCCCAGCAGCCTGGTCCACAGGAATGCAGGTTATCCCTGGAGCAATCGCAACACTGTGAGACTTAGTTTCTCTGGGTTGCTTGAATCCCAAAGGACCGTTTCTAAAACCTGGGACTTGAGCAACAGACTACCTTCCATTGCCAACGAGAAGCACAAGGGAACCAAAACGAAGAGGCCGTGAGTGATGAAGGAGATGATTGATTAAAATTTTTTTGTATCAATTATGTAAAGAAGACTGCAATACTTGATGTTGTGTCAGAGTAACAGCAAAAAAAGACCTAAAGCCCTGCTCGATCGCTCCAAAGTACACAATGGCCTCGGCACAAGAAGAAGAGTGAGCAATATCTATGCTCCGTATGTGTTAAGCAAAAAAGTCTTTACTTTTACATCTCACACAGGTAAGGTTTCCATCAGTCAATTTATGGCAGTTATAATGAATGGTTTGATTCATCTTATTTTAATGTGAATCAGTTATATTTTAATCAGAATAAATAAATATTTAAATTGTATTTTTTCAATGTATCTATAACAGTAAGTGCTACTTTTAAAGTGATAATTGGAGATTAAATTGGAAAATGGTGGCGGTAATCTCCTTGAGTCACTGAAAGAGTGAATAAAATACTCAGCTGTTAGGCTTTGAGCAGTGATCAAAACCTCTCAGGTAAATTGAGAAACTTTTTTGTTTGGCATAAAAGAGGACTTGCATATGAAAATTCTACTTCTAATGTAGAAATCAGCAGCTGAATAGAGCGCCGCTGTACTACTGCAAAACCCGTAAAAGACATTACATCAAACTAAATACAGCAATAAAACTAATAAAATGTTCAATTGTATTTGTAGACAAAAATTCAGTTGATCTTTACTTGAGTATTTCCAGCATTTTACTGGCAGGAACAATAGGATATAGCAGCCAACTATTAATATAGCTACTGTTGTTAAAGTGTACTAATCATTTAAAGTTTTTTGTTTTTTTGGTTGCAGAGTGCTGTATATATCATCAGGGTGAAGAATATGAATTGAATGAGATGAAGCAAGGATAAAAAGTTTATTGCTATTAAAGTACCATGACACCAACACACATTGTTTGTGCATAATTAGAGGTGCTTGTCTTTCATTTGTTGTCAGGGCAGGGAGTCCCTAGTTTCTTCATTTGCACTCTCCCCTTTACATCACATCCCATATATTCCTAGTGTGATAACTATCTAGTGGTGATGGATAAGGTTGAGGTATTTGCTGTGGAAGTGGTCAGGCCAGGCCACTGATCCCATAGCGATAAGAGCAAGGACAGGGTCCCCATCCCTTCCTCTATGGCTCCCCCTCACGATTCCTCCTTTTCTTTTCCAAAACAAAAACAGCTGAAGGTCATTGTAAACACACAAAAAAACAATTTTAGTGAACCTCTTTTAAAAAAATGCTAGTCAATCACTATCAGAAAAAAAGCCAAATTAATAAATGCTATGACTTATGTATATATAACAATAAACACAAACTAAAACACAAATTAAAAACTTTTTGTGTTGTCTTATCACCACATTAGAAAAATCACCAGCCTAGTTAGAAAACTATCACTAAAATTTAAAACGATGTCCTTTCTTTTTTATGCATTTACGTTTTTTTTGTTTTTATGTGTGTAAGATGTGTAAACATAAAAATATGTTTTCAAGTTATATTGTATATTATAATTGTATATATATTTATTTTAAAAGAAATTGGATATGATTGTAAGAGTCACAAAAGCAGCGGTTAATCAGTTACCTGAAGAAATGCATTCTTTCAGAAACTTGATGTCACGGTGAAACTGGTTCCCTGTCTACTTAAGCTCACAGTTCTTTAGTCAGCTCATCTGGGTTTGACTCACAGTCCAGGTCTACACTCAGCAGCTACTTTATTAGGTACACCTTAGGTAACCTGGAGTGGACCCCCTTCTGCCTTCAGAACTGCCTTAATCCTTTGTGGCGTAGATTTAACAAGCTACAAGAAATATTCCTCAGAGAGCTTGGTTCATAATGACATGATAGTGTCACATAGTTGCTGCAGATTTGTTGGTTGCACATTTATGATGCCAATCTCCCATTTCTCCGCATCCCAAAGGTGCTCTATTGGATTGAAATCTGGTAACGGTGGAGGCCATTTGAGTAAAGTGAACATATTGCCATGTTCAAGAAACCAGTATGATATGATCTGAGCATGATGGCGCATTATCCTGCTGGAAGTAGCTATCAGAAGATGGTACACTGTGCCCATATAGGGATTGACATGGTCACCAACAATACTCTGGTAGACTGAGGCGTTGACACAGTGCTCAATTTGTGCTAAGGGGCCCAAAGAGTGACAAGAAAATATCCGCCACACCATCACACCACCACTAGCCTGAACCGTTGATATAAGGCAGGATTGATCCATGCTTTCATGTTGTTGATGCTAAATTCTTACCCTACCATCCGACTGTTGCAGCAGAAATTGAGACTCATCAGACCAGGCAACGTTTTTTCAATCTTCCATGGTCCAATTTTGGAGAACCTTTGCAAATTTCAGTTTCCTCTTCTTAGCTGACAGTTTTGCTGCTGTAGCTCATCTGCCTTAAGGTTCGACGTATTGTGTGTTCAGAGATGCTTTTCTGCATACCGTTGTTGGAATAAGTGGTTATTTGATTTGCTGTTGGTGTTCCACCTGCTCAAACCATCCGACCATTGTCCTCTGACCTCTGGCATCAAAAAGGCATTTGTGTGCACAGAACTGCCGCTCACTGGATGTTTTCTCTTTTTTGGACCATTCTCTGTAAAACTTAGGTATGGTTGTGTTTGTAATCCCCAGTAGGTTAGCAGTTTCTGATATACTCACACCAGCCTGCCTGGCCCCCAAAACAATGCCATGCTCAAAGTCACTTAAATCACCTTACTTCCCCATTCTGATGCTCGGTTTGAACTGCAGCAGACCGTCTTGGCCATGTCTATATGCCTAAATGCATTGTGTTGCTGCCAGGTTGCAGATTCGGCATTTGCATTAATGAGCACGTGTAGAGGTTTACCAAATAAAGTGGCCTGTGAGTGTGTCTGCTAAATTTCTGTAGAACACAATCCACACTCTCTAGAGGCTTCGCATAGAATTAGAGGTTTTAGACCTGTTGAAAGATTTTTTGTTATGTTGGATTGAACATATTCTAGCGAATTGGCATAACTGAGTCAAAGGTGAAGCTTTTATAATTCCACACTGATGCTAATGAAACAATACTTAACAATGGTTATAAATGTGTTCCTCTATGTTTTATTTTTTTAAAGGAATAATGTAAATCAAGGTCCAGGATGGAAGGTTGGACGTCTCTCTCTACAGCTAATCATCACCTTTTTTCTGAATCTCCAGGCATTCTGTGCCCAGAATAGATACAGTCCCTCCATATGAGATCTACAGAGAATAACCCCAAAGGGAGGTTCTTGTGGGGCATCCTGGTCAGATAACTGGACCCCTTTAACATATTCCTTTTGATGTCAAGTAGCAGCAAATCTCAATGTTCCACTCAGGTTACGTAGATTTTAGGTGAAACATTTTACCGCACCATCTTGAAGGCCATTACTGTTTAATGATTTAAAGATTCCTGTGACAAGTGGTTTCTTTGGATTTACCCTAAAGTGACCTTGCTATGAACTTTACCTTAATGAGTAAAACAAGGACTAATTATGGTTCACTAGTATAAATTACACAGTCTGTACAATTAGGCAAGGCTTATATAAAAAAACAGCTACAATGCTCTAGGTTTAAGAAAGCAAAAGTTAGGTTTTGGCTTGCTTAGAATATCTATATACAAAGGGGGAAAAAAGGCTCCCCTAAAGAAAAGGTTTCAAATAAAGTTAAAATGTGAATTTCTGGCTGTAAATAGGCAAAAATATCCAATAGAATAAGTAAAAATTAGCTGGACGAGATTTCTATAAATAAGACATCTTACAAGATAAAGAACATTTTGAAAATGGCCACACAAACTAATTGTTACTAAAAATATACTATACCTTTGAAATGTTAGATCTTGACCATGAGATGCTCAAAAGTGTTGTCCTTGTGAAATGTAGCACCTTTCTTTTACCTTATACATCATCAATTTATTTTAAGATGTAAATAAGTCATCGTAGTCACATAATTGTGACTAAGAATGACTTGGTGATCTAGATGAAGGTGTAAAACTTACTTAAAACAAGATTAGACCATTTATGTTTTAAGACAAAGATTCTCAGTGTAAGCTCTCCTGACTAGCAGACTGCAAAAGTAATCTAAATACAAGTAAAGTGTTCAAGTGTTTAGCAGACAAAGTAGGCAGCATGAAGGATCTTGCCCGGGGACCCACACTGGATGCCATTGGTGTATATCTAGGCCCCCTGTGTGAAAGTCAAGTCATTTTCTTTAATTGAACATATTTGCTCTGAATTTGAGCTGTCGATAAAATTAGTAGTTTCACTGATAACATAAAATAATTATCATGCAATAGAAATAAGACAATGGAGCTGTTGTTGCTCTTCTATTAGCAAATCACCTTAACATCCTCTAATTAAGGTCAAATACAGTTAAATCAAGAAAATGATAACTACATTTTTCTGGATGCAGAAGTGTTTCACAGGATTATACCTGTTTTAGTTGACAAAAATAATAATGCCTCACATTGCAGAATTTGATTTGAGACAAAAACTAAATCAAAGCAATTCTTGAACTCGAACACATTTATTTTGTCACACTGACATTGAATTCAGTACTTAGTGTGTCGTTGTTTGTCCAGAGAACAAAAGAACAGAATTTGATATTTTATTATTTGTGTTTTTCTAAATTACTTGGATGTTAAATGCTTGAAGAATAGATTGTTTAATGAGCTGTAAACTGACCATGTTGTTTTTTATGCAGTTAAAATTAAACAGTATTTGTCTTAAGTCAAGTGTACTCCTTTTCTTGGAAAAATATTTTTCACATTTTACCACACGCCAAAATAAACTTGTTTTAATTCAGTAATGAAATGAAGGTTGTTTTAATTCTGTAATGACTCAAAACAAGATGTTTTCAAGACGATTTCACCTTCCTTGTCTTGACGTCTACTCTGTTAATATCATGTACTTCTAGGTACTTCTAGGAATATTACAGAATTTAAAGACAAAAGGTGCAAATTAGCTAAACACCTGCCATTTTTTAACTGTTCTGAGCCAATTAAATATCTCTTGGAAATGAAGATATATTATTATCCATACCTTGATATAATATGTTAACCTCCTTAGGCCACACTATTCCTTGTCACAGAGATACACCATGCGTAAATCCAGGTGTGATGGTTGAGTCTGGATCTTGGTTTGGGACAAAGGCTCCAAGGTGGAGCTATGGTTACCAAGGTGGCACATTACAGGAGCAAGGATTAAGAATTCTTTATTTAGTTTCAAGGCTATCTGTCTTAAAGAGAATCCTCAGGATGTGCCCTTAAGACGTCAGCTGAGTTTCATAGCACAGAAAATACCATAATATTTAAGCACAAGGTGTTGAATGGTTGCTTGACAGCCTTTAAATATGCCAGCCACACAAACAAGGCTGATTAGTGGTGGTGATAGTGTTATGTACTGATGCATAAGTTTTGTGTTCCAAGCTTGCTTATCACTCTTTGACAACTTTTGGTTGAATACTTGGCTAACTTGTGCCTTCTCCACTCAAACCTTTATGAATTTCTGAATTTAGTCATGCAAGTGGTAATTGTAGAATCTGAAAGTTCGTGGATGACTGATTGTCCTACTCTATCTCTGTGAGCAAGACTCTGTATTCCCTTTGGAGAAAACTAATTTCTGCTGCTTGTATCAGCAATCTTGTTGTTTTGGTCACTACTTAGGACTGGCTCATGAAAATATACTGTATGAGGATAGGTAGGAATATACAGCACCTAGTAAAGGAAGAGTTTAGCCTTCTAAGTTTCTTCCAGTTTCTCTCATAATCACAACCAAACGGTACAGAACCAACAAAACTCGAGACATAGCACTAACCAGTCTATCAAACTCCTTTTGCATTTTTCTTTCATTCATGAACAAGAACCAGAGTTACTGAAACTCCTCCACTTGAAGCAGGACCTCTTCCCTGACCTGGAGAATGCAGATCCCCTCAACACCTTGACTAGAAGACATTGTCAATAAAGGTTATAATCCATTAGAAAGGGCACGCTTGGTGGAATCAAACTCTGGCAATTAGCCCAACTATCTGAAAGTCATGCAAAACAGGTTTTGGCACTGCTCATACAGTGATCTAGTAAACCATATCAGGGGGGCTGTTGACCCATACTTCCGGACTACGCTCCAAGACTCCCTAATGGAGATAGTTGAAGGCCATCTATAGGTCCACAAAACACATATACACTGATCAGACCCCTGTAGTTAACCAATGTGCAGTCCCTTTCTTAAATATGGGGACCACAATCTCCGTCTGCCAATTCAGGGGACTTCCCAATGCCCATGCAATACTGCACAGGAGACAGACCCACAACATCCAGAGCCTTAAGGAACTATGGATGAATCTCATTCACCACTGAGGCCTTGCCACAGAAGAGCTTTTTAACTACCTCTTTGGCCTCAGAAGAGATTCCCACCATAAACATTGTTGGTGGTGTACTACTTTCCCATCCTGAGATGGCGGATGACAGACCATAATTGCCTCCAAGGAGAAAGAAAGTCGTTCCCTATGGCGTCACCAACCACCGTCCATGGCTGCGTTTTTTTCCTTAGTGACCATCGAAGCCACATCGTGCTTAGACTTCTTCCAGGGCCTAAACTAGCCAACAGGAACTCTTCAGCTTCCTCAACCCCTGGTTTCCACCAAAGGGGTTGAGAGTTGCCAATTTATCAGGCACCAACCTCCTTCGAGGTGGGAGTTGACGCTTTGTCTGACAAGAGATTTGTTCCCATCACACCCTCATAATATGTTTGGCCTGCCAAGTTTGACTAGGATACTCTACAATCATCCAACGCATAAGTAGGAAGTGGTAATACTACAAAAATATGTCATCCTATATTTTAATCGGTGCTGGGGATTATATTGGATTAAATCCAGACTGATCTTTAATAGCAACTCATTCAAGGTTCCTAACATCTCACTGTAAGAATGCTTTCCAAATAATAATGTGAAGTAAAGAAATCACCAGAGATTGGACACAATATCTCTGCCCATATACAAACATAATCATGCAATACATTTAAAAATGTTCCTCACTGATCAAACAAGTTAGAATATAAGTCTTGTCAAAGGTAAAACACTGCAACTTGTATTAAAAATGATTCATACTGGGTTCATATAGGGCCATTCTTCATTCTTTCTGTACTTAAGTTCAAACTGTTGAGTTTTAATTAGGAATTGTGTGTCTGAAACACTTGACTATAAACTCATTACCACTTGCAAGTTAATCTACTGAGCTGTATGTGCGGAAGTGTGAAGTACTGTTATTAACCCTCTCTTTGATCTGCCTAACACAATAATTTCCCTGACTACACAATTAAAGACCACCCATTTTTTTGCCGCTCTAAGCCTTTAGAATCTTTTGTCCCACTGCCATTAAATCACAAAGCATAGTTATAATCTTTAAGCTTTCTACTTGTTCTTTGATTTACATTTATATCCATAATGTGAAAAACTAAGTGTTTATTTGCAAATCATGTATTTTCATTTTATACCCGATTAGACAAAAAGTATTTTTAAGCAGATGGAGATGTTCTCCATTTAAAAAACAAATTTTGAATGTTTTATCTTAAATCTTACGCTGAAAGCTTAGCCACAAACCTCTACGCATGCAATTTTAACACAAACTGTAATATCAGACAGGTTTATAAAGTTACCAGGAGGGTAGCATGATACAATACCCCTGCCCCAAAGAAGAAAATGAAAGATACAGAAACAGTAGAGCTAAAACCTTCAACTTGTGTTGTACAAATTTGTCAAAAGTGACAGCTATTTAATAAATCATCGCTCTCCATCACACGCATATGCACACGCACCCACACAAGAGCACACTTTCACAGCATGCCCTCTACTGCCCGATCTACATGTATACGTAAATGAGGTGTAAGCATGGACGTGTGTGTGTGTGTGTGTACGCATTGAGAGGGAATGTGTGCATGGGCCCTGCAGTTGGGTCCAGGCATTAGGTAATTGACTGTGTCTTTGCTCAAGGCCTTTCATGGATCACCATCCTTTATTAGCTCACTTCCCAGCACAAACTCACACACACATTTCCAAAATTCCCAGCAGATCCACCCCAGCCCTCTACTCCCCACCATCAGCACCCAGACCCAATTGCCCGGAAACGAATAGTGAAACAAGAGAGAGCATGAAAAGAAGAGGAGAGCACCGACAGGGGAATATACTAACACGACCTCAGGAAGTGGCAATAAATAAGCATGAGAGCTGAGTGGGAGGGTGGAGAGAAAAACTGGGGGTAAGCTCATTGCATTTTACAAACTCTGCAATATGTATTGTTTGTTAAAATTGTTGGCAAGGTTGTACATTTATAGGAATAGTTGTAGATATGTACACATGTCTATAAAACACATGATTCTCATGGATCTTGTTGTTGAAGTGGCCTTGCAAAGGTGTTCATACCCCTTGAACTAAATTTGGTTACGTCACAACCAAACACATAAATATTTGATTAAAATTCTATGAGAAACACAAACACAAAGTGGTATACAATTGTGGAGCCAAAGTTATGCATTCTTTAAAACATTTTTTTTACACATACAAAAAAAAAAAAAAGGTGCTTTGCAATATAATTCAGCCCCCTCTATTTTATTATTTTTTATTTATTTGGATATGTGACAAACTCTATGTGTACAATATTAACCACATAGGACGGTTGCACGGGTAGGGTGGTGATAAAATTATATTTTTAAAAGATTGTATTAAAGCTACTGTGCATTTTAAAAACTCAACATTGGTGATAAAATAGTTGCCATTTTTCAGTTTTAAAAGGATATGACAGTTACAGATAAGCAATGCCTTATACATCTTTATTAAATTTGATCATGCTGCAATCAATTATGTTTTTAATTGGGTATTTAATGTGAATAAGGAACATTATAAATTTACTGTAATTGTTTTTTTTTGTTGCAAAATTCCTCATAGAAGCTTCTGAACATCTTACTTGAGGTCCCACCATATAAATTCCAGTAAATGTAGGTCTGGACGTTTCACTGGGCCATTCAAACACATGGATATGCTTTGATTCAGAATATTTCAATACAACGTTTTAGGGTTGTTTTCCTGCTGGGAGAAAAACCTTCACCCCTGGTTCCAATGGGTTGTTAGAGTAAATGTACCTTCGAGAAAATAAGCTATGAACCGGCATCACACATTAATCTCATTAAGTCCACATTTCTGTATTGAAACTGTTTATTTTCTTGGTCAGTTGTAGTATTCTGATCTTAAATATTATGCTTTCAGTGAATATTACTGGAAGTCCCTATAGGGGCTTGAAAACACCTTTCTGAATGTAATTAATCCATATAATGTGTTTAACTTGGTTCATTGTTTTTGTTGAAACAAATCAACTTTTTAATAGAATAAAAAAATGTTGAGTATTATTCTATATAATTGTCAGGCTGGGTTTTAATGACTCGAGCAGAGGTGGAGTTGAGTGATAATAAATTTATTGAGGGATGAATGTGAACAGAACACGAAAGGAACCACACAGGGAACAACAGACAACGGAACAAAGCGTGATGGGAACTAAAGGCGCGGAGGCGGAACTAAAAATAACAACAAGCAGGGAAACAATAACGTCGGAACCAAATGTAACAAACACAAAGACAATACATAAATAACAAACACCAACACGGGAAACAAGAACTAAACCAACTGAATACAAAACAATAAACAATAACGATCACGGGGGGAGGTACACAGGAGACAATCACTAGGACGCACAACACGGAAGGAGACAAAGGAACCGAGGTGATGAGCCAGGACTACGAGCTAGTGCAAGAGACTCACCAGAAACACAGGGACTGAGGAACTGAGGAGACAGGCGAGGGACATCAGAGGAGGGACAAGGAAGGACAA
>JAVLVB010000572.1:263948-277292 GCA_032876305.1 Orestias chungarensis | reverse complement strand
AAACAAGAACTAAACCAACTGAATACAAAACAATAAACAATAACGATCACGGGGGGAGGTACACAGGAGACAATCACTTGGACGCACAACACGGAAGGAGACAAAGGAACCGAGGTGATGAGCCAGGACTACGAGCTAGTGCAAGAGACTCACCAGAAACACAGGGACTGAGGAACTGAGGAGACAGGCGAGGGACATCAGAGGAGGGACAAGGAAGGACAACAGGAAATAACCAGGGGTAGATGAATGCAGGCACGGCTAGGAGTAATGGGAAACAAACTGTGGCAAGGCTAGAGGCAACCAGGGCTAATGGGAAGATGAGGGAGCAAGGCTAGGAAGCAACGAGGAATGCGCGGAGAGGGGTAAAGGCAAAGCTAGGAGCGACAAGGAACAACATAGGCAAGGCTAGGAGCAACGAGGAATAGCAGACGATCCAGCGGTGAGTGTGTGAATGCATGTGGCTTAAATAGTGAGGGACCGGGGTGTGATTGGTGGAGAAGAGAAGTGAATTATTGAAGACAGCTGTGAATGAAGGCGGAGTGACGAGACACAGGGAGGAAACGGAACCAAACAAAACACACAACATGACAATAATAGTGTGTTGTGTATTTATTTGTTTATTTAAGGCAGCACAGTAATAAACTAGACACATAATGTTTAAGGACTGTAGGAAAGCGTACATTTTCAAAACCTCTCTAGAAAGGCTTTTTTCTCTTTAAAAGAAAACGAAAAGAAAAGTAAAATGTACTGAAATACATTATTGTAGAGAAGCTGATTAGATCAGCATTAGACTTATGTCCTTTACCATGTGATCAGGTATGACCAGCTTTAAGCTATTTATTCAGGCTTCTATTGAAGATTCTGATTATTTTCAGCTTCAGGTCAATTCGGGGAGAGTTCCAGAGTTAGGGTGCCTTAAAAAAGAAGTAATATCGTCCTGTGGATGTTTGACTTTTTTAAGTTATACTGTTCCTTCTAACAGAGGCTCAGGTCAAAGCTTTGTGGTCTGGCAGCGAGAGCAGAAAACAGTTATACAAAGGATAAGGTCTAGGGTAAAATATTGTGTTTATTAACGAAAATAAATTAATAAATTGGTTCCTGTAACTTGGATTTTAAAATGAATATAAACCTGTTTCTTTTTTTCTTTTTTTTTCTTTTGTTTTTGTTCTTGTAAAGCACAGTCTCTTGAAACTCATATTTTCCCACTTTAGCCGGCTGGTCAAAGCTCCATCTTTGTGTTTCTCACCCCCTCTGTTTACTCTCTCTCACTCTGTGGTAATTAGTGCGTTAGTCCTATCATTGGCATCACCGGCAGCTACAACAGCAGCCAGCACAGCTTCTTGTCACAGCTCACAGGGCCAGTAGAGTGGACAGCTCAACCCTGGTACTCATCATCTTCATACTGTGCCTCACTCAACCCCCGCCAGCCACATTATCCAGCCATGCTATTCACTCGTACTCCTAATTATTTTCCAACCCTGACCACAGCCCTCTCACCCTGCCTCTGCCACCATATCCAGCAATGCTTGTAATCATCACCCTAGGCCTTGCTTCAGCCTCCCTACGAGGCCTGAAGCTTTAAAATTAACATTTTTTTTTTGTTCCAGACTATTGCTCTTTGGTTTGATCATCACAACTTTTGGCAGGATGTACACAGCACAACCAGTCCTATCCAAACACTAGAAAACCGTATGACTCCTGGATCTTTGTTAACGGTAGCCATCTGGGTCACAGAAACACTGTCTTTTGGGGTGAATGCGAGCCGGACCACAAGAAATCTCCACTTTTCCTTACATGATCACATACCTGACAAAGAAACTAGTTTTGAAGATTATCCATGTATTGGCTCAGATTTTCTGTAAGCCTAAAACATCTATTTCACCTAAATCACAATAACTAAAACAAATGGCACCTCCAGAATTGTTGGTTATCCTTGACTGTTTTAAGTCTAATCTGAAGTCGTTGCAATCACTTTCTTGCTTCTGAACAGCAAGAATCTTTTAGTTTTTTTACATACATAATTTTATGTAATCTTAAACATTTTATTTTAAAACGTAGAGCAAATGCATTTACATAAATACACAAGAGTTTAAAAACATCCATGATGTCTATTACCTTTCATTTGCAAAAATGCCTGTTCTGTATAGTCTTGTGCGATATGAATACCACCAAAACATAGCCTACATGTGTCTGTTGTTATTCTGTTTGAAATCTATTGGCGGGATGAAAAAAGAAAAACAAAAAAAGGGTTTTTTACTTGTCAAACAAAAATGAAGCTAGAGCAATAACACTGAGAGTTCAATGTTCACTGTGAGATAAAACTGCATACATTTTAGTGATTAAACATGTAAATGAGGGAAACCCTTCCCTTTTTATGCAAATCCTCTGGCCGTTATTAGCCATGTCACCAGCGGATCTGCCTATAACCACAACAGATTTCTAATTAGGAGACTTGGTGCTAATCAAGTTCACTGCAGTGAGTGGTCACGTCTGTGGCTGCATGCGCTTCGAGCCTTTCTTTCCCTTCACATTAGACCGACATCCATCACTGCTTTAAAAGAAAAGTCTGATCAGAATCAACTTTAAGTTGTAACCCAGACAAATTTGCATGAAATATCGTCTTTCTAGTAAACAAGCACTAACAACAAAATCCTTAATGGTCACAGAAATGTTTATACTTTTACAAAACTCCCTAACTATTGTTGGGCTTTAATGCTGCAACATCCTCACTCCTTCTATGGTGCAACTGACCCTAAACACACTCACTACTTTTCTCTTTCAATGTACTCTGCCTTGGCTCAACATTGTTGTTGTATACCTGTTAAAGTTGCCAGCCAAAGGTGAACAGTCCAAAAAAGGGTCTTATTTGTGATAACACAATAAAGCCCATGATTGATGGAAAAAGGGTGTTGAAAAGAGTTTTTCTCATTAGTTAATTCCAAAACTGAATAGATGGCAACTTGAAAACCTTCTATTTAGTTGAACTGAAAATCAACAAAAGTGTTCAATAATTTGTATTTACTCCTCCTGTCTGTTACTCCAGATGAAATTATTACACCTCCATAACCATTTTAAAGTATGTGTTAAACTCTGCGCTCTCTTCATTTTCACTGCCATAAAACACCCCTTCCTCCACCACCACTTCTCTCCCCACTTAGGGCCTCCGATTTATCAATTAACCCAACACTCAGCTTCCATTACTGTGCCATTTTCACTGACAGTGAAACCGTAAGGGCCAACTGCACATACAGTGTTATTAATTGGAAAGTCTCAATGAAACAAGTCTGAATCAAGCTTCTTTCAAAACGGTTGACACCATTTAACAAAATAAGTGCGCATATTTCTTCATTGTACACTAAGGTAACTTAAGTGAAAAGGTTAATGTCATTTATTTAAAGGAAACTTCTGCACTGATGCTGTTGAATGCTATGATTCCTGAAAAGGAACAGTTTCACTTTAGTTTAGTTTTTTTTACCCAAATTTTATGTCCCTCTGTGGAATCAACCAAAGCACTTATCTTGGGTAAAAAAAATTACTGGAACCAGATATTTAGTTACATGACCATGTGTTTATGACAATTTAAGTAAAAGAAGCCCATTTTGACCATGTGGCATTATTCAAATAGGCTGTTTTAATGCTAAGTTAAAAATGTCTAAAATTATGACTATTATGATATATAATATCATAATATCATATAAAATACCTCATTGTCATACCTAATTGTTTTGATTTTCATTATTACAGATTAGCAAATATAATCATATTATGATTATATAAAAAATAAAATCCCTCTGAAAGGTGAAGTTATGATCTTGGTCTAGTAGCTCATAATTGTAGTTTATACCTGCTTTAATCATAAAACTCACTACGCTTCCCATGGATGCACTGAGGGGCAGTGGCTTCTTCAGCCTCTGGGAATGAGCTTTGTTTTAAAATTTTTAATTAGTGAGGCTGAGGTTCACGACTGCGGAACAGCTCAACCAAACTGATGTCCATCAGAGACCGTTCGGTTGTTATTTTACCTCCAAAACTCAATGCTGAACTCGGTAGAGTGCAGCTACTGATTACAAGTGCAGCAGAATTTGAGGAGCAACGTTCAAAACAAAACGTTGCGCTCAAAAACAGAAAGGGGGCAAACGGGCTGGTGTATTGGCGCAGCTGAAGACTAGGAAACCTCCTATCCTGACTCTTGTTAACCAATGTCTGCTCGCTCGACAACAAAGTGGATTGGTTGCGTCTAAGGTTGAGTGTTTCTACAGAGATGAAGATCTGTCCTGTTCTTTGCCTAACCGAAACCTGGCTTAACATCAACATGGTGGACTCGGCCTTCCAGATAAACAGTTTTCAATTTTCCCAATCGGACCGCTACCAACGGTCTAGGAAACGCAAGGTGGAGGGCTCTGTGTCTACGTGAATGATGCTTGGTGTGCGAACTGTGTACCGGTAAAAATATTCTGCTCTGATGCAATATAGGCTAACTTATGACTGTGAAATGTCGGCCATACTATCTGCCCTGGAAGTTTACTGCAGTGTTTGTCACCATTCTTGTCATCCCACCGGGTGCTAATTCAAACGACTCATTAACAGAGCTGTACGACACCATTAGCACGCTGAAGATAAAGGCGCTGTACGTGGTTGTGGGGGACTTTAATCACATGAAACTGCTGGACACTCAGTCCAGTTTTTATCAGCATGTCACTGTTCCCACACTGGGAAACAACACCCTGAATTGTGTTTACACCAATGTTTGCGGTGCATACAAAGCCTTTCCTCGCCCCCTTCTCAGCCTTTCTGATCACATCCTTCTGGCACCACCTGACTCTCCACTGATAAAACAGATCAGGCCAACAAACAAAACGGTGACTATGTGGCCCAGGGATGTAACCTCTGTGCTCTGTTTTTAATGCACAGATTGGCAGATCTTCAGAGAGGCGGCCACATAAGGTAATTTGAACTTGGGGGAATACACCTGTTCTTGGTTTCATCTCCAAGTGTGTTGATGATGACACCACCACCAAGACAGTCATCTATTATCCGAATGAGAAACCCTGGCTTAATGCTGAAGTGGGAGCTCAGCACAAACCAAGGGATGCTTCGTTTTGGACAGGTGAGGTGTCAGCACTCAGAGAGGCGAGGAAAGGACTGACTGCAGGCATTGCGAGGGCCAAAGCTGCATATAACCAGAAAATTCAGGGTCCCTTCACCACCAACGACCCCTGGTGTATGTGGGCATTAAGTGCATCACTGCCAGATGCACTAAATAAGTTATTTTTCTGCTTTGAGGATCCTACGAGCCCTGCACCCCCAGAACTGGACTCACTGAACAACCCGGTGTCCTCTCTGTGACCAAGACCCTTCAGAGAATCAACCTTCGTAAGGCTGCAGGCCCAGACAATATCCCAGGGCCGGTGTCGGGAGACTGTGCACAACAACTGTCTGAGGTGTTGGCAGACATCTTTAACACCTCACTATCACTGATATCCGTCCCCATCTGCTTAAAGTCTGCCACTATTGTCCCCGTCCCCAAGTGCTCCACAGTAACAGGCCTAAATGATTACCAACCTATAGCCTTGACCTCTGTAGTTATTGAAGTGCTTTGAGAGGCTGGTCATGACCCACAGCAAGAACTCCATCATTGTCCCTGTTGACCACCTTTATTACACCTACAGAAAGAACCGCTCCACTGCTGAAACCATCTCATTGATGCTCCACACAGCCCTCACCCATCTGGAGAGCAGGAATTCTTACAACCATCAACTGTTTCTGGTTTTCTCTTCAACCTTCAACACCATCATCCCACATACAATGGTGTAGAATTACTCTTCTTTCGGACTAAGTGCTATACTGGAGAACTGGGTCGTGGAATTACTGACCAGTAGACCTCAGACTGTCAGGATCCATAACACTGTCTCCTCCTCCATCACTCTCAGCAATGGGACGCCCCAGGGCTTTGTGCTGAGGCCCCTCCTGTTTACCCTGCTGACATATGACTGCTCTGCAACACATCCCAGCTGTCATAGAGTGACATTTGCAGATGACACAGCAGTGGTGGTAACATCACAAACAATGATAAGTCCAAATACAGAGAGGAGGTGGAACACCTGGTGCAATGGTGAAGAGAATATAACTTCTGCGTCAATGTGAATAAGACCATGAAGATGGTGATGGATTTCAGAAGGGACAAGTGCTCCACAAATTCTGTGACCTTACTTGGAATGCCAACTCCTCCTATTTGGTCTGGAAGGGACATTAGCATATCTACTTCCTCAGGAAGCTGCAGAAGGCTGTGCTTGAGAACTCCATTCTGAGGAGATTTTATCACTTTTTGCTAGAAAGCGATCTCTACACCTGTATCACTGTTTGGCACAGCAGCTGTACAGCTGCTGAGAGGATGGCTGTACAGAGGATGGGTAAGGTTGGACAGAGGACTGTGCGGAGCAGCCTTCACCACATCTATACACATCATGATGCAGAAAGAGGGCGCCCTGTATCATGAGGGACTCCATCCATAATGCACACAAACTGTTTCAGCTCCTTCCCTGAGACAGATGACTTAGAAGCATTCAGAGCAAGACCACCAGGCTCAGAAACAGTTTCTACCCAAAAATGTATCAGACTGATGAACTCAAGCCCCCTGTTCAGTTGCCTAAATTCAGCTGATCACACCATAATATTTATCTATTTTTTGGTTTATAAAAGGATCTGACAAACATGTAAATGTGAAGTGATATGACAATAAAAATCCAGATGATTAAAAATCCTTGAACCCTTGAATAGTGTTAGATAAAAAGACCCAGTGCTGCACAACTGTTCTCTGAAAATACTGCACATTTACATTATTTCACGTCTTCATTCCTTTCAGCGTATATCATAATTACAAATTACTGGTTGTACTTCAGCAAGAAAGTAGGGGTTTTGCACCCATGATGCCCGATTAGTCAAGCTTTATGTTTTCAAGTAGCTGTTTTGGTTGCACTGTGTTTTGAACAATATGCTAAATAGCTCACCCCTGTCAGGGTAGGGTGGCATACAGTATCTCGAAACAGTCACACACAGTAAAATTGTTTGGTGTTATAGTTACTGCGAGGTGAAATCAACGTGGGTGTCTGTTTTTGGTCTATGCAGATGGTTTTCCCTTCATGAGTGGATGGATGAAAGAAAAAGCTGGTAGACAAGCTGAACTGGGATTCCTGTACTTTAATGGACAGGCTGTCCCTGTGAAGATATGCTCCACTGAAGCATACTGCATGTTGTGTGGTATAATCACTTTCTATCTCTTTCTCCTGTCATCACTCTTTCTTTGCTTTGCTGCCTTGTTTGTGTGCGCACCTGTTCTCTGTTTTCTTTATGTGCGCTTCCTAGTTTCAAACCATCCACCCCACCCGCATACCTATCAAATGGCACGATACATGCATCCGTACTTGAGGAACATGACAGCTCTCTCATACAGCAGTGTGCTTGGTGATAGAAATCAAACCTGGCTGTGAAATGCAAATGGTCTGAGTTAAAGCTACGGTGTAGACAGAGAGTGTACATTTTGTGGACTTCCATTCAAAAACTTGCCAGAAAGCATCTTTTAAATGCAAATATAAGATGTTTTTTTAATCTATGCGAGTCGTAGCATTACCAGCTGTGTGCATGTAAAGGAAAGTGTCACTGTGTAGTTCTTGTTTATTCAGTGTGTGCTTGTGTTTGGTATCCTTGGTTTTGCACTTGATAAGGCGCTTGATATGTATGTGAAAGTCACACTTTTATCTCGGATGCCTCATGCCTTTATCTCTGCGGTGCCTCATATGTGTTTCCTGGATATGTTTTATTACAGGCGCATATGTCCAGAGGCCAGTCTGCGACTGTGAGGGAGGCTGCTGTGGTGTGGTATGTGGTGGGACATGGAAAAGGAAGCAATCTGAGCACTTACAACTGCAAATGGCTCTGATGTCCTGTGCAACGCAGTCTGTGTTGACTGATGAGTCTGTTAACCCTGGCTGAAACAACTTCAGCACAGGGGATTAGATGGTTCTGCAGGTCTGTCTGTTCGCAGCCCGTTTTGCATGGGAATTGTGCATATTTAATCTAAGGTGTGTTGTGGTGCGAAGGCAAACCTCCCTCACCTCCATTTCTCATTATAAATGTTGAATAGCATCCTGAGGCTGCAGGCCTTCATTCACCAGCCCCAGTCTTAATCTTGGACTCCGTTTCAGCCCCCACCTTTCCAAACTGTGTCTACTTTAAGCCCAAATCTAACTGTCGTTGGATGACTTTAAAGTTCCTGTTTTTGTCTTTTGTCTCATACATTTTAATGGATGAGTGTCTTTATTATTCCTCCTTGATAGTGTCTTGCAGTAAATGATAAAATAGAGCAACTTCCTTGTATTAAATGTCCCATGAAACTCCTAAACTTTTTGTAGTTTGCACTGTAAAAAATGTTTAAACAGAGGGGAACAAAACAGGGCATAGAATTTGTTGAAATTTCCTTAGAAATATGGGCTTTTAAAATTTTATTCTAAATCACAACTTAAGGACATACTGTATAAGTGGTGCGTAGTAATTAAGAGTCAAGCTAAAAACATTCTGACAAATATCTATTTTCATTCAAATCATAGCAACATGTCTCAGAAGATGTTTTTTTTTACCCAGGGTGTATTTTTAATTTCAGCTTTTTTTTTTTACTTGAAGACTGTTTTGAAGACTTTTCTTGTTTAAAATTTAGTTTGGCAACTTTAGACTCTTTCTTTTTATGTTTGCTGCTCAGTTTTATTTTCTTCTTATCTTCGTGTTGCAGTTTTAAATTCAGCTTTTGTTTTCTGATTAATGTGACAGAGTTTCAGTCAGAGGAGGAGATCTTTAAGACTTGAGTCTCTCTAACCATCTATCACATCTCTGCTTGCACTGCTCAAGTCCACCAAACACTTTTTTTTGTGCACGACAGAACAATTAATGCATCTTCAAGGTTTCTCATCCCCTTTTTCCTCTACAATTCCCTTGCAATGATATTGCTTGTCTTTTCCATTTCCCATGAATCACATTAATTCTTTATGAGACAAACAGTGACAGTGGTTGAGTGTGGAAGTGCTTAAGAAAGATACACCCCATGCCGTGTATGTAATTTCTTGTTTGTACATGGGACCGAACATCTTAGGCCAGTGCAGAGCAGACGGCACATCCAGAGAGGGGCAGAGAGGTTGAATGAGACAAAAAAGATCGAGAGAACAGGAGTGAGAGAGGGGAGAATTGGAAAAAGGGATGACAACAAACATGGCTGAGATTTCACAGACGCGTATTTCATCAATCATGTGAATAAGTTGTGGTGATTATGCATGGCGGTGGCGGGCCTTGGGGTGTGTGTGTGGAGTGTGGGGGTCTGATTACCATACACCATAGAGGTGTCTCACACACCCTGATTACTTTCTGTCTTCAGATGGCCTCTCACTCTTTCTCTTGCACACATATGCGTGCACGCAGACACACATCAGGGCTGTCTCTTTCTATCAAAAACATTTATGCACAAATTTACCTGCAAACAGAAGAATAGACACAGTAGTCATGTGTGTTAGTAGAGATGCAGATGAACACAATTTACCAGATAGCATTATGAAAACTCACTACAACCGTCGCATAAGAAAAGTGTGTTAATATGCTAGTTGTTTATTTATTTTGTTTTTATAGTTAGAAACCTAAATGATTTCCCAGAAAAGCCATTTTCATGGCTATGGAATATGTGTACAAGAAATAATATTTTCTTGTTTCTTCTATTTTTAATAGGTTCCACATATTTCAACACCTGAGTAAATAGATCATTGAATCTTTCTTTATCTACTAATGTTGTGATTCTGGCCTGTCTGCCTCCTTTGTTTATAAATCTCCCCTCTCCTCTGCTTATTTGGCTGAGTCTTCCACCAGCACCTCTCCCACCGGTTCCTAATCAATTCTCATCACTCCCACCTTTATACCTGACTTCTTAAGCATCTCTCCGGGAGGCAGGTTATTGAAAGCCTTTAGTGAGTAAATGTCCTGCTCCTCGTCTGATTGTTTGATTCTGATCCTGTTTCTGCCCCATGAAGTTCTCTGTTCTGCTTTGCCTACATCACATACCCCTGTGTGAGTCCCACGACTTCTGCCTGTTGGCTCGTCCCTGAAACTGTCTCTTAAGTGTAAGACCATATTTCTCTGTCCTATACAATGATTCCTGCCTGACCCGCAGATCCTGCTGCCTAACTCTGTTGTCATGGTTCTGACCCAAGCTCTGTTTCCTGACCTCGTAGTTCAGCCTCATCCCTGAGTTTACGAACCTGAAGCTTTATTAACAGAGTCATACTGCGAGTTGTTTATACATATAGTACTGCAAGATTATATTCAGCCACTAACTTTGGCTATCTCAGAAACCCCTGTTCCATTGCTTCAGGTTACATGTCTTCTTTTACAGAGTTTTCAATATATTACTAAAAATCTGAGTTGTGTAGGTTGGGTCATCAAAAAAATAACGTTACAAGTAAACGTAACGCCTGGACCTAATGTGATTACCTGCGTACTGTACAGTTTCAGATTTGTTGCTCTTAAAAATATTTCAAGTTGGCAGAATATATTCTGTTTGTCTCCATACATGGTAAAATTAGATGAAAAAAAAACATGTATAAAATCATTTTAATGTTGTCATGTATTTCTAATATGTTGGAAATCCAGAAAATCCTACAGTAGACCTTAGAACAGTTTTAAATGTCTTTAAATTAAAATTACAAAGCCTCACTAGAATATTAACTTTGATGAGATTTTTTTGCCAGATTAAAAATTCCTTTTGAAAACAAACAAGAAAAACTGAAATAAAGAGAAAGATATATTTTTAATGAAGAAAATGTTAAAACATGTTTTGTTTTGGGTTATAAAATATCCTGTTTTCAAAAAAATCAACATAACTCAAAGGCTTTAAAACTGATCAATCTTTTGATGTTTTCTGGTAATCGAGTAACTAAAATAAACAGAAATGTTAATAATATTCTAAATTATTGATCTATATTTGCGGATCTATTTATCCTGTTTCTTTTACGTAAATTTGACTTTGATTCATCAACTTACTTGTACTAAAGATAAATGTATTAATTATTGTGGCTTCTTTTCATAGCCTGAGAGGTTTTTCTTTAACTTAGGCCTTCAGCTCCTGATTTGCAATAAAAACAGAGCGAAGCTTCGTTTAAAAGGCCTCGCTTTGTGTCTCAATAAGCGAATTAGAAATTACTCTTTTCTCCTCCACTTCTCTCTCTCTCAGTCACTCTGATATATAATATAAACTCATTTGGTAACTAGGCAGGAGCTGTGTTGTGCTGTCTGAGTGCCTGCATCTGAGAAGTGCGCCTGGGATGCATTAGG
The DNA here is from genome assembly GCA_032876305.1 of Orestias chungarensis. NCBI lineage: Eukaryota > Metazoa > Chordata > Actinopteri > Cyprinodontiformes > Cyprinodontidae > Orestias > Orestias chungarensis. The sequence goes on along the minus strand of JAVLVB010000572.1, from coordinate 265,931 downwards.
GCCTTCTGACAGGGGCCTGGGTGAAATAAGTGAAATTAATGGAGCTCCTTTCATGTCGGACAAGGCCGCGGCACCCCTTTCACGCCGAATACAGTCACAGAAAAGTCAATACTTTTTTATTACTCCACGCTTGCCCTACATTCCCCACTACAAGTGCTCTACCCGCTAATTGGTTTCAATTTGCAGAGAAAAAGAGAGAGAGAAAAAAGAGGAAAGAGTGGGAGAGGACTCTATCGCCGAGAACACCAAACCAAATAAATCAATCTCATATTTTTCTCCCTGCTGTCTCTTTTCATAGAGTAACATTGAGGCAGAGAGACAGACTCGGGAGAGAGAAATAGAAAATAGAGGGAGAGGGTAAATGGTTGGTTAGATCATGCATAGTCCCAAGGGAGCATAATAATATTTGGGAGCCCGTTAATGGAGACAAGTGGTTAAAGTGGTCTGGGTCCAGGCCAGGTCACCCCTGGGGGTGTCTGACCAGCAACTCCACCTCAGCTATCTTCCCAGGGCTCAGGAGATATTGGAAAATATTTTTTTAATGCAAGCAGTTTGACACTTTTGAAAATTAAATTCCAACTCAGCCATAACCTGAGAGAGGGAGACACGACTGTGTAGATTTCACAAATCACGGCCTCTTTACATATGTTTTTAATTGCACTATTTAATCATGAACTTAGGAGCAGTCTGTATTGATTAGCAGTGCTCCGGGAAAGGGAACGCAAATAAATAAACCAACAAACAAATCTCATTATTGTTTTTCATCAAACATTTTGCTATAAACTCGAATAGTTGATCCTCCTGTCACCTGCAAACCATAAAAGTTAGGGTAGTACTCCTCATAACTGAGTTATAAAAAAAATGAAGCTAGCACCATAGGATGAACAAGAGCAATACTAAAAACCTGCATGAAAACACTCCCTGCAACATTTAAAACCCAGATGAAGTCAACCCATAAATTTCACATTCTTGCTTTTCTCAAAAGAAATTGCTTAATTCTTGTTAATCCTTTTGAATAAATGCCATCATGAGATCACCTCCTTGATGAAAAAATCCAGCTAACCCTGTTTAAAATCGGCTAATTTGAGGCTAGCTTGGTTGGCCAATGAGGTGCGTAACTTAGGCGGGTTTCACTACAACCCCCTTCGCTGCATTTCCTCTTTCCCAAAACGCATAAAAATCCTTTAAAGCTGAAGTAGTGAGCTCTGAGAAAACGGTGTGAACACGCAGACTAGTAAGCGGATCCACTGATAACTTTGGATAAACAACTATGGCAGATTGCGTTGTAGAGACGAAACATCAACAATATACCTTACACAGACTATCGCCTGCCAATACAACAAAACTACTCCTCAATTTGTATTGTTATACTCTGTCTTTAATTTATATATACCTAGTAACCTAACAGAACTTTTGTAAACCATTTCAGCAACACTGCTAATAGTTTCTTTGGGCATGAAGGACTACGAGCAGTGCATAGACGAGCATCCTTGATTGTTGTAAATTTAATTGTTCTAATTTTTGTTCTCAACCTTTTCTGTGAGGATTTAGTGAAAATTTTAACAAACCATCCAGCAGCTAAAACAGAGGGGTCCAGAGCTCCCTCTCACCAGCTACTTTGACCAGCTCCTCTATGAAAACCCTAAGGCACTCCTGGGCCTACCTCTGGTGGGATCTTCTCCTCACCAGGGAGACATCCAAGAGGCATTCTAACCACACTTTCAATCCATCTCAACTGGCCCCTCTCAACACCGGGGAGTAACAGCTTTACTTAGGGCTCCTCCCTGTCATGATGTGTGTTTTGTCTGGTTCCGTTTCCTCCCTGTGTCTCGTCACTCCGCCTTCATTCACAGCTGTCTGCAATAATTCACTCCTCTTCTCAACCAATCACACCCCGGTTCTCACTACTTAAGCCACATTCATTCACACACTCACCGCTGGATCGTCTGTTGTTGCCCCTGGTATTCCTCGTTGCTTCTTAGC
>JAVLVB010000572.1:242385-254683 GCA_032876305.1 Orestias chungarensis | reverse complement strand
AATCCCCCGGTCCAGTTTACACCCTGATAGCAATTTTAAATAATGTAATAAAATATAAGAATATAATAACTATGCGAGAAATAGGATTTGAGCTACACAAAATCTACAATATGGACACAGAATAACACAATATGGGACTTCGGACATAGCACCATTGAGGATCGGAATGCAAATATATAATACATTATAAATTATAAAGTACTATATGAGAAATGTGATTTGACTCCACAGAATATACAGAATATACAATATTGATCCAGAATCTACAATATAGTACTTCGGACATAGCAGCAATCAAAATTCGGAGTGCAAGTGACATATTAATTGACATTTCAAAGGGACATTTTAAAGTGAACATTAAAGTGAACCATTTCAGCGACATTTTAAAGTGACATTTTGAAGTGTGATAGTAAAGTGAACAGTGCCGGTTAAATGAGAAAGTGTTTTTCAGTTCTGGTTGTCATTGGGTGTGTTTGAGAGTCTCACAGCTTCAGGAATGAAACTGTTTCTCAGTCTGGTTGTTTTACACTTGATGCTACGCAGCCTCCTGCCTGAGGGGAGCGGGACAAAAAGTGAGTGTGCTGGGTGTGTGGGGTCCTTCATGATGCCGGAGGCCCTCTTCCTGCATCTGGAGGTGTAAATGTCTGTGGTGCTGGGGAGGCTGACTCAGACAGTCCTCTGTGCAGCCTTCACCACCCCCTGCAGAGCTTTCCTGTCTGGTGGCTCCTAGAATCTCTAAAAGTAGAATGGGAGGGACATCTATTGGTTCTCAGCTCCTGTGGAAGCAGCTCCCAGCTTTAGTCTGTGAAACAGACAACCTGTCTAGTTTTGAGGCTTTCCTTTTTTATGAAGCCTACAGTTAGGAGGAGGTAGAGAAGACAGCCTAATCCGGTTGTAGGAATAATTTAGTCTAGACAGATGGTTCTCCTTTGCTCTACCTCTCTCATGTCTACAGGGTTAAGTTATCCTAAGCTTTTTATATATTTATGCTACTATAGGCTTTGGGTACCCCCCTTGTTACTTTCTTCTTCTATTGTCCAATTGGCTTTAGTTGCAGTTATTTCAAATGTTAAGTGTCTGTTTTTGGTTAAAGGGGAGTTTTTACTACCGACTGTCGCTATATGCATGCTCAGTATGAGGGATTGCTACAAACTCAACAACACCACACAAGCTATAATGTCAGAATTCTGATCCCGGAGCAGAGAAAGCTGCATGACTTGATGCAACCTGTTGAGTTTCCTTAGAGTGGAAACTTTTTCAACTGATTTGTTTATCATGTACTTAGAATTGGAATGAAATGATTTTCTGGTGAAGACACTTGTTGTGAATTGACCAAACAGGTTGAGGCATTGTTTCTGTTTTACAGTAATTGGGCTGATAATGTTTCTAGGTGTAAGAGCCAATCATGGAGTGAGTGTGGAAAGGCAGCAGGCTGTAGGCGCTCGTGGCAAAAGTCATGTCCGTCCAATAGGCCATAAAAGAAGCATTAACGAGACCGAAGGAGATGAAATTTGAATGGTGGGTTATGATTGAGATTCAGGGATAATCCAGAAAATGTGAATAAGAGAGGGAGTCAGACCCGGAAACTGTGCAGGAGAGACACAAGACCAATATAACATTAAACTTTAAAAGCTGAAAACAATGGAGATGCAGAGCTATAGAACGACCTGTTACCCCTTTAGGTCTGGAAAGTATATGGAAGCTGATGCAGAAAAAACTGCTTCCATGATTAAAGCCAACCAGCTGGATCTTATCTGCCTGCCACCCTGTGGAAGGTAAGGCTATCTTCACACCGCATGTCTTAATGCAGGATTCTGATTTTGTCGCTGAAATCCATTTAGGTTTTTTTGCATTTTCATTTATACACCTACTTAAATGTGACTGCCAACATGAAAGATTTACAGCCCCATAAGCGACCTGCATGCACAACAGAGTTTATGGAGGTAAAGCAGGATGTTGCCATCTGTTAATCGAGTTTCAAGTTTTCCAGCAATGTAAGCCAACCATGTTTTATTTGATCATTTCACTTCTTTGAGAAATCACAATTGTCTCCCACTCTCCTTTCTTTGCTTGCTTATTTTACATTTATTAGTTTATTTATTAATGACTTTTTTTGCATCTTTTTCTAAGCCTGCATAGGTAGTATTGCTTATACGTGATTGGGTCAGTTAAACTTACCTTTTCCTTTTTTTAAAGAACCAGCCAATAGGGTAACATTTTAGTTTGACAGTAACCTTTTCAATCTAATCTTGATCCATCCTGGTGTAACCACTAGTAAACAGTGCTTTCACAGTATTTTATTGAGTTGCCGCTTTTGTTATTGATCAAAGTCAGATTACTAATTGATCGGGCTACCAAAAAAACACGATTTTCCAAAACGTTTCAGCGTTAAACCTCGATAACCATATTTCAAAAAACATATCTAAATGGTTTTGAAATACTAATTCATAATTCTTAAAAAAATGACAGTTTAAACAGAATATATTTAAAAAACATATATTGGTTCATTTTGTCCTCAGTTAAAAGCCTTAAAGGCAGTTATATTATTTTTTTATCAATAAAGGTACAGTCTTTCCCTCTTTACTTCAACAGTTTTATACAAAACATTGTATTCTTAACTCACAAACAGACAAAATTGGAAATATATTGCTAAACTGATATTGCTAGGGGGTGTTTAGTGTCAAATTACGAATGATTATCTTTTAGAGTGGCATTTTGATTCATATTATTATTACATAAGCGAAATTTAACTTAACCCTCTTGATTGATGACCTCCCTGCATTTATTGTCTGGCTGTTGAAAGTACTTGACAGAAACCGTGGAAAACGGTGGAAACGAAAACACACATGCAGATTAAGGGACCACATCACAAACGTGAGCAAATAGGAGAGAGGAGTAATTAGAAAAGCAGTTAACTTTTTTTCAATCCGATCATGCCCACATCCACTCATCTTGGCCTATTTAAAGAGAGACATAATTACAGCTTTGAGTATTTAGCCTTGCAATTTACTCATTTTGTCATATTATTAATAACGCTCTCCCACTTGCCTCTTACTTTGTCTTGCACTCACGGCAGGGGTTCACTCGCATAATCTAGTCTGTTAGGTCCAATCCATATTCCGATTTATTATCACTTTCATTTGCTTATTAAGTGCTCCCTTGTTTTCTTCAAATAAGGTTATAATTAGAGATTTGGTGTCTGCAGCTTGAAATACTATCTCCTCTTTATGGAATCTTGGGTGGGATGAGAGAGAATCGTGTTTTATCATACTGATGAAGTTAATGAGGATGTGCACAGCTTGATTTTGTGTTTATATGTGTGCATGAGAGCCGGCATGTTTTCTAATTATGTCTTGTTGGAGGCTTTCTGGCCTCCAAAGTATCCATGCGCTTTTGTCCCTCTGTGGTTTAATTTTCCCACTGTTTTATGTTAATGAGGGTAAAACAAACAAACTAAAAACAAAAACGTGACTGATTGTTGAAGTGAGAGTGAGTAAAAGAGTTTTTATTCAAAATAATATATGTTGTCTCATTTCATTTTTTATCCAAGATAAACATGATTTATCACACCCAAGTGTTGAATATAGTGGATTTTAACATTAATGTTAACATTATGACAAAAAACAGTAGTCACACTTCCATTGTTAATTGTGTTTCAGTATAGACACATTTCAATAAATAAACATATTTTATCTCAATAGTTTGTAATTGGATTAAAGGCAATATATCTTAATGGTTTATGAAGTATAATTTTATTTTAGAGTTCTTTTTAAGACCCCAAATATGCCCCGGGTCAGTTTGACCCGAAGCACTCCAGAGGGGCACAAATGTTAATACAATAATACAATGTGAGTCCAAGTGTATGAATCTAAAAGCTGTAAGTGCAATGGGGTTTTCCCTGGTTAAATAAAGGAAATAAATAAATTAATAAAAAATGGGCGGAGTAATCGATCCGCGATCCCATCCAACACATACCGCTCCAAATTTAAAGATGGCAGAAGACAGTGGAACGGTTGGACCCACCACTTGTTTATATAGAGATATATATTGAAGCTTCATCTGGGCCAGTTGCTCGAACCATTGGAATCAAAGGCTGGTGTGTTCAGCTAACAGCATTAGCCAAACTGAGCTTCCTGACCTGCAGTCTATATACAGGAAACGGTGCTGGACAAGGGCCAGTATTAAGATCAGGGAAGCATTTTCGTGCTCTTAAAGCCAAAATGGAGAGGATGAGAAGAAGCTTTTTCTCCACAAGCGATAAAATCCTGACTCTGGTAATCAATAAACAGAAAGAAACACTTATTTTACAATCAACAAACTCACAACTGGACAATACCATTGTCATACTGCTATATCTGTGCATATATGTGCATTTGAAAATGATGACATTTTGCTCTTGTGCACTGTCTGAGCCTATATTGCATCATTATCAGATACTGAGAAGGCTTTACAATTGGTGAATACTAATCACGAATGTTCCCGGAGGTTGATCCACTGATCCATTCTTACCTTCTCATGACCCACCCCATGGGCCCAGGCCTGTCTTTGAGGAATAGTGCAGTACATTAAGACACGCCCCAGCAACACGCTGATTACATATTCGAGCCATGGTAATGAGCTGAGCTGGACATTGCACGACTGCTGCTGTTTATGGCAACTCATTATCTGCCCCATTGACCAGAACTGTTCTACACATCATAGAGCCGTGTGTCCTCTACATCCACTCAACCATCATTGTCTTTGCTTGTCTAGTTGGTCGCTAGGATGAGTGTGTGTACGTGTGTATTACATTGTAAAAACTAAGATGATTGCTACGCCGATTATCCCAGCAGCATGTCTGACATTAACAGTCCATTTGTGTTCAGTTATGTTTAAGTGAGTGTTTGCGCATGTTGGCCTTTGATTGTACGCCCAAGTCTCTTACTGAAGAGTGTGCGTCTGTACGTGTGTGCGTGATACTATGATCATCTGCCAAAGTAAAGTGTTTGCAGCCGACAGAGACGGAGGCACTGAGCTCAAGGGCACATTTGTTTCAAGCTAATGATAGAATGTAAATGGAGCAAATTTCCTCTGCAAGAGCATAAAATCTCCCTTGCCCAAACACGCTCTCACACACATAGACTTTCGTGCTTCACATGTGCAGACACACCTAGAAATGCACGCACACAGAGCGGCGTCGTGTTGATGGAGTGCAGAATCTCATTACACATCTAATAGAATAAGTGTGGTGCGCGTATGGGGAGAGAAGAGGAGCAGCCAACCTGATTAGCCTTATCACTTTATTATGCCGCTCTGCACGCAGCACACAGGACAATTGCATTAGAGAGGAGCAGATGAGCTGAAGGCAAGGAGAACTCAGCAAACACAGCCTTAATTGATTCCTCACCAAATTAGCAAGGACAGGTGGGGGGGCTGACTGACTGGATGCGGGTGCTTCGGCGAGTGGGTGACTTGTTGAAGCGTTTGCTGGTCATTTCGCTGAATTATGGCTGACTGAGAGGTCAACTAGTTGCTTTAGAGACTTCATGGCGACATGAATGTCACAAGAAGGCTGGGATTGCCCTGAGATTAGCAGAGAAAGTTTTAGCGGCACCATGAGCGTTGAATCTGATTTGACAGTTGACTTGTGTTAACAGATTTGAGTTGACAGAATGTAATCGTTCCATGCAGATAAAAAACAAATTAAATTAAATAACAAGAATAACAAGAGAAGGCATTTAAAGATACTGCAAAAACTCATAAAGGGATTTTTGTGTTTCCTGTAAAGGCGAAATTCTAGGATTTGACTGAGAAGTTTTCCCCATTTGATTTTATTTCTTTAAATTATAAAAACTAATAATAAAAATAATAACATCACTGTAAACTGTAAAACGCTAAGCAAACAGATTTATGCAACAACTGGATATTGAATGTATAGAAATTTGTTTGTCTTTTGCACTTTATATGTTACTGAAAGAAAACTAAATGTTTTGGGGGTTTTCTTTGTACACTAGATGAATCAGTTTTAGCATATGTAGTTTATGAATGTTTTATTTATCTATTTATTGTTTTAGTCCTCTGTTTTCTTAAGGACAGGCATTGTCATATTGTGAAGTTTGCAGACGACACAGCAGTGGTAGGATGCATCACAAACCGTGATGAGTCCAGCTAAAGGCAGGAGGTGGAACACCTGGAGGGTTGGTGCAGGGAGAACAACCTCTGCATTACTGAAAAGAAAACCAAGGAGATGATTGTCGACTTCAGAAGGGGCAAGCATGCCCACCTCCCCCTGCACATGGGAGGATCTGCGGTGGAAGTGGTCAACAGCTACAGGTATTTGGGTGTACACCTGAGTAACAACCTCACCTGGGAGGCTCAGTCGAGCTGGACTCGGGAGCTCAGTCCTCACCTCCTTCTACAGATGTGTGGTGGAGAGCGTCTTGTGCTCCAGCATCAACGTGTCGCATGGAAGCTGCTCTGCTGCAGACAGGAAAGCTCTGCAGAGGGTGGTGAAGATCGCACAGAGGATTGTTGGAGTCAGCCTCCCCAGCACCACAGACATCTACACCTCCAGATGCAGGAAGAGGGCCACCTGCATCAGGAAGGATCCCACCCACCCAACACACTCACTTTTTGTTCCGCTCCCCTCAGGCAGGAGGCTGCGGAGCATCAAGTGTAGAACAACCCGTCTGAGAAACAGCTTCATTCCTGAAGCTGTGAGACTCTTGAACTCCTCCTGAACAAACCACTGCATGGACAATACATAATTACTATACCCTCACTGAGACACTTTACTAGCGTATATTCCTATTTTATTTACTTTACTTCTATTTTTATTTATTTTAATTTTTTAACTTATTTTATCTATTTTAACATTAGCTCTTGGGTGGAACTGTACCGTGAGTATGTAATTTCGTTCCACCTCATGTACCACATGTGTTGAAATGACAATAAAGTCTCCTTGAATCCTTGTGTATTTTTTGTTGTCAGTTAAAGGATGACTAAGAATAAAAGATTAATTAGCTTCCTCAAATAGTATTTAATAGTGTTGTAATCCAGACTCTGAGAATAACACTAATAATGAGATCATTGTTTGCCACATAAACTTGCTAAACCAAAGAGTAAATATGTAAATCTCTTTAATTATTTACTGTTGTAAAAAGTCAAACCTTGGTAACTGCATGCATGGATCATCCCAGAGATGAAACCAGGATGCTGAGGCGATGCTTGAGGTGCGGATGTGTGTGTGTAACTGGGAAGAGGAAAAGTGGGAGAAAGAAGGGGAGACACGGGACACAAGGGGAAGAGAGTTTGTCTTTGTCTCTGTTAGTCCCCCCTGAGGGATTTTGGGATGGTGGAGGTTAATTAATCTGATTGGCTGGTGGGAGTTTTTTCTGCTGGTTCTGCGGTTCGCACTTTCCCAGCCCTTTGCTTTTTTATTTCTCCAACTTTAGCTTCGATACTGTGCAGCATGAAGGGCACGCTGGTTAGTAAACCGAAGGTCTCACAAATTTTTACAAATCACAGAAATTGTAATGGTTGCTTTTTGTAAAAGACTTTAAATCTTCCAGTTCTGATCGGATCAAAGGTTGTGTGTGTGTGTGTGTGTGTGTGTGTGTGTGTGTGTGTGTGTGTGTGTGTGTGTGTGTGTGTGTGTGTGTGTGTGTGTGTGTGTGTGTGTGTGTGTTGTACATCCATTCTAATGCTGATGTGTAAAGGTATGTGTTTCCCTTACTTGCGTGTGAACACATCTATGTGTCGTGCATGTGTCTGATCGTCTTTGTGTGTATGTTATTGTACGTGTGTGTGTGTGTGTGTGTGTGTGTGTGTGTGTGTGTGTGTGTGTGTGTGTGTGTGCTAATGAGAGTTGGGGGGAACGGGCTGTCGCAGCGTCCTCTGCACTCCCGGCAGGTCACTAGCGACAGATGTTCTCAGCATATGTGGCGAATTAATTAGCCGCTAGTAAACAGAGGGGGCTGCTGCCATGAGCTGCTGGTCTGTGCCGATGCTGAGCCGCAACCCTTTGTCCAAATTCTTCTTTTCCCACATTCCTCCTCTGGTAGATAGTTAAACTGAGCATCATTCTTTTTGATCAGTGGGCCTGTAATGAGTTGGTGGGCAGGTTGTGTGTTTGAGTTGCAAACATGTGTCCATGTGTCCACGGGGGCGGTGTGTTTCTTAGGTTGAAGCTGGTGGGAGTGTGTGTGTGTCTTTGTGTGTGTGGGAACGCCAGCAGCCCATCATTTGAGCATGGCAGAGGGTCTGTCTTTGTGATGAGAGATCCCATTGATGACCTAATTGGTTGATTGAGGTGCATCCCTGCGTGTGTGTTTGAGCGGAGGAGGGGGGTGGGGGTGTGCCGGGCCTTGAGCATTCCCTGTCCTGGGAATGTTTTCACAGCCTCGGCAAAACTTGGCAGATACTGGGAACTCTTTGAGAGTTTCGTGGATAAACAAGCAAAAGCAAATCATGTTGATAAATTTAGTCTTTATTTGTGTCCTATTCATATTTGTTCTTTAAATGTCATGAATCTGAATTTTTTATAACTTTTTCTCTTCAGCTTGTTCAATTGCCAGAGCAAAATTGAAAAAAATAGATTTTAAAGCATAGAAAAGTGAGATCAAAAAGATAACAAAATCAAAATTTATTACAGTGAGACAGATTTTAACGCAATATTCTGGGGAAACCATCTTTCATGTTTCATCCGAAAACATTTTACCTCAACAGAGGATAAAAAAAAGTGTTTTCTTAACAGATGAACAGTATGCTCACAAATACAGCTGCTGTTCACTGAAGCAATCTGTTCTGACTGCAGCATTAATAGTTTCTGCCCTCCTACGAGGGAAAGACTGAGTTCTTCAATGTAGCTTTCTTAAGGAAAGTTTAAGGTTGTTTCAGAAAAGTTCATCCCAAACATTACAAAACCTTAGGTTTCGTAGTATTTTTCTGAGAAACAAAATGTTTACATTTGTTGTATTACTTCTGTTTTCTTTTCATTCTTGAGCCATAAATTGAAAAATTTGTTTAAAATTGAAGCTTCCTAATATAGTGCTGACCTGCTTAAATCACATTCTTTTTCTGGTTAAAGCAACACTAACGAAGTTTCAGTTTTGGTCCATTTTGCCACCCAGTGTGGGCAAAAGCAACAGTGTTTTACCTGAAGGAAGACTTCATTTCCCATGAGCACCAGCACATAGCGTCTTAAAATCCTGATTTCCCAATTGCCCACAGTTGGATAGAAGTACATTTCTGTTTCCAGTGTCTGCATGAAGGATGAATAGCGATGATACAATATCAGATGATGATGTTGGAGATAAGAAAAGGGGGAAGTGACGTGTGTCGTAAAGCAGTCAGAACATTTGTAGTTGTTTTTGTGTGCCAGGAACGTCCTCAAAGTTTCTTAGTGTGGTTAAAGCGCTAAAGACCCCTTCGGGCCACGAGATGTAAGTCGACGTATAATCACAAAAGTTCTGAAAATATTTAATAAAGGTTGAAAACTTACCTAGTGTTGCTTTAGGATCAACATGTCAGAATTTCATGGTAATCCCATGCATTTGGTTAAACATTTGATGGAAACTTTCTCCTGTTGTCCACTTCATTAACTCTTAATAGGTAGATTAAGCCTTTTCTAAACAGAAAAGCTTTAACTGATTAACTTTGTATTTAACAGTTTGTATGTGGGAATCATTGTTTCAGCGGTATAAAGTGCTATAAAATAAATTGTACTCAATTCTTTATATACATTCCATATATTTTTTTTTAACAAAATTACTGTATTTGGCCTTTTTTCGCAAAATATAATAATTAAACGTATAATATGCCACAGTGAAGCAATTTGAAAGTAAGCTCAAACTAGATAAATGACATTAAGTTTTCTACCTTGTGTGATATCTGTGAGCAGTCTTCTCCTGATGATCAACAGTGTGTGTGTGTGTGTGTGTGTGTGTGTGTGTGTGTGTGTGTGTGTGTGTGTGTGTGTGTGTGTGTGTGTGTGTGTGTGTGTGTGTGTGTGTGAGAGAGAGAGACGTGGCCGTAATGAAGTTGTTAGTTAAAGTGGCCCCCACCCCATGGGACTGACTTAAGCTGTGTGTGATTGCTTAGGGATCAGGCAGACCCACACACACACACACACACACTTATCATTATCAACTCATACACATACACTCAGAGTCATTACTCCATTACGCACATGGACTATTGATTTTCTGCCATCTTTCCATCAGGTGCGAGCTTGCAAGGGAATATGGGAATGAACGCCTGGCTAGGAAAATAAAACTGTCACTCCTCCTTTCCTCTCTTCCTCCCTTCTCTCCTTTATTACAGACAGATGACAGGTCAAAGCTGCTGTTGTTCACTCCATAGTTTTTTTTTCACTCCGCCTGTCATTGCTCAATCACCTCTTGCTTTCTGATGTCTTCATCTAACACATCTCTGCATCTGGTGATGTCTTTCTTCATCTTTGTCGGCCCAGTCTGCCTCGCCGCTGTTGTAGTTGTTCACTCCAGCGCATTTGTTTGCCAAATTATTTCATGTGATCTGTTATCCTCTGTAGATCCCTTTGCTAGTTGGGATCTTCCTCTCACTTCCTGCCTAGCAGTGATAGATTCAGTTCTCTGTTGTCTTTTCCCTTTCTCCCTCTCGTCATCCATTTTTCCGCAAGTCTCTAAAACTCGGCACAATCAATCAGCTGACACTCTTCCCTCCATCCATTCATCCCTAAACCCCTTAGTCCCCTCTGTCATCCCTCTTTCCTCCACCTTGCTTCCTCCCTGCTGTTCCAAACCTTCCAGGCCGCTGCCTTCTTGTTTTTTAACCGCATTATTGATACTTAACATAAAACTAAATCTCATCACCATTTTCATCTTATTTTAGCCTGTTCCCTTTTTTTTGTATGTGTTAAAGCAATATGACAAGCAGAAATGCTACAAAGCCATACACAACCTGACATCTAAATTTAAACATCTGCAGGTATTGGTCTTTTTAAATGTATTTTAAGATGTTTAAAAGTGTATTGTGACAAAATATGACTAATACTAAAAAACTCAGGGACTGTAATGTGAACTGTTGCATCATTTTACTGTAGTTACATTTGAATTTCCAAAGATCCTCAGATGGAAAATGGACGTCCGAACATGATGGTGGTTTAAAAAGCTCCTGCTGCTCCTGTCAGCTCTTGTGTTTGTTTTGTTTTTTGTTCTAAATATTGGGGGGGGGGGGGATCTGCATTGAGTAACAGACTCTTTTCTGTCATGATTTATTTTTAATCTATTATGGTAATTCATTATTTAAAGCTGCAACTGTAGAATGTGCACAGAAGAGATTCAGAAAGCTCAAAACAAAATTAGTTCGTTGCTGTGTAAACTTTAAGAAGAAAAATAAACTTTCTGGGTTTCTCATCAGTCTCCCTTAAGCTCACTGTTGCCCTGTTCTACAATTTTCTTCTCAGTTATGACTGTAATAATCTTAGTTCTTCCCTGCCTTGAAGTATGTAAAGATTTACTTTTATGTTTTCCGTGCTATCCCTAAAATATCACATTTATTAGGCTGACACCTTAAGGATCCGTAAAAAGTCCTCTTCACATCCTCGTCTCTTCTTTTGTTTTCCTCCTTTTATGCCTCCCTTGTTCCCTACCCCTCTCATGACTGCTAACTTTACCTTCAACTTTCTCTTTCTCTCGTGCTCCTTCTCTCTCTGCTTTTCTTCTCCTGCCATGACTTCTCCCTCTTTTCCTCAATAAGAGGAGGATGCAGGATAGAAGTAATTCACTGACAATGTTATCTATATTTAATATTAATGGTCACGTAGGACCCTTCACTCTCAAACCAATACATGCGTAAAGACACACAACCAGAGTAATGCCAAGTAAAAGGTGATCATAGGCCTTGGAAGGTGCTACGTTGTAGCCCCTAGGATAGACACCTTCCGAAAACACCCACACATGCACACACATACACCCACTTAAGCGTGCAGCTCTCTGCGCACCAGGATGGATGTGGCATCATTAAGCAGAGGAGTGTGGTCGTTCTCAGTAGAAACGGCCATCCTGGCGGTACACATCAATCTAGCACTGCATGCTCCCACACACACCCTCTTTTTCTTACACACACTCACAAGTCTGCATTTCTACCCATATTAGGACTTTGTATTGACAGCCATTCATTTAAATACCCACTTTTATGCCCAACCTGAACATTTACCCTTACCCTAACCCTACCCGTTAGCAATATATTCATAACCCTAGCCTTAACCAAAGGTAAATTCACACCACACCTCTAGAACTGACCTTTAACCATAAAAGAGGGGGTCCACAACATTAGG
>JAVLVB010000572.1:206008-242285 GCA_032876305.1 Orestias chungarensis | reverse complement strand
CACACACACACACACACACACACACACACACACACACACACACACACACACACACACACACACACACACACACACACACACACACACACACACACACACACACACACACACACACACACACACACACACACACACACACACACACACACACACACACACACACACACACACACACACACACACACACACACAGACACTCACATGGACGTGACTAAACGACAAAATCTGATGTTTTTAGTAAAAGTACAAACACATAGCTACTTACACAACAGGACCTTTATGTGCTGCCATTTTCCTCTTTGTGTTTAACTTTACCTCTTTCCTACAAATAATCACAAATAATTCCTATAAAATATTGCTTTTGCTATAAAACCCCTCCCCACCCTCCACCCACCCCCCTGTTTCTCCTCAAACTCCTCTCTCTTTCGTTTTTCCATTTTCAGTTCTGTCCTCATGTCCATTACAGTTGAACCCAAAACAACTTATAATAAAGTTTCATACATATATACAATTTAGAGTTCCACTTGTGAAAGTAAACTGTTAGGCCACACTGCCAGACAGCACATGGTTAAAAACGAGGAGGAAAAAAAACATTTAGTTGATAAAAAGTTTAAACATCATCTTATTTCTGCATGGTAACTTTTCTTCTGAAGAAACTGCATTCATTTTTATAATAAACGCGTTATATCTGAAACATTTTAAAAATGTTAAATATGTATTAGATGTATGAGTAATCAAATCATTTTCAGTGGGTTGACTAAAGTGAAACTAATGATCTGATTCTTTAATAATACAGAAATATTTGATCTGCTCCCACTGACCAACGGCAGTTATAATAAATAAACAATTTTTTCCTGATCATTCAAATACCAAACCAACGTTCATATTCCAACTCCTATTAAGGGGACTCTTCCTAAAAAATCCTACAAACTGCAACAAGGAGTTGTAATCTGCATTTCTTACATATCATGGCAGCATTAGTCCAGTTTAGAAGAAAGATGTATATCAATAAAGTTCTCAACATCTACTTTTTTATTTTTTCTAATTATTAAAATTGAGTCTTAGAATTCTGATGTTTCATTGACGTGATTTTCTTTTAGTATTTAAATTTAAAAAGCACCACATTGACTTACAGCTTTGAAAACCCGTCTCCATATTGTGTGACTTTCATTTGTATTCACTTAAGAAAAAACGATATAACAGAGTGAAAAAGATTCCCCACGTTGCTGCATTAATATTGTGATCAGTAAAGTTTTATCTCTTGCGTGCGCTTCGGGAGCCCCAATGTTTTTCTTCTGCTAATGATCTCCATATCACAGTTGTTGAGAATAACAAGCGTCTAAAGCAGATACCATCTGCCTGTGGGCTACACAGAGCCAGATTATAGTGTGTGTCTTTGTGTGTGTGGTGTCTCCTTGGCTCCCATTGATTTGTGGAGGGATCATACTGTATCAAGTAACAGCGAGCGCTGGGATGGGAGCAATATTTAAATGAAAGAAGTTGCATGTGTCCACGCATACATCCAGGTATCCACCTGTGTATGTGTGTGTGTGTGTGTGAAGGCAGGCATCGCCAAAGTGAACAGGGAGCAGAGTTTTTACTCTGCCAACAGATGAATAGAGGGCTTCTATTGGCAATCAATGGTAAAACTGGAGTCATTGAACAACTGTCCACCTTTTCAATTGTGTCCCTTTTGAGAAACAATTTGACAATAACGTCAGCTCGAGAAAAAAGGACATACAGTCAATATGCAGGGAGAGCCGTGTGAAGGACAATTCACAGAGCATCACCGTCTACGTCTGAGCCAGTGTATGTCCTCTGTCCTTTGACGTTTCTTTTCTTTTGGACAAAACCAACACAGGCAGCCGTCTCCCCTTCAGTGATAAACAGCTTCCAGAGTCATTAAAACAGAATTAGTCTGTGGATACGCTGGCTTTTATACACAAATACAGACATGTACCGATTCAAAAGAATCAAAACTACAAAAGAAAGTCAAGCGTAGATTCTGATTTTTTGGTTTGTTTGTTATCTTAGGACTTTATTGCAGGTTGTTTTATAGCCGTTGAAGCTTCAAGTCCAACAGAAAAGACATTTGAAGATTATCCCAGTTTCTAAATAAAAGCATACAAATTAAGTACATAACTATTTATGCCTAGTTTTGGATTTAATTGTAAAATGTTTCGAATTCATCCAACAAGTATTCTTTCAGATACCAAATGACATTTTTTAACCCTTAAAAGAAAGTAGAACGACATAAAATAATGATTAGTTCTGAAAAACAGAAACTACCTGTTGTTTACATGTTGCAATATATAGAATAAATAGATTATGAAACATTGTTATTACCCTTTTTGATATTACATTTTTTTGATATTCTCACATCTCTTCAACACCTCTGACCAGATTTAACATGTTTGATAAGGCCTTCCAACCTTCTACAGATGTTGTTTGTATCTTTGAAGTTTTAAGGCCTCTTTGCCATCACCCTAGTCGTGAGTTCCCTCTGCAAGTTTCCATCCGTCCAGAAAATTTGTGTTGCTAAAATCACAAGAACTAAGAAGACCTTTTAAACTAAATCATTAAATATTTTTGGCAATTTAAATAAAAACAAGTGCAACACTTTATGTGATGTTGGGTGGTCAGTCTAAATGTGAAAAATTGTAATAGCTCTTACTGTTGATGCATTTATTAAGTCTATCAAAATATATCAACACTCAAAGCAAAACAAGGAAAATCAGGACAATCCATACATTTATAACTAAATTATTTCCTTTTAATATGGAGATTAAATAAAATGTTCCATAACCAAACTGTTGGATTTAAATTCAGTGCTTATAATCATTCAGGCTTTCTTCAGGTGTTTAAAACACACTACTGGCCAAACTTAACCTTGTTAGGAAGGAATCTTGAAGAGACAAGGTTCCCTCACTGTGTGAACATCAAAACACCCTGAAAGTCAAACCATATTATTAAAGGACTTTGAACTCAACGTAACATTTTTCTTCCTAAATTTCATTCTCATATAAATTCTATTTTTAGATCTATTTGGAATTTACAGAGTTTTTTTTTTGTCTTGAATCCACAAATCCATCAATGATATTTTGATGCTCGAATTGTTGATGTGTGTGCACGTGTGTGTTGTAACGTTGTGGTTGATTAAAGCAGGGGCCACTAGAGATGTGGCCCCCTCCCATCCATCAGTTTGATAAGTCCCTGAAAAGGTAACATATTGCCTGGGACGCAAAGAAGTGGCCAGGGAGATCAATTTTCTGCTGTCCGATGTAACGACGCTCCTGCTGTCAATTGCACAGTGTGTATAACTTTAAAAAGGTAACAACGTGTAAAATAACAGCCTGATTTGAGCCCAATCAACCCGAAAATGTCTGATGCGCGAGAGGGCAGGGGTGACGGTTAAAGATAGTTGGCGGGAGCAGAGGTTTGACAGAGATGAATCATTTTTCAGTTTATGCAGGTTTGATACCTCTGCAAAAATATGTGTTTTCATGGAGAAACGTTCATGATGTGCACAAACCACTTTGCCTAAGCTTTTGCTGTAGGTGTGATTTATTTTTATTTTTTTTGTATTTTAACATTTTTTGGGACTTTTTTTCAGCTGTGACCAAAACCATAATAAATTGAATCTTGTGGCTCACTCAGGCGTTGTAAGTTTATTTATAGGTCCTCGCACTGTAACCTATCACAACCCAGACCTGCCGTGTCAGTCTCATTAGCTGCGAGCGCAGCGGCCAGGCCTCGATTCACCTGTGAATCAATAACCTGCCCAGAGCCGTAGAGGAACGCGATCCAGTCTTAAGGAAATATTTTGGTAAAAACATAAAGAACGATAAAAAGACGAGAACAATAACAAAACTTTTTTGAGTTAGGGGTTAACATGTCTAAACTATACAGTCAAAAAAATTGATTCAGGGTAACTGAAAGTACCATCAAATATGAATGTGATCAATTAAAATACTTGTATCATGATGACATGTTATTAAATCGTGAGAAACACCTATTATGTTCAACTTCTTTCAAGGTTTCTGTCGTTATAGCTAACAAACTGCTTCTTCCATTTTCACCACTAATACAAACAGGCACACAGCCTCGCTCACACCCAGTCCCCTACATAATTAAATCAACTTTTCCAGCAACCTAAAAAAAAAAAGAACCAGCATCAGCATTTTCTCTTCCGTTTTGCATGGCCATTGATTGTCCTTCATGCTCCTCTATGTAGACTAACTATAACGATACATATTACTTCACCGCTCAGACTGCCCCGGCCAGACTCTCTGTGCATTGTTTTTTCTATATCTCCACCTTCAAGATCATATTTTTCTAATTTGAGAATAACCCTGTCCCACTCATACATGCTCATGTATGTGCAGTCCTATTGTCAAGATAATGGATTCCATGTTGTTGGCTTTAGGGTTGGGAGGTCAACATAAGCTTCTTAATGGACTGTGAAATAACCCTAACTGCATTAACCTCTCAGATCTCTCACTAACACATTCACACACACACACACACAGCATCTAGTTTCATACAAATAAGTGTTTGCATTCAGACACACACAGCTCTTCCCCCACACAGAAGCGATTAGAGTGGTCTTTAATTGGCAAGGCGATCGCACCTTGAGGATGGAGGGATGCTCATTCAATCAGTGTGGAGTGATGGAAGCGAGGGACAGACCAGGCGGATCAGGGGCATAATGGATGGAAGGTAAACAAATGAGCGAGCATCAAAAGAGGACATCGGTATGTCACAGAGGGATGCGGAGCTGGCCTTGCATCCATGGACTTCTGCAGAGCATGCTTGCAAACACACACACATGCTTGCGTTAAGGTGATGTGCCGTGCAAATGCTGCTTTACCTTTTAGAGTGTATTAAAAGTGGATGATGTTCAAGTTCACAAGTTGGTGTGGAAGGAGCCAGTGAGAAAACGCTGCTGGCTGCTTTGACCTCTGCCATCCATCCATCCATCCATCCATCCATCCATCCATCCATCTCTCTCTCTCTCTCTCTCTCTCTCTCTCTTTTAAACTAGAACAAATTCACAATTCTGTCACAAACAAACTTTTAGTAACTTTAATAGTTAAAGTGATTCTGACATACAAGCCAACAATTTGCAGTGAATTCTCGCTTTTTTTTCTTTTTTGAATAAATCCCTCTCCTTTCCTCTGTACCTCTCTCCTTCTCTGCCAAATGGGTGTCTCCCTTGGAGGGGATCACAGAGGATTTGGGGGGGATTTAGCAGCGTCTCTTAAATCAGTCTTAATTTTTGCTCTCTCCTATTAAAGCGCTGCCATTAAGCTCTTCTCGCCTCGCCTCATTTCCCTCTTCCTCTTGTTTCACTTTTTTTCAATTTGTGCGAGAGGGGGAGTTAGCTCCTCATAAAATTTCACTTTGGCCAGCCTATCATTTGCATCTGAGCCAATAAATAGCAATTAGCATTAACAATTAAACCAGCCAGTGGAACTGCGGGCAGCTCCCTGAGATGGCCTGATGGATGGGAAGGTGGATAGGGAGGAAGAAACGGAGGAAGGCTTCAGTGTTCCCTTGCATGGATGTGTGTGCTCGTGTGGCTACTCACGACATGAACTCTCACAGGGCACTCCAGTATATCTTTCACTTCCATTATCCTCCCAAAGCTAATTTATCTACTGTCTCTATGGTCTAATCACAGCACACACATATGTAGCGTGGGCAGAAATGCCAAGCTGGCACACCATTTGGTGCTCGGATATAGAACAAATTTTGTTTGGTAATTACACTTGTAGACAGAAACGGCTCAGGGTTCTCCATCTTGTTTTATTACTTGTGCTGTTTGCCACCAGAGGTGTGTACATTAATGTATAAATATCTAATGTAGAGAGGCCAGCAGGAGAAGACAGAGATTTATTATGAGGAAATACATTTGAAAAGGTGCGCTTTATTTAGCTGATCCGAAAGAAAGCTCAAAGTGTATTGAAAAAAAATAATCATTTAAGTGAGGTGGAGTGAGAACTTCCTTTTAATTTATGTGTAGAGAAAAGACTAACTGTTGCTGCTCAGCATGTTTAAATCAAAACAATATGAAACAATATTATTATGAAACACTTTTTAGCCTTAATAAATATCATGACAGACACTGATTGTACATTTATTCATCATCTTGTAATTCCAAACATGTAATCACTTACTTCTCTGAAACTGTAATTATCCGGTAAAAGAGACCTTTAAACATTATATCTCCGGTAATCAGATGGCAAAAACAATCAAAACACGAATTCTGACTCCGATGAAAATGATTTTATTTTGACTAAACCGTTGACGCGTTTTGAGTGAGCTGAGGAACCACTGTTGTGTTTCTTGGCGTTACAGTTGAGCTTCATTTTACTCTAATTTAGAAAATCCATCAATCCCCTATACATTGTTCATTTGTATTTCACCCATCTAACTTTTTACTATCTTCACAATGTTTTTAAAAACATTCCATTAATCTTCAATTAATTCCATTAATGGCATTTTTTTAGAAACTCTCAAAAAAATGGTTTTTAGTACAATTTATTGATTTTTTACAAGTTCATTCATTCATTCTTTGAATGATTTATCAATTGATGACCTGCGACGTTGTTGCTTTATAAATTGTTAACCCATTTATATGAAGAACCACACCTCTAAATTTAAATAAATTATATATAAATCTCTTTTTTCTCATCCAATAATAAACGGCTAAGTTCCCCGTAGACTACACTTAGCTCCTCTGTGAGAATAATGTTAGTGGCTGGTGACGATCAGTCCATCTCCATACATTAATCACCAGCAATAGAAAGCCCTGACACAGCAGCTACAGTGGTGCCACTGCCCTGCCTAACAAAGCATAGAGCAAGGACACATGGCGCCAACTGCGGAAGCACGGAAAGGCAGAGTGTGGATGTGCTGAAGGGTACAGGAGAGCGTGAGAGCTTCAGTTGGTGGGAAAATATGAAACTATGGAAAGAAAACAATCACATTTTATGTCTCCCTCTGTGTCCTAACCTCTTCCACTTTTCTCCATCTTTTGTCGTCTTCCTTTTTCTCTTGTACTCTTCGTTTTTATTGTTATTACCATTGCAGCACCATTAGAGAGCTCTACGTTCTTCTCCAGTGGAGCAATAAATGAAGAGGGCCTCACTCCTTTTTCCACCTCATCCTTTTCTTTCTCATCCATTCATCAGGTCTTTGCTTCTCCCTTTTCTTACCTCCCACCACCTTTTTTCTTCTCCTATGTGCTGCTTTTTCTTTTAACTTGTTTCCCTAATTATTTCTGTCCAAAATCATTTTTTTTTTAAAGGTTCCTTTCTTCTTTTTGTTTTCTCGCTTATTCGTTTTTGGTTTGTGTTGGTTGATGGTTTTTTAGGTAGATATTGATAGCATGCATGCTTTCTAGAAAATGAAAGCTTGTTAACAGAGGGAAGGAAAATGTGCTATAAAATGTCCTGATAAATAGTTGTAAACACCAGACGACATGTTTCAACAATCTTTACTGACTTTATGCTCAGGCTACTTCCGTTCTTTCCTCACTTTTCCTCCAGACTCTGGAAACTGAATCTCCAAATAAAATACAAAATACAATGTTTTATTCCAAACAATGACAAGGACCCACCAAGTATCTGTTCAGTAGCATCCGGAGGAGGGAGCATGTCATAGACCGTTACACATCTTGGAAATCGTGCAATGCATAGTGGGTAGGCGCCGAAGCATTCTGGGATTGAAACACGACCTCCACACCAAAACAAGGGAGTCTCTCGGTTATGTAGAGTCATTTTCAAAACTGATTGCTGATATATGTCCAAGTATGTTTGAATGCATATTTTCGTTGAATAATTTATAAATGCTCTCAACTGGAAGTTTCTCCCTCTCTCTTGGGTGAATGAGTTCATTGAAACAATGTTTTACTGGTTTTATTTTGATTCTGTTTACGCTCTCTCTGTCTCCTCTCTATATCTTCCAAGATGGCGATATTTGCAAATTGGTCTGTTTTGGGGCTTTAGCTTTGTCCCTCACCCAACACCCCTTTGCCAGAGGATAACCTTTAACAACAGCATGAAGGCTCTGAAAACTATGCTTCAACTCAGCTTCTAGGGTAATTAGGATACTCCAACACCTTCTACCATGATAGAGATGGAAACTGAAATAATTCAGAAAAACAAAGAAAAATAAAATAAAAAACTGGCCATCCATGCAATACGAGACCCAGAAGTATGAGCACCCCAAGCTGGTCAACGTGGTTTTAGGGAGGGAAGTCTGGGCATTTCACATTAGACTGCTGCCTCCCCAACCCGACATTAAAAATTCAATTAAAAAAAAGATATTCCACCAAAAGTCCCACCACTGAAAGTCAGCATCCAAGTTGGACTCATCAAAGTTTACGATAAAATGATGTAGCAGACACCATGCAGAGAGAGAATAACAATGTTACTGGGGGCACAAACATCAAAAATAGTCTGAGCCAGCAACAGATAGACACTCAAAAGGATTGTTTGAATGACCTGCCCTAACAAATACATTCCCTGGAATGAGACAACACATGGACACAGCATGAAGACACGGTGTGAAAAAGAAAAAAATGCCAGGAAACAAGGAGACAGTAAAGGTGGTGGGAGTAGTGGGATGCTACAAGGTAACGGAAGCTACCAAGAAATCTTTAAGTAACAAAACATCTGCTATAACGTTACATTTAATGTTATGTAGCTTTTGCTATTTCTTGGGTAAATTTGTTTTTTGTTTAACTATGATCTATGACAAACTCCTTAAAAAAACATTTTATTGATGTAAAATACTTTCAGTAGTTGGAGGTAGAAGAAATGAGTAGATGTCATGCTGTGGAGAAGATTAAGTAAATAATCTGTGGGTAATACCAGACTGTCCAAAAACAGTCTTTCACAAAGTCCCTCTAGAGAAATTAACAGTTTTCAGAGATCACAGAGGAATGTTCTTCATGTGTTGGCAAATGACTTCTGAAAACCCACAAGCCTTCCAGACAAAATCTAAATAGCAGATATGGGCAGAAGGTTGGGGGAAGAAATAACAAGTGTGTACCTGCTGCTGTAGACAACGACAGCGTGTTAACATTGTACTGACACATCAGGAAGACAGATTAATGTGAGGAGCGAAAGAAAGAGAGGGGATGCCAAGGTTGAGGTCACTGTATCAATGAGAAAAGTCAGAAAGACTGTGGGAACTGTGGTTTCCCTCTGTGTTTCCAGTCATGCACGGTTCTCTTCGTTGATCGTGTCTTTGGTTTGCCTTTCCAAAGTATATGGCTAAACGTATGCTTTTCTCGTTCAGGTATGACACCATCAGCGGCTGCACATGTTCGTTTGTCTGTCTGCGTTCCCTTTCAGACGCTCCATTCAGATATTTTGAGTTCCTGGAAGGAAGTGGAGCTTCTCACCTGACGACCCTGAGGCACAGATTCATTACTGAGCCTGACGCCACCAGGAAGTCAAGTGTGTCTCAACTATAAGTCATCTGAGGGCGAACAGCTGTTTATAACATCCCTGAGAAACATACAGTATGTACCCATTACCAATGTCATTTTAAATGTATTTTGTTTTATTCAACACTCGCGGCCTTCCTGAGACTGAGCGGAGTTTGCAGAATGGTTCCCCTGAAACTACAGGGGGCATTTATGAAGCCTCTGGAGGAATTGTTTAATCGTATTTGATGGCGGACAGGAAACGAATTAGCCGAAATATAATTTGTTTACCGTGTGATGAGTTTGTTAAATAAAACCTGATCAGAAATCTCACAGTGAGAGAACATCTGTACATGAGTTAATCTGATCCTACGTTCTTCAGATGATACAGTAGTTTTTGTTTGCTCTTTCTCTACCTTACATCTAACCTTTGTGCCTTTTTATTACCTCCCTTCTCTGTCTCCATTTCTCCTCCCCTTTGTCCCTCTCAGTCTGTAGCATCTCCTTCATGGCCCCCAGTGAGAGCAGCTAAAATTAAGTGGTGCCACTTCTCAATGACACTTTAATGATAACACTGCTGCTCCTCGCAGAGAGAGGGCGACGGTAGAGGTATGAGCATCTGCTAAAGATAGGCCCCTCAGATACAAATGCACACAGACACAAGCGGACACATTCCTGTCCGTCCAAACGTATGAGCCTCCCTTTGTCTCGCCTGCCACCGAGACCATGGGGGACGCATGGAGTCTAATTAAGGGCGTCTGTAGGGAGAGGAGAGGTTGTGTATGTGTGTTTGCATGTCATTCTGCCTTGCCGTCACCATCACCTGCCTGGCACTGTCATTACAACTGGCATTTAAGGAAGAGTGAGGTACAAGCAAGTGGCCAACGGGTCGCACAACATGATACGAAGACACAATACAGTTCAATTTAAATTCAAAAATACTTTTCATTTCAAAAGGGAAATTAAATGGTTTTATAGCTAAGATTATCCAAGTTACTTTGCTGTAGATGCTGATGGTAGAAAGAATAACCAATGGTGGTCTGTGATACTATTGGTCTGTTTAAGCCTCTGGTTGAAGACTTTATAGCAGTCAGATAACAATGATGCATGAACACTTTGAACGAATAGAGACAAACAATAGTCAACACACTCACACTTTATAAGAAAGTTTCTGTATGTGGAAAACTAATAAAAACCGAGCAAAACACACAAATAGCAGCTAGTAAACTATTAATTGGAGGACAAATGTAATTACTTTATTCACAACGATGTTCTGTAATGTCAGACTTTAAAATATAAATGCTTGTAGCAGGAGAGTCGTTTTTAATACAATAATTCCCATTTAGTTAGTTTTTATTTTGTTCACAGAAAGTGAAAAGTAATATCCAGTAAATTAAATGGAGGTGTTTTTAACAAGTCCTTCAACCTTTCCAAGAGAGAAATGTGGCTCCACTGCTGTTTAAAGCAGTTTCAAATGTGTGTTTTAAAACCACCACCGCACAAAATAATGGAAGTAGTGAGTCGAGGCAGCTCTCTGGGACAAACCTGTTGCTCCATGCTGAAAAGAAAGCAAAAGTAGAACAAAGCCACCGTCTCTTCTGGGTCAGCTCAAACAATGTCCAACTCTTTTCAACCTGGGATAACATGCAACCTTTTACTTTTTTCAATTTAATTTTACAGCCGTTATTTTAAACCAACAATATGTGGTTGGATATTCAAGATCAATAAATCAGCCCATGTAGAAGAAAGGGGCAAGAACCAAGCAAGCTTTTAACTAGAAAATAAAGAGTTATCATATAACTGCTATTCATATGCAAATGTCAGCTATGCTCTCATGCACATTTTCATATTTATGAATTAAAATAAAAACTTTTTTTTAAAGTTTATAACTCTTTAAAATATGTACTTTTAATCAACTAAATTATAACTAAAATTTGTGATTTAAAAGGGCTGTAGAGATTTAACATGGAAGCGAATTCGTTACCGTATTATAAATGAAAAAGCTTTTCCATAAATGCTTTTTCATTTTAAGATCGTGGCTGCATTATTTGACTCATAAAAATAGTAAACATTAACCCTGATTGCATTTTAATTTCCTTCCTTAGGAGTGCTCATTCCTTCACTTAATTAAAATGAAAATGAAAAAAATAGTTACCAAAATTAATTTTGAAATGTAAAATTTGAAAATGAAAATTCATTTCCAGAAATGCTTTTTCCTTTAAAGAATGTGGCTGAACAATTTGGCTTAAAAATAAAATTAGCTATCAAGTGTATCACCCTATTTGCATTTGCATTTTCTTCTTCAAAACTGTCCCATAATCCAAAAGAAAACACTTTTTCGTTTCCGTGCTCAGCCGCCAAGTCCTGCCCATAATTCATAATGAACACAAATCCACTTTCAATCAGAACAATTTGTCCATATTTTGAAATAGTAAAAGCTGTTTTATGCCGTGCAGATTTAATTATAAAAATTTATGTTTTTAATATCAGTCAACTGAAAAGTTGAGTTAAACATGGTTTTCCTTTGCTACTGAAACAGTTCTAATATAAATCACATTTTTATCTGTAAACTGTTGATGTAAATATGGCACTACTATATTGGTGTGCTGGCCGCAAACAACACATAGTTAAATCTAACATTATTCATTCTGGAAGTTTTAGGTAAAACTACATTCTTGGCATGTTTCTACTGACGTAAAGTAAAAGTAATGGTTTGGCGTTCTACTGCCTTATTATCAATCTCAGAAACTTTGGAGGGAGCTGCTTCTTAGGGTTATGGCAAGGAATGCTTTCCATCCTCAAGACTTCATGCTCACCATCAAAGATAAATGGTGAGAACGATAGTGAAAACAGTGGGAATGTTGTAAAGCCAGGGACGTCACTAGGTTTGAGAGAAACGGGTGGCTTAGCCCCCAGAGAAGGTAAGATTGCAACGTGCACGCAGAAAAATTTTCAGGGCCCCTACTAAGGCTTTGTTATTCAATTCATTATTTTAATAGCATCGCACCTTGGGGACACACTTCCCACCATTTGTATTCTATTTAAAAATAGCTTTCATTATTTTATTGCTTGCTAAACTACAGCAGCTAAAATTTGCTAAAATACAAAGAAAAAATCTGGACTCCCTCCCTCACTCTTGTCCACAGCCTGTGTTTCTGATCCTCCTTCATGGAGTTCAAAAAGGTTAAGCAGGTTTGAAGTGTTTATGTTTTGTAGTTTTTTAGCTAGAGGAATCGCCCTTTAGCCATTCCCAGTAATGGAAGCTGGAATCTAAAGCCAACTTCAGCTTTGTTGCAGAAAGGGACAACAAACTGCTCATCAACAGTAATATGTTGCCCTGAACTGTAGGACAACACACAGTTCTGTACAAACTGTGGCCAGATGTTTGAAACTGCAGCAACTGTGTCCGTTTTTATGCGAGTGTCTTTGTTGTCAAAGCGCAGATATTTCATTATATCTTGAAACCGGTTTTTCTGGGAGCTAGACTTCACCCCCACACCCACAACATTTCCCCCCCCCAAAAAAAACCTGGAGCGCTGCGAACGCCGGCAGAGCCGTGCTGGGGGTGGGCAGTGTAGGAGAGGCCGCGGTGAAGTGACTTGTGATTCATGTTTGGCCTCTAGTAAATAGGGCAGATGGTCATTATTGTATAAATATTCTTGTCTTTCCTCTCTACACCGTTCCAGCTCATGAAGCTATTTTCTTTGTGCGGATCATCTGATTACTGCGCTGGTGGCTCAGCTGTTTCAAACCAGTCAGGAGTTGGCGACACTGATGCAAGGACCTAGTTAAATTTTATTGCATATACGATTTTATTCCCCCCCTGCTCTCAGGTAAAACACTCGTAAACAGAGAGGATTGAGCTAAAACTAAAACTGAAGGTGGTGGAATGGTTCTCCAAGGACAGCTAATGGGGCATTTACATCTGAAAAGGGATTCATGAGTTGTGATAGACTGTTGGACTTGAGTCTGCAAAAATTCTCGTATCTTTGGGCTGTCTAGTGTTAAGCAAATGCAACCTAATGACACCAAATTGCAATCTCACCGTGTATTTCTGCAAATGAAATCCCAACTCTCTAATCCAGCTTGATAACTCAGTACGGAGCTTCAAAAGAGGCACGCGCTGCACCGCCTGCTGACGTGATGTGACGTTTGATACGGAGCCCATGAGGAAGATGAATCATAACAATAATTTTAATTACATGAAATAATAAATGAGCAAACAGAAACTTGAGTTCAGATTAACTTGGGTTCATAATGGCTCGTGTTCAGTGTTTTACTGGATTTATTTTTGGGAGAAAAAATAATAATAAAAAAAATAAATGTATATATATATATATATATATATATATATATATATATATATATATATATATATATATATATATATATAAAAATAGTTTAAAAGATCGGCAAAAAATTTGGGTGGCTATGACATATTTTAGGGTGTCTCCAGCCAGCCTAAAATGGGGCTGTTAACGCCTAACGTCTAAGCTAATAAAAGAGAGTTTAAAAAGTTGAACCTGCCTTTTTCAATAAAATCTAAATGAATATAAATTTAAATTGTTTCAAATCTGGACTGGATTTGCAATAAAACTTTTGCAAATCTAACATTGCCTGGGGTTTTCAATTATTTTCATTCCAAACACTACTTAAGGGATTAATGGTACTGTACAGAGGGACTCGTGGCTTTTGACAGGTTGGTTTTCTAAGAACAAGTGTGGGTCTCATTTCGTACAAATATTGGTTAAAAAATGGTAACTATATATGAGTGTGTATAAATGTATATGTGTGATAAAAGCAGGAGAGCTCAGTCTGAAACAGGTCGTCTGTTCTCGAAACAGAACATGAGTGTGTGTTAGTTCTTTTGTGTGTGCTGCTGCCGTGCGCTCTACTTTCAGAGAGCACCAGGCGGAGGGAATGAAGCGGATCGGTATGTAATTAGGCCACGATTTGAACTCTCTTAGTTCCTCCCTGAGTGGGGTCATGTGGTCATGCCAACTATTATAAATTGAGCTGGGTTATATATGTATTAATTTGTGTATGTATAGGTGCAGAAACGTGTGCAATAGTCTGTCTACGTGTGCGTATTCATCCGAGAGATATAGGTGGAAAAGGGTAGGTCTTTGATGACCGGTTGAAAGTCTACTGTTAAATATAGCTTTTCCAGTGGAGCCTGATGTCTCTCTGGTTTAAGGTCCTTGACACTTCAGTGATACTCTTACTCAAATCAAATCAAATTGGAAAAAGTTAGAACAAACTAATACATTTCAAAAATGGATTCATACATTGGAAGTTGGTTTTGTTCCATTAAAAACAACACAAACTTGCACGTAATTGGGAAATAGAACAAAATTGTCTGATCCTTTATGTAAAAATTAAAGTAGCTAGGAACAACTGAAAACCTATCAAGGCATTGTTGAGGAAGAACACCCTCATTCTGACAGAGCTTTAGAGATCCACAGATCAGCTGTGAGAAGTTTTTAACTGGAGAAAGTTCGGTCTTACCCTCCACTAATCTGGCATTCAATGCAGAAAAGCAAGAAAAAGATAACATTGCAAGAATGAAACCAATAGACTAAAGTGAAACAGGGTGTGCTGCAAATAAGTTAATAAAATGCTAAGTGAAAGAAAATCCTCACTGAACATCATAAATAGCACACCATTTATAACTGTTTAACATGATAGTGGTAGTGTCATGGTGTGGGGACAAGAAAGCTGTCCCAACTTAAAGGACATTTGAAGGATGGAGTTAAACAAAAGAAAATCTTGGAAGAAGATATTTCAAAAACAGTTGAGACATGACTAGGATTTTCCCCTAATGTGGAATGGAGAGGTTTAGTTTGTGTCAGACTGGACGTTAATCTGTGTCAAAAGTGATTTTTAAAGATGATGTTTGCTTACCGTCTTCATCCAATCTCCCTGATCTGTAAAGGTAACGCTGCAGTTTGCTTTGTAAAAAAATAAAATAAAATAAAAAGCATGTAAACATTCGTATTACCTCAGGTTGGTCTGTCACGGAAACATGTATAAAACACACTAAAGGCTATGGTTGGTTTGTTAAAGGGTAAGCAGTTTCAATATCTTTGCCATAATCTAATCATACATAAAAAACACAAAACTAGATACAGTTTGCAAGATAGGAGGACAACCAGGAACTGTTTTATTGTGGATAAATCCCCAACTTTACACAGATGTATGGACAGAAAGTATCACTAAAGAGCTCATCTGTACTAGGAAGGCAGGACGTTTCTATATGATTAATGACTGAACTTGGAATTTTTAGAGACATGTATTCTGCATCTCAGGCATTAGGACGATTATGTTATTCTGTTTTTTGTTTTGTTATGTTGTTGAAACCAGCAGAGTGAGGACTGGAAAACACAAGGATGTATCTAACCCTAACCCAGTTCCAACTTTTTGATAGGACAGTAAATGGCACAATTTAAATTTGTTAACCAAAAATTTTTTATTTTTGCCACTTCCATATGTGACACTAGTTTGGATACATAGCAAATCATTGTCCACAGTCTGAATTGTTATGCCGCATTTTGTCAGAAATTTTTGTGTTGATATGAGACGTGTGTCAGAATTATCCACCAAAAGAAGCCAGACATGTTAAATCTGGACATAAACAATGGATAAAGCAAGCAGTGGCGAGTTAAGTTTTTTTTTTTTTACTTTCATTGCTTCCTCTTGTTATGATCTTGTGAAGATACAGTCTTCTCCCGTTACTTGAATATTTTTAGGTGCTCCACAGACAGTGGCATCCACTGTAACTAGACTGCTGTTTGGTGTCTACATTCTTCTTCTGCACGTGTGTGTCAATTTATGGTCATAAGCGATTCACACATAAGTCCATTTGTGGTTGCATTTATTGTACTTAGTTGTTTTAATCAACAACAAAAATCTAACTCTAGCAAAAAAATCAGACTTAACCATCAAGCCCTGCTGTTTGAAGCAAGCCTAATCAAAATTATGGAGTACAACAGAAAGAGCCAGGAGAGAGCTTAAATACACTGGAAGGAGAGCAGCTTAGTGTCCAAAGGGACAAATCTGAGATAAACTGAGGCAAATGGAGAGAAAGCCGGCAGACTGAGGTAAGGTGAACAATAACTAGTGCGGGAAGAGAGATTGAAAGGAAAAAAAAGATAGAGTATAAAGAAATAAACACTAATGTGCAAGAAGCAAAACACTCAAGGAGATTGCATGTACTGACCCAAGCAATAAAACTAAAATGGCTAAATGTAAGCAAATAAAGAATGATCAAAATACAAAACAACCAAATGTTCAAGCAACTTATTTCTCCTAACAGTTATCCAATAATGCAATCAAAATAACAATATCCAACACTGTAAACCTTCCTTACCAACAGTGTTGCAAAGTAGTTTGTCTAAAAATAAAGTAGACAGTATATTTCAAAGTACATTTTCTTCTAGCCTGTGGCGTCAGTGGATTCCAGACTCCCCCAATCTATCAAAGTCCCTTTGTAACCTCCCCTGCATCCGCCTGCTAAAACACACTCAACCCATTAATGAACTGATTACTAATTAAGACTTAAAAAAGCAAGGGAGTTGCTTCTTTTTAATAGATTGCACCGGTCATTTTCTGTTTCTGCTATTTTGCATTTTAATGTTTATTAATTCACTTTTATAGTTTTGTTAATTATAACACCATCCTCCCCTGTTGAGGACTTTAATAATACAATGGAGCAATGAGTTTAGGACGGTTTCTGCAGGAGGGCATCAGATAAATGTGGTAGTTAAAACCACAAACAACGGCAGAGGGAAGGAAACAACGATAAAAAAGCAAAGAGAAAATTAGACAGACTAGAGTTGAAAAGGATATAATGTGTGTTGTAGGTAAAACTAAAAAGTATGGTTAACAAAATCTTTGGCTTGAAGATTTGTTTTGTTTTTTAAAGGTTACTCACGAAAATTGAACCAGTAAGTCACAAAAGGCATCAAACCAACAAAATGGTCTTCAAAGATTTATTTAACTTTGTCTCTTATGTAACAGCCCAACTTTGACAGAATGAGTTCAGCATTGTATACCCTGTTCACGCCTGTGTTTGTCCGTAAAGGAGGAGATGGAAGCGGAGAACTGCAACTTCTGATTGGTTTGTTAAATGTGTCTGTGCCCGCTGGACGCGCATTTGTGTACGAAGGCTACTGTGTGTGCGGATGCGCTAATTTGAATGTGAGTCTGTGCATTTGTGCTGTGGCCTTAAAGGTGCTTGGGCAGGGACATGCATGATGGATCGTGTTGGCCAGTTGATAGCGCCATTACTCACTGACATACACACACACACACATACTGAACACACCTGCCCGACACCTGCTCCCCATGGAGGTCTGTTTGCCCCTGATGCCATTGCCCTGGAGACGAGCATAGCCTAAAATTATTCTGCACACCAGCAAATACAACTAAAGTTTAAAAAAGGAGAGAACATGGGAATGTTGTAGGGCATCGTCTTTCCTTTAGCCCCACACAGTTTCTCTTGGTGCCTTTATCTTCTATTTCTCTTTTTGACCCCAGTAATTCAGTTCTTTGGTTGTATTTTGTTGAATTACAATAATTAATAATGAAGAAAATGTTCTGCATATGCAAGCTTTACAGATTTTCCAAACGGTAGCTTTGTGATTTTTGGAAAAAGTGAAAGTAACAAAGGAATCTACCTCTGGCTTTGTTTTGCAAAGTTAATGAAGAGACCATTAAAAGCTAGCAATCTATTAAAGGCCTTCCACCCACATCCCCAAACACTCATTATTGAGTAATGGCGAACTGAGAAAAATAGGAGCCTACATTTTTTTGTTATTTGATTGATTGTTACAGAACACACCCCAATCATCAAAGCACCTCATGGCATTTATTGTTAATACGTAACAGTTTAAACCTTGCTTGTATGTTTAGGTATACTATACCCTAAAACTCATTTTATGCCATTGCTGATGGTTCAAAAGCCAAATCTTACCCTTTGCTGACCTAAAGAACGACAAGAAAGTAAAACTCAAAGAGAAAACGAAAACAACACACATTGAGGTTCATTAGCTAATTAGCATTAAATGGGCCACTTAATTGGCATCAAGCATGGTGAGAAAACATTCATATCTCACTTCATCTTCATTAGCTGGAAAACCTAATGGGATTTGCTTTACCGTGGGCCTGTGTGTGTTTATATGCATACCAGTAACCATTGAGAAAAATGTTTCTCTAAATCAGGAATCGTTTTAGATCATGAATGAATTAATTCATAAATCTTTTCAATGCTTTTGTCACATTATCGAGCAAGAGGCAGAGTACACCCAAAAACATAGTATCCTGAGCGTAGGGTCTGAACACTTGCTAACCAAACACAATGTGACACATAAAAACAAGCCTCCACTGTATGCAGTTCTCAAAATCAGTGTGATTGTTGTCACATGCATTAAAACATATGCAGGTTTGATCAAGTCTGGCAATGCATATTATAGATGTTTCTGAGGGTCAAATTCCAAATTAAAACATCTGTAAAAGTAGCCTTAGGAAACCTGTTTACAATACTATGCAAATTTTAGACAAAGCTTCAGGGCTTCTCATGATATCAGAAGAGTGGTGTCTGTATTTCCGGCGACAAATCCATAAACAAATGTTGTATTTGTTTGTCTATTCTGTTCCAAGGTTTAACAAAGCACTGAGCTCAGTGACTTATATTTGCTTCTTTCTTGGCCATTCTACCTCAAAGTTACCATCATAGGTATTTTATCTGCAGTAGAAATTTTGCTAACAATGTCTCTTTTTTTGTAATTAGGTTTATGTGCCTCTGCATCTATTTTAGTTTTATGTCTCTTCAAACCCGCAGTCGGTCGTGGCAGACGGCTGCTTGTACTGAGCTGGAGGTTTCTTCCTGTAAAAGCGGAGTTTTTCCTCTCCACTGTCGCTACATGCATGCTCAGTATGAGGGATTGCTGTAAAGTCAACGACAACACAAGCCATTGTTTTGGTCTGCTGATTCCAGAGGAGTGAATGCTGCAAGTCAATGACTCGATGTAATCGGATGGGGTTCCTTAGATTGGAAACTTTCAAACTGATTTGTAATCATGTATCTATGATTTGAATTTTAATTTTTTTGTAAAGTGACAACATCTGTTGTAAAATGGCGCTATATAAATAAACTGATTCTTGATTCTTGCCTTCACCAGCTTCTAGAGTCATGCTATTGAATACAAAATACAAAAAACCTTATACATAAGTAGAATGTCCTGCTAAAGCTTATCAGCGGCAAGGAAACCTTCATAAATAATTATAACACAGAAAATTATTTTTTTTAAAGGTGAATCTGCAAATATTGAACCACATCTAATCAGAGGTTTACTGTTTAGAAAATTTACATCAACAAGTTAACATAATATAAATGGTTATAAACGTTGAGATGAGGCCAAGGTACCCAGAAAGAACCTATAGCTGCACTGAGAGTACATGCAAAGAAGGCGCTTGTGGATTCTAATCCAGGACCTTTGTGCTGCAAACTTGTTCTATGATGGTTCAGCTCACATTCAAAATATTGCACATCTATTTAAAGTTAAAATAAATCCGTAGAAGACACGACAAAAATGTTTAGGCATTCTATTGAAGACAGATAAAAAATGTCTCTTTTCAAATTCAACAACACTGCTCAACACAGAAAAAACTGGACGACCAAGCAGGGACTGTTTTTCCTTAAACACAATAGTTCTTACTCGCGATATTAAAAACAACATACACCTGAGAATATTTATGTTTTTCATTTGTCTTACGTTGTGTTTCTATGTAGAAATTGCTTATTAAGATCCGTTCAACTGTCAAATAGATGTTAAAAAATAGATTTTTTGAACATTTTAAATATGTTCAGTTGTATCTATTGTGAGCCGTTGTTTACCAGTTTTCTATCTATGCAGACAAAAGTTATTATTTTTTTACTGATAAGATGTTCCACTGTGAAACAAATTACTAGCGATGGGTTCAACTTTAACGTTTGTAAAGATTTAATAAGAAATATCTTCCATAAATCTCCAACAGATCATCAGTCAGAACAGCGTGGAAAGACAAATATTCAGCCGCAGTCAGAATAAAAGCAAAGCGGCTAACCTGGTAGCTAATGTTATATAGAAGGACTCCCAGGGTCTTCCTACAGCACACAGCAGAGCACCTGGGGACATTGTAGCCATATGTTTAAGCTTTGTCTTGTCCTACAAAACTCAGTCTGCCCTTCACGTGATTTGTTAAAGGGCCGTGCACGGTGACAGGTACAGGGTACGGCGGGGTCTCAGATACGGAAACGCACCAACTTCCAGAGAAAGAGCTGCAGTGGAGACTGGCCAGACGACAGGAGGTTGGTGGGTGGTTCAGGAGTGTGAGGGCGAAAGCAAAGGCAGCAGGAGGGTGAAATAAAGGAGGTCTGCCAGGGGCACGGGAAAGCGATACACAAAGGGGCCGGCCGCAGAGACCGGCGCTGAGGGCTGGAGTGCAGAGGGTGTATCAAGGAATTCAGAAGGCGGGTAAGAGCAGAGAAAGGGACAAGAAAGGGAAGAAGGAGGCAAATGAAACACAAAAAGACCAGAGAGACACAGGAGATCGGGGGAAAAGGTACGGGCTGAGAAGCAGAGTGCCTCGGGGCTGTTTCTCCACGCTTTCGCTACCTCCGCTCCCTCCCTCCTCTTGCTCTTCTCTTGTCCTGTCTACCTCCACCCGCCCTCCTCCCCCCTTCCTCTCTCTGTCCTTCTGTGCAGAGGGGTGAGGCGTTGAACAGATTATGGCGTAATTAAAGTGCTAAAGCAGCACATTATCCACCTGGTGACTTATCCAGGGTGGATAGCACCACGACTAGGCTAATCAGCCTGTGTGTGTGTGTGTGTGTGTGTGTGTGTGTGTGTGTGTGTGTGTGTGTGTGTGTGTGTGTGTGTGTGTGTGTGTGTGTGTGTGTGTGTGTGTGTGTGTGTGTGTGTGTGTGTGTGTGTGTGTGTGTGTGTGTGTGTGTGTGTGTGTGTGAGAGTGTGTGTGTACAAAATTAGTAGATTGTGTACTGGAATTTCTTGCTTGGTTGAGGATGTGTACTTGTCGTATTGTACATGCACTTCCTCTGCTTGCGAGTGCACAGGAAGCAGCACTGAGGCCTTTTTCATCTGATTAAGGCCTCTTCCATGGATGTGTTAAAAGCATTAGCTGAAGACAGGAATGTAATTCGTCATGTTTAAAAGCTGAGAATTCAATCAAGGATCAGGCAGCAGCAAATGAGCTCACACACACACACACACACACACACACACACACACACACTTTCTTAACTTTACCTGAATTCTTGTTAGTGTGCTTTGTCACCTTCCTGCATCTAGAGGTTACATGTTATTTTCTACCTGAGTATCTAGTTGTCCAAATATATTTAAATGATTACGAACTGTACCAAAAACACACGTGAAATGTAACAACAGACCACATGGAGAACCTGAAAGAGAAGCTGGTATTAAGAGACTGAAAGAAGATCTAACTCTACAGTAAAATACCTCAGAGAGCCATTTGATACCTTCAGACTTTATTAAAGATAATGGGTTTATATATGCCTCCCCGAGGCTGGTCAGTTCATTAGTTGTAGCTCAGAGGAACAACTGCACACACGACGAAATCGGAACATTGATCTCCTTTCTAGCTCAGAGTTCTATAGTTCTGACTTCAACGGGTCTTTCTGAGACTTACAAAAGAATATATGCACGTGAAAAAGTTCATAAAATGATGAGCATAAATTGGAAATGCAATAATAAATAACTGTTTACCTAAAATATACATTATAACAATTGTTTTGTCCTCTGTATGCTCATTCTAACATTTCTTAGGCAGCAAAACACAATAAGATAATGGCAAGTATAATCTAGCATGTATATAAAATAATCTTGTTGCATTTGCTTATTATTAAATGTTTTGTTTTACATGTTATAAGAAAGATCTGTAGTTTGACAAGATGGGTTTTGTCAATGTGGATTACTTCTTTGTGTCATATATTTACCATCATGGAATGATGAGAAACGTAGAGAAAAATCCTTAAAGAAATATAATTTTAAAAAACAAGCTGCTGACATTGTAATGTCTTTGACAAGGGCGATGTCTTTATTTTCATCCCGTGCTGAGACGAACATGCAGAACAGTGAAGCGGTGAGTGCTAAAGAGCCACCAGTGGGTGTGTGTGTGTGTGTGTGTCCATATACTGTATGTGTGAGACTCCTTGAGGGTGTACAGAGGTGATGACGGTTAAATCTAAGCCTCCCTTAATTGCATGCAAAATAAAGGAAATCGTAACTATTGCTGACAAGAGCATAAACAATCTTATTTGACACGACATTATTTAAAAAAAGAACATCTTTTTTTTCTAAATGACTAACATGAACAGCTTACGTTTTTTATTTGTCCTTTGACAAATGTTAAATGGCTGACTCTGGGCTTTGAAAGACATCTTTAGTAATAATTTGGTCAGCTTTTTAATAATAAAGTGCATCAGCGCAGAATTTATATATATATATATTCATTACATTTAATTTACAAAATAAATGATGTCTCGCAAAATAATAAAATGCGAGGAGACATTTTCTCATTATTTATTACTATTGTTATCAACTGTCTCTTTTTAGCTGCTTGAGCAAAGCACTGCGACCTGCATGGCTCCCATGAGGGTCATACTTGTAGTTAACCTCTTCATCTGACCTCCCTGAAGGCACCAAATGAAACAAGTTCCTGTAAAGGAACAAAAGACGGAAATGCACAAACTCCGTGAATCATTTTAAGAGGAAACTCTAATGTCTACTTTACACTTTAAAGGATCATGAACAGATGTTTGCTGTTTTGTTGTTGATTTAAAAATATGAATATAAAAAGCAATTTGGAAAAATGTAAATGACAGGAAAACAAGTGTTTAAAGATTAGGTTCATTCCTGCCTTCATTTTGTTCCCATAACAAGTGGAATAATGCAGGACAATTTATTTGCATTATCTTAAATGTTATCCATTTCTAGTTTAGCAAACAATGAAATAATTAAGCAAAAATAATGATATTGAGCTCCAGAACCGGCGGAGTCATTCTCAGGAGAACCTGTTTTACTTTCAGCATAGACTCTGATGTGTTCGTTTGCATCTCTACTGTATTGTAATTTTAATTAGTACCTAAATATTCAAATGATTACATTTATAACCGATATATATATATATATATATATATACTTCTCAAACCAAATTCATGATTAGTCTTTTTTGAATGCGTTCTTTTTTTATTATTTAACCATGGTCCTCTAAGCAGATCGGTATTTTAGTTTTTTCTTAGCAAGGATTATGATCCAAAACAGAAATACAAACCAAGGGAGTTTATTTTGAATTTACCAGAACAAAACCTCTGATGATTTATAACATTGATCTTGTCAGATGTTGTCATATTTTAGTTATTTGTAACAAAAGTTTTTATTTGTGTGAACAAAAAAAATGCTTGCATTGTGTGTGTAGTTTGACTAAACATATGTAAAAAAAAAAATTCAAAACAAGAGTTTTGAACATGCTACTTGGTAAAATTAATTTGTCTCATTTTTAAGTTATTCCCAGTCAATACGTATTGGAAATGTTATCTCATATTATTATTATTATTATTTTGTTAATGTTATCTGACAAACCCACTGTATGGTTTTATTTTGATTAACCCAAATTACTTAAACTTATTGGGCTTTAATAATGGTCAAAAATAACATATATGGTCAAAATGTACAAATCATAACCCTCATTTTTTGTTTGTTCCTACAATAGGACATCTATTTTATATTTGTGTTCCAGTTGAAGACACTTAAAGACACAAATGAAAAGCTAACCTTACCTAATTAAACCTAAGCAAGTCTAATATTTACTCTTTGCATATTTTACATTTTTAACATGTGTTTCCTAAGACTGTCTGGGTTAGCCTTCAGCTTGTTCTTTTTAGTTAAAAGTTTTGAAGTGCTGAGATACAGTATAATAGCTGTAAATCCACCAGAACCGGCGATCCCAGCATTTGTGTGAAATAGTGAATTATGTGAGAGGTTGCATTTACCAGAAGAAAAATGTCACGCCAGGGTCCATCTCTCTTGCTGATCTAGTGTCCCCTCTCTTGTTTATAACTTCACTTTATGCCTTGTTGTTCTGTGGCTATTCTGGTGCTGAATGTGCTGGATGACTCTGTCTCCCCAGCTCAAAGACAAAGAAGGACGGTCATTAGACTATTCTGTAACATCAGGTACTGTAATCCTTTCTTACACACATCTTTCCTGCTCTATTTTCCTCTCCGGCCTCTCACACAGGCACACCCACAAGCACTCAGACACATGAGCGCATTCGCTGTGAACTAGGTTTCACATTCCAGAGCAACCCGCTATGATTTGCTGGTATACATTGCCATCTACAGGGCTCACCTGCAACCTTTTCTTGTCCGGGTTCTTCATAATCGTTTGTTTTCCAGACAGGACACAACATTCTTATACATAACATTGTCAAATGTGTTCAATAAATGCGTAATGACCTGTTTCTTGATTGTCAATATGTTTGAATACTTTATAAATGATTGCATGGAAGCTGGAAACGTCTGATAGGAGTTACAGTAAGGTAGAAAGTTTGTATAGATCATGCTACTAAATTGAATTGTAAGAGTGATAAAAATGTTTGTTTTTGTAAACATTTCATCTTGATTAATCTACATACTAGATGGTAATTCATCTTACTTTGAATTTGAACAAAATCTAACAGAAGAATCACTTTTCAATTGTGTGGAAAAAGCATTTTGCTGCGCTGTGATGTTCCACGTACAGCCATGAATGGATCCACTGGCCCAGGTGCAGCGGCTTTAGCTTTTATCCTTTCTTTTGTGTCGCTCCTTTAATAGCCCGTTATATTTGTTAAAGTGATGAACGAGTTAGCCTGTTCCATCCCTCACGGTGTGCATGTGTACGCGTGCGCGTGCTCTGGCATTTTCAAAGTCATTGTTTCCCTGGAGAGGGGTCAGAGTACTGGTCAAAGATTTCTGCTGCCATGTTCACCTCCCAGCTTCCACCGCTGACCAGTTGGGGAAGGGTGGGGGTTGTAAATGAGTACATTTGAAAGCTGTAGAATATAAAACCTGCTCTCACGTTTGGTAACATTTCTTGATCAAACAAAGAAAAATGAGCAGGTACAAGGCATTAGGCATATTCAAAATAAATATCTAAACTGATTATTCTTTTTTCTTTGCCGTCATGATGCAATTTAAGTCAGAGATGTGTCTGAATAAGTAAAAAACTATTGAAATGATAGTGATGGAGCACAGATTTCAGCTGGTCAGAGCTCATCATTGTTAGAAGAAAAAGGAAATTCTTGCACAAGCCCGTACTTTCCCTCAAACACACATGCACACACAGGACTGCACAGCCATTATTAAACAGTCTGTCAGGGGGGTTGAGAGTGTCGCCTAGCTCCTTCATTCGCTCACTGCCCCTAGAACAATTTCAATTTTAATAGCTTTTACTATGTATCTAAAGCACTGGAGACACAGAGAGAAAGGGCAACACACACCCTGACACACACACACACACACACACACACACACACACACACACACACACACACACACACACACACACACACACACACACAGACAGAACCAGTTCCCCTTGTTGAAAATAGAGTCATCAAAAAAGGGGGCCGGCCCAGCACTGCCAACAGACACACAGACAAACCCCAGGAGCACCGTGTAATTATCCCTGTGGACGAGTTGCCTCCAGCAGGGCTCGGTTACCCATTCCACCCCACCCCCCTTCCACCATACCCTCCCGTTCTATTATACCTCCATCCTGCCACTAACCCCTCCACTGCTAATTTCATCCCCAGGATTAGCCGCTACTTGTTTCCGGAGGGTGGAATGGTGAAATGTGGCCTTCTCTTGCTTATTATAGGACTTTAGGGGTTGGAATGGGCCATGCTTATATCTTCCCTCCTCCTCTCTCCTAGTCCCTCCAGTTTCCTCCTTCTTTCTGTATTGAGACAGAAAAGACTTTTCTTTTTGAAAGGGTTAGTCGTGGACAGACCACCCCTACAAGCGTGGCTGCTGCAACTCACGTTCTGCTGGGATGTGACCTCATAGAAAGGTGAAAGTGAAAGCGGTGCG
Source organism: Orestias chungarensis (assembly GCA_032876305.1). NCBI lineage: Eukaryota > Metazoa > Chordata > Actinopteri > Cyprinodontiformes > Cyprinodontidae > Orestias > Orestias chungarensis. The sequence continues at coordinate 215,694 of JAVLVB010000572.1, read as the reverse complement.
AGCCACCGCAGCACTCTGGTAGTACCTGCAGGGCAACACAAGCTGTTTTCATTTTGCATAAAAAAGAGAATGATGGGAAGGTGGTGAGGGGACAGGCAAACGAGAAAGATGGAGACTCAAGTAAAACGTTCTGCATATCCACCCCGGTTCTGTTTCACCTGAGTTTTCCCAAAGCTGACTTTTGTCAAAGTTAGCACGGGTGATATTTAAAAAAAGAAATTACACCTTTACTAAAAGATAAAATTAAGGGGTTTTTATTTGTGTATTTGCGCACAAAAAAATTGTGTATATGCATATTTACAGTAAGTTGTCCAATATGAACAGACTGAGCTGAAATTCAATTCGTTCTATTAAACATTTCAGTTAAATAAAATACACACGGCAAAAAAAATGTAAACTTAAAAAACACATTTCTGGTGTAATTTATTTTGTCTCTTTCTCGTCATTAGTTATCTTTGTAAAAAAGAGTGTCCAGCATTTTAATTTGTCATTCCCAAACTTTAATCCTCTGGAGTCCATTGAAAAAACAGGTACATTAGGCCCAGGCTTGTAGTATATGCTACATTTTGATGAGCTGTAGCCATTTTGGTATTTACAAGTAAAGACTCAACCTCGTTATTATACATTTAGGATCAATTTTCATTGTCACTTCTGATGTTTATGTTATGTGGACGAAAATATCTATTTGTAATACATGGAAAAACAAAAATTGATGGAATTTACTGCAATTAAAGCAGCCAACAAAAGCTTATGAAAGTATAATTCTTCCACATACTGATTCCTCATCACTACAGAACTGATTGCACGCTAATGCGATGAGAACATCACATACATACACAATAATATCACAAAACATTACAGTTAAAAAAGTTTTTTGATGCTATCATTATCATGTTGGACAGAATAATTTGGACATAAATTACATACAAACCTACAAACTCCCATTAATCGCTGGTATCCGGTAGAGTCTGCGCAGTGTGCAAACCTGGTTTGGGTTAGACAGAAAACATAGAATAAGTCAACGGAATATGGCAGCATTTCATCCTTACGATGGACAGAAGTGATATTCACAAGACGGAGGCCTCAGAAAACACAAAGATGAATCATCTGCGATGGACAATTACAATTTTTCATAAAGACATCATCGATAAAACCAAACTTATCGTAGCTGTGTTAAATACACAGACTTTACAGAGTGGGGAGATTCTCCATCCACCTCCTCCTTTTTGTTTTATACTTTACAAAAAAACATCCTTCTAAATCCTTGAAAACATATGTAAACAGTTGCAAGGCTGCCAATTCTGTTCAATTAATATGTCTATATTCAAACTAAATCCCTATATCTGTTAAAAGATTTTTCCTATTTTTGTAGGATCAGCCATGAAAAATAAAGCTTATTTTTGAAAGAGCTGCGTTCAAGAAGTGATGCGCAGATGTTTAAACGAGCTTGAATGAACTGCTGTAAAAGAAATGAGATAAGAGTCAAGTGAAGAAATCAAAAACTGCTTCGTTCTTTGACACTGTAAGTACCGACTGCTCTTAAACTACCCACGAATCCCTGCTTTGACGGATTTACTATCCATTTACTAATCAATAGGCCTCTCTGTCTTCAACTGGTTTAATTGCCTTCATCGCCAAGCAGAAAACATTCATCTTAAAGCTTTTTTATTTAGGTGTTTTTACACTGAAAAGTTGAATTGCTTTTCAAAAATGATTTAAAAGTTGTTGTTGTTGTTTGTATGATAGTGACCATGTGGATCCTGTTCTGTACGTGTGCACTTAGATCAGGCAGGTTTCAACGTTCACATGTAACACCACGTCTGTCCATCACTGAGCATCTGCAGGGACGTGTATCTGATCGTAGAGAAAACGACCTGCAGCCCTCTGTCTCTCACACACTCCTCTCCATCACTCCAGCCTCTCATTACAGCAGCGGAAGCCCAGCCTGTCACATAATTAAAGGCAAAGTTATAAACGACCAGCAGGCCAAAAGCCATATTTCACAGGTGGCCGTGTATTTACTTATAATTTCTCACTTTTAAATGTGTTTCTTATGCAAATGAGAGCCAGGACACTTTTCAATTAACTTTGGGGGCCAGTCGCTCTTAGTACCACAGGACCTTGTTATTGAAAATAAAGTATTTTATTGTTATCAGGCATAAATTATTGCTGTCCGTGACAAAGGAATTGCAGGATATTATGTATGGTCCTGTTTTTGGTGCTGCCAGAGGTGGCAGGTGTAATTCTCATCTGTTGAGAACTTGGTGATTGCCTTTCTATGAAACCACTTTTACAACCTTTTCTATATTGTATGATGTCCACCCACAAGGCTTTTTTTTCACTTTGCTTTAATATTCACGGTTTCTATTACATGCACAACACTTCCAATTCCAGTATACTACATAGCAATTTAAAACCATATTAAATGAGCAAATGAAAAGCAAGCACTTGGGTTTGTTTTTTGTTTTTTCATGGTGGCACATGCAGAACGCCGCTCTCTCTCTCATTTTTCTCCTTAATTGATCAACTGACAAGAAGAAGCATGGAAACTCTTTTTCACTCCGATATCGGGGAGGATTATTTAGAGCAGACTCAACAAAGCTGGAAAAAGAAAGCTTAGAGGAGAAAGTTAAAAGCAAGACAGTGTTTTGGTAACAGGAGGAAGAACATGTGTTCCCCCTGATCTCGTGTCCCATCAGCAGAAGGATATGCTTTGAGGTGTGTGCACGTTACATTCGTTTTCCCGGTGTGTGCGTCACATGTTGAGGTGTGTGTGCAGCGGTGCCCTCACCGTGGCGCGTAAAAAATGTACATTAATTGAATTCCACCCTAATTTCCCGTCAGCCGGGCCTTGCAGAGCGAGACGCCTGCCTGCCTGCCTGCCGAACAACGCCACACTTCAGGTATGGTGGATAATGGAGGATGACATTTCTGTCCCAACATGCCTGAGGGCAGCATGTGATACATGGCTTCCTATATGAAGGTTAAACTCAGCTAACCTGCCTTTGGCGTTTCATTATCCACTTGTTAAATACTCTTTTGGTAATAAAATGATTACAAATTTTATTGCTTCTCTCAAATGAGGCCTCTTTTCAAAGGGCCTTAACGACTTTAGAGCTGGATACGAGTGGGGGTGTGTGTTTGTGCGTGCGTGTGTGTGTGTCCGGACAAGTGCATCTTTAGTTACGTATGACCAGTGTGTAAAAAACCTAATGAGAGTGATACGCTTTAAAGCGAAACCACCATTATTCTCAGCCAAACGACCTGGCCCGTCATTATGTTTAAAGTAGCATTACCTTTTCCTCTGCCAGGGCCCATTCAAACAGACGTGTTTTACATATACCTCAGTCTGTGTCTTGCGATGATGTGATGTATTTATACTAAAATGAATGGGCCGGACTATTTTTACATCACAAGTTAAGCACCGTGGCTATAGCAACGGGACATAAAATAATATATTCACTCCGTTAACAGGACCTGCAAGCCTCACCCCGGCCAATATGTCTGTACCGTAGCTCAGACCGTCACCATATTCAATGTCATTTGCCCGTAAAATCAGAAGTAAAGAGGCTTGAGAAACGGACCTGGGGACCATCATTTGTGTCAGTTTTAGGCTCTGCGTCACAAAGCAGGAGTTGGACATGTAAAACCTGCTTTTGGTCGTACACAATGGGATTTCCAGTCAGTTTACTCATAGTAAAGTTAAATTCTAATAAAAAATTAGAATGTTTGAAATAATTCTGCAATCTTTTAATTTTTTTAAGGATTTTCAGATTAAAACATTAAAACAAATGAAATGTTTTCTTGTTCAGTTGTTTTGTTGTTGGTGGTCATTTGCAGAGTTTTTTGTTGTTGTTGTTGTTCGGGGAGTAGCTCACGTCCCTTACGTCTTAGAGTCCTGTTAGGGTTCATTGTTGTCCTGCTGCTGCTCCCCTCAAACGCCCCACCTCCCACCACCTAACACACACAAACACACACTCGCACGCGTGCTTACTTAATAAACGGTCGGTCCCCCTCTCTCGGGCCAGGGGAGTTGGTGCTGGCCTGTTCATCTGATATATCATGGCAGCCCGCTCCTCTCTGCTCCACTGGACCCTGTCCAACACCTGTTCTCCCATCAGGGGATGTTGTGTTGGCGTGGAATGGCTGTGCCACTGTACAGATTGACACTGCCCAGTTGCGACAGCAGAAAGGATGAACTATGAGCTTCCCAGTAACATAATGGGGGTGGGTACTGGAGAGGGAAATAGGCCTTATCCAAATAATAAAAGCCTTTTGTTTCAATAAATTACTTCACACCATGGACTTTGCTTTTTTGAGTACTGTTGTAGGTTCCTATGGCACCAAGAGCAACATCCACAGTAATAAAAGATTTTATTAATAAAACTTTGTATTTTGCACTAATTCAAGTACAGAGGCTTGCAAGACTTTTTTATTCCTTCCCATTGGACCAAATCTATCTGGAAAAAAAAGTGAGTAATTTATAACATGTGTGCAGTAAATAAACCTTAAACTTTAATTATATATATATATATATATATATATATATATATATATATATATATATATATATATATATATATATATATATATATATATATATATATATATATATATATATATATATATATATATATATATATATATATATATATATATACATGTTGTACTTTGCTACTTTAATATTATAACTGATTTATGAAATTAAATTGTGGAAGGAACAGTTTCTTTGTGTGGTTTTCTTTTGTCATGAAGAAAAATATGTAAAATATCAAGTCAGCAGAGTTTGAGATTGCGAGACATAAGTCCTTTTGAAATCTTGCTCTTTATAACATTTTACTTCTAAAACAACAATTCTAACACGCTTTGAGAAAAACATATATTAAAAGAGTAAACCCCCCCATGAAAAAGACTCTTTTATCACTCCTTTTGTCTATTGTATGCTTTATGTTTAATATTTGTTGCTTCTTTGTAATCCTAAGGTTATGTGAACTCAAATAAGCCTAATATAAATTATTTGGGAGTTACCTGAAGTGTAACTTCTGTTGTTTTTGTCTAGCTGTTCTACATTCACAGCCAAAGAAGACTTTACTTGATGGACTTAGTGGAGAGAATAGATGGGCAAGGTTTCCACCTTTTCAATTGAAAGTTCTTGTATTACAGGGTCATGGTTACTGGCTAACACACATTTAAACTGTGGCATAATTTGGATGCATGGATATGTAAAACAGTCTTTTTACTCCAGATAATTCAGAAACATTATTGATCATTTGAAAGTATTTAACTTATGGACGGAGATTTTACCAAATGTCTTAATGGGTTATAGCAGTTTTGGAATGATTGTCCTATCAAATAACTTTGATCTATGAAGCATTTAACTAAATGTTAACTAAATTACAATTAACATCTGTAGATTCCTCAAAGTTTTTATCAGTGCTGGATTTTAGTGAGGTCTTTAAGTCTGTATCTGTTTAATTCACCATTCAAGGTTTTCACCTCAGTCAGAAGAAGCTTGATGTATCTTTCAGATATCACATTAAAATGACTTCTTAACATAAGTAGTTCTAAATGAACATTCAGAAAGGCTGATTGGTGAAATCCTTCCTTTAGTTTATGTATTCTTGTTTGTAATGATTAGGTACAATCTTGCTCTTTGTCATAAAAAAATAAGAAATGTAAAAGAGATTTTTGATAGGATTTGAAAAAAAAAGATGTGTGTTCATCACGTTGAAATTGATATTGATAGTAAAAGCAGCTATACTTTCAGTGTCTAGTAGTATGAAATGTTACTCACCTATTGATCTGTTGAGGGTCGCAGGGACATTTACTATAGGGTAAACTTTCAGCCTATTAAAGCTGTGTTGTTAAAAAATAGAAGATCATCCACTAATCTGATAACACTATATTTTAAATCAAAGACATTTAGCCCAAGTAGACAGAGAAGAACACGTTTTGTTTATCGTTAGTTTATTTATAGCTTTGTGTAGCTTTATTAGTACTCCTCGGTTACTTTGCTCATGTTGTAATGTGGTCTTTTGTCCATTGGATGGCGACATTGGACTGAAACTGTCCAGGAACAGATTTAATTTTCTTTTCTATAAGGGAAAAAAAACTTTACACTTCTTTATGTACATGTGAAAAATATTCGGATTAGCCCCTTTGGGATGTCCTATCATAATACGTGGTAAATAAATGAATAGTGGTTTATTACAAACTGAACATTTAGTTATTTAGTATCAAAACTGGGTAAAGCAGAAGACTGCCTGGAATTTGATTGGAGAAGCTTGTGATAATCAAGATGCGTTTGGTCTTATTTCGGTGTAGAAGTCAGTTTGCCCATAGAAAAGGACATTTTATTTCTATCATTTGGAAGGATACCGACGAACAATGTTAATAGTTTTGGCACATTTTATTTATATATTTATTTATTTATTTATTTATTTATTTATTTATTTATTTATCTATTTATTTATTCATTTATCTATTTATTTATTTATTTATTTATTTATTTATCTATTTATCTATTTATCTATTTATTTATCTATTTATATATGTATTTATATATTTATTTATTTATCTATTTATTTATTTATCTATTTATTAATTTGTCTATTTATTTATTTATTTATGTATTTATTTATCTATTTATTTATTTATCTATTTATGTATTTATCTATCTATTTATTTATCTATTTATTTATTTATTTGTCTATTTATTTATTTATCTATTTATTTATTTGTCTATTTATTTATTTATTTATCTATTTATTTATTTGTTTATCTGTTTATCTATTTATCTATTTATTTATCTATTTATTTATTTATCTATTTATTTATTTAAATGTTTATATGTTGTTTTTTTATGTGAACCATAAATACTAAATAAATACTAATTAATTAATTAGGTCATGTCTGCGTCACTGTTTCGTCCCGGTCCTACAGACCCAGGTCGGAGCGCGACCCCCCGTTCCGGGGGAAAGGGGCGGGGCCTCGCGGCAGATCAGAGGTGGTGACACGCGCGACACCAGAGCCAGTCCGGCTGCAGGTCTCGCGCCGGTGACGCGGTGACAGCGCGCGGGATCACTTTGTTACAATTTGTGAGGAAAGTTTTAAAAATCCGGCCTGTGTCGCTGGACTGCAGAGGTAAGTCCTTCCAGCAGCTTCAGTAGTTTACTTTACGTTCATTAACAATGATGTAAAATAAACGTATATGTATTTGATATGTGTTATTAGTGATGGACGTCTTTATAAAAGTTTAAATCTAACAGAAGTTAAATACAACTCTGTAGTTCAAACACAAATTAAATCAAGCTTTATTCCACTTTTACAGCCTATCAATGTTCATCTTTATTACACCTAATACTGACTTTTCTGGATTATTCTGTGTTTCAGTCTTGGAGTAAATGGCTAGAGGTTTGTGTTGTTATTACTATTATGAATTTTACTGCAGTTTAAGAGTTGCTCGTTTCTTTCCATTCCCACTAAATGAAAAGCCTTAAAGTATTTTTTTTTATTTACATATAAAGTGTGATTTAGAGTAAATGCTAATATTCCTTCATCAACATTTATAAATCATCCTGTTTAGTTTAAAGTGATGACAATAGCAGAACATTAAAGTCGCATTTTGACAGCATTTTTTAAGGGTGTTCAGCATCCTGAGTATATTAAAAAAAAACACAACAACAACAATGCACATATTAAGCCAGATTTTCTTCTAGACAATACAAGAATCTCTGGAGTTATGTAAGCAGGACGGAGCAGAAGAAACAAAATCTGCTCAGGGACGTTCTCTGAGATAACGGAGCGACCGGCAGTGACACCACCTAACTTAGGGTTAGGGTCAGCATCTAGACTGACTATGACAGCAGGGCTAGTTTCCTCTAGTGTAGCTGGAAGTGTTTCATAGACCAATTAGTGTTTTTATTTGTGCTGCTGCATGCCATTTAAACCACTTTTAATATCACTGATTGGAGCGATTTTGTTGTTACTGTGAGTTGATTTGCTGATTGTGACAAAGAAGATCAGCACATGGATCTATGGTTGCCTGACCAGTTGGCTGGCTGTCTGTCCATCCAGTGTGTGTTGAGCAAACTGTGAATGGAGGCGTTTACTGTGGGTCACCGCCACACAGATGCTCCCACTTAAGTATCCATTATTCTGTGGGTTCGAACTGTGAATGCTTTCGGCTTTGTTTTTTTGTTTTACTGCTTAAATTCTGTACCAGAAATAGATGCTGCGCATTCCTCCGCTATTTTATCTAATCTGTTTCATATACAGATACACACACACACACACACACACACACACACACACACACACACACACACACACACTTCAGACATAAACAGTAAAAAAAGATTATTCCAATCTGTGACTTTGGGAAATATTGCATTGATTCATTCTCACTGACTCTGGCATCAGTTACCTGATCTAACATGATCTTAAATCAATTCTTGATGCTCCTATAGAGAATGAACAACAGACACAAACTAGCTCTGGACAATTTACGGGAACGATTTAACTGCATATGTCTTCTGCGCTGCAGTCGTGCTGTTATCTTGTTAGCCGTGCAGTCAGAAAGCCGGTAAGTGGAGACTCCACGTGTCGTTGTGAACAGAAGGATATAAAACTTCTTGCTTTTTGTCTGAGCGTTGTGTGTCTGTGTGACTGGTATGTGGGCTGGGAGAGAAAAAAGCCAGGGGTCTTTATCTGACCTCTCCCACCGTGACCTTTCACCCCTCACTAAGACAAGCCTTTTGTCTCCGCTTTGCCAAAGACCCTAGGAGAGTGTGTCAGCGGTGGGAGGTTGACAGTCCCTGTGTGTGAGTGTGTCTCAGCATTTCTCCCCTTGTAAGGCCCATTCTTTCAACAAATACTACACTGTAAGGGCCCAATGCATCTTATGGGACCCTAAACCCAGGGCCCCATAAGAAGTCCGGTTTATAGGTTAGACTAAAGACTTATTTTCCCGTCTAGAAACGACTAAACAAACGGATACAAGACTGAAATATCGGTCGTAAATATCAGCCTAGTTTGGCTTATCGGACCTATACTACAGATGTCTTAGAAAATAACCAAGATCCCTAATATATATATATGATGAATAATTTGTGAAAATCCATGCAAAGCACGTGTGTTTTTAGGTGCGTGCTTTAGATTCTGGATAAAATGAAGCTTAGGTCAGGTTTAGACACGTACCGCTAAATAAGAAATGCCGTCAGATTTAGGGAAATGAATAAAAAATGAATGGAGGTTAGTGCAAAGTCTTGTGGAGGTAGAATGATATATATGTATGTGTGTGTGTGTGTGAATGTGTATGTGTGCACTTGTGCAAGACGTATTGGCCACATCAAAGCCTCACTCATACATTGTTATCTCGGCTCACCTTTGACCTTGTGGTCATGAGACATCCCTCAAACTAATTCAGCCGTGCCCTCGCAGGACAGATGATGCATGTGTGTTTACATATGTGAGCTGGCTTTTGCAACGTTGGAGATATGGCTCCGACTGCAGAAGCTTCAACTTCGCCCGCTATTGTACAGGATATTAAGATTTTGTATAAAACACATGTTAATATTAAACAGTTTCTCTTCATAAAAGGTTTAAAATCCCCATTTTTAAAATCTATTAACAAACCAACATCCAGTTTAACATGTAAGTAATGAGTATGTCTCAAAATCCTGTAA
>JAVLVB010000572.1:163921-205908 GCA_032876305.1 Orestias chungarensis | reverse complement strand
GTGTGTGTGTGTGTGTGTGTGTGTGTGTGTGTGTGTGTGTGTGTGTGTGTGTGTGTGTGTGTGTGTGTGTGTGTGCGTGTGTCTGTGTGTGTGTGTGTGTTTAAAGGTAGCGATGTGAATAGAGTTCAAGGGGTCATAAAACACCACAATAGTGTCTCTCTCCCAAGGGTGAAAGAGAGGCCGAAGGGGGAGAAACAGAAAAGGTGGGGATAAAAGGATCTCCCACTTCCACTCCAGTAAAATAAGGGAAGAAGGGGGAGGTGGGAGGAGAAAAGATCAACAAAGTAGCTTTAAACGTTTTACTCGCATCTTATTGCTGTCATCTCTTTGGCATTCACTCTTTTTCAGTGTTGCATGTTTTCTTATTTCTTTTTTGCTCGAGCTAAGTAGACAGGAGCACAAGTTAAAACATAGACTATAGATGCAGATTTTACAATTGGTTCAGTTAATATTTTACCCATAAACATTGTAATTGATAATTTAAACTGTATTATAAAGGCCAACGTCCCTTTTTGTCGGTTCATGCATTTAATCCCACAAAACATTGAATGTTTTCTACTTCTAGAGTAAATTAAGATTTCAGTTTAGGTTCACAACTCTGGGCATGATCCGCTAACAACCCCCACCACCACTTATCTCGCCGTCCTCCCGGGTTGTAAAATGATCAGCATCCCCTTTGCTAAAAGGTGCGATCACTTCCTGTCAGCGCCTGGCTGTGTTGTGACTGGGCCTTTTGTCTCTCGCTCGCTTCGTCTCTCCGCAGGCCGGTGTAAGACCCTAAAAGTTTGCGCTGCTTCTTTCAAGCCGCGACAGCAGGAGGCGGCCAGGAATGCGTCACTCCGGCCTGAATGTGTGAGGTGAATGCAAAGCTGGAAATGTCATAACAGCCGAGCCAAAAACATGGAAATGATTGTGGAAGGATGTTGTGCTGAAACTGTTTCTTTACAAAGGAAATGAAGATTGTATTGTAAAAAATAACAATTATGCGCTGATTCGGCTTTTAAGGGCGGTTTTTTTCTTTGAGGTCTGACCTGAGACGATTTTTAATTTATTTCAGGAGCACAACAATTATATCGCTTGTTGAATTAAACAAAAATGTAGAAGATCCAATTTAATCCCGTCTTCTTGAGTTTATTGGCGTTTGGTAGATAACTGTTTGATGTGCATTATTATCACCATTACATTGTCATCACATCTGTCAAAAATATAATAAATACATAATACATAAATTATTAATTGGTTCTCCAATAGGTTTTTTGTATACTAAGAATTGTAACTAAAGCAATATTGCAGTATTTAATGTGAGTGTCCTGGCTTATGTGGGTATAAAGTAAACCTTTATTTTTATCATCATGTTTAGTTTGACTGGAATTATTAATAATGTTTCCAAGTTAAACATTAGGGTGATGGTTGAGGTGGTATCCCAACCTCAAAAACGCATGTGGAAAAGCTGCTCAGACGTTTTAATATCAGTTATTGCTATAATGCTCGTACGCACTTATAATTAAGTTATGTATGAATTGTTTTGAAATGATTAGTGTCTAAATAACTCGTCTTGTTGAATAAGTTTCTCTTTAAGCTGCCCTCGGGTATGGGTGTGCGAGCCCTCAGCTGTTTGTTTTAGGCTTGACTTTAAAAACGTCTTTCTATGTGAATGTAGATGTTTTTTTGTTAATTTTGGAGTTAGAACAAAATTTTCCAAAGCAACACATCATAACATAGCTTAAATGGCAGGTTATTAGTCAGTTCTGTGAGTTTAGCCGTCATCTCGGTGAAGCCAGAGTTTAACGGAGGGGGAATAGGTCCAAGCTCCCAGTACTGTCTCATTCTTCCCAAAACACTTTCTTGCTCTGTAAAATATTTGTCCTGTTCAAAAATCTGACTTTGTCACACATATTTTATATATGTTTAGGATTACCGGCGAACTAAGAAAAGCACAGTTACAGCAATTCTCTTGGAGAGAAAGTAGAAAAACAGAGGGAGGGAGTTGTGTCTAGGTCAGGGTGTCCTGACTCTGTCAGTGCAGCTGATTTTATATTATCCTGTTTGGTAAAACGCCATCGACTCACAGCCACAGCTTAAGCCGCTGGGAGTCTGTGTATGTCTCCGTGAGAGCAGATGCGCTCCTGATGGTAAACTGTTTTGCACAAACTTGGATGTGTCTGTGAGTCCGTACACACATAACTACGACTAAATCATTTACTTATGCAAATCTAAAACGTGATTATTTTCATCTTTGCAGATCTTAAAACATGTTTGTGTTCGCGACACGTTTTAAAGAAAAGTAAATCTTTTTAAGGCTACAGTATTTGAGGTTTTTGTTTTCTTGCAGAACGCCAATGGGGAACTCGTACGCCGGCCAGCTGAGGTCCGCGCGCTTCGAGGAGGTCCTCCACAACTCCATCGAGGCGTCCCTGAGGTCAAACTCCGTAGTGCCTCGCCCCGTCTTCTCGCAGCTGTATCTTGAGACGGAGCAGCTGTTAATGCAGGACGGTGGGTTGAGGAAATATGCAGGTGAAGCAGCAGTGAGCTGAGCTGAGGCTGTTTATCATTTTCAGTTTTAAGGGCTGAAACTTCACAGAGTCAAATCAAATCTTATCTGCAACACATTCATTTTGCATTTTGATTAGGTCTTACGTTCAATGATGATGAAGACGATGAAGATGGCTCTGAATCTAACAGCCCACCTATACCCTATCAGATGAAACCTCCGCCTGAGGGATGCTGCACCACAGATGGCATGTATAAGTGTTTATTAATACTAAAAAACCTTTTCAGCTCTCCATGAGGATATGGGACTTTCCCCATAGAATCAGAAGATCCTGTAGCAAAATATCCTACCATCAAGCCCAGTTGGATAATCCAGCAGGATAAATGATCCAAAGGACATCGGCAATGGCTTTAAAGAAGGTTGGGAGTGGCATAGTTAAAGTCTAATATTAGTTTCACCTTAGAAATAGCCATTGATGCCTAAAGAAATGGTTGAATTACAACATTACTTCATATATTTAACCAAAACCCTTCCACAGCCATATAAAAGACTCATTTAAGTAAGACTCAAATAACATGTTATAGCAGTTGTTGCGACTGATTCTCCAAGTTTAATTTTCAAATCGAAAACTCTCTTTTGTTTTCTCTAAAACCATTTTTGTCCTCATCTTAAAGTTGAATGATGATCCAAAAGATGTAGGTATGACATGAAAAAATGAATCAAAGACATTTCTGAGTAATTGATTTATTTGTTTGAAATAATTACACATTTCAGGTGTTTATGCTGCTAAAAGAGACATTTTGTGAATACATTTTCTCCTTGCCCTCCTAACAGGCTTTTGTCAGGCTGGCAAAGATCTGCGTTTGTCCTCGCTTGCGTCAGAGAACTTGGACGTCCCTCCCGGGTTCATGCTAGTTGGGGTAAAATCCCCCTTCCTCCCCGACAACCTGCTGGTGTGCGCTGTGGACCGACGCTTCCTGCCAGACGAACGGGGTCGAAACGCCCTGCTTGGTAAGGCAGAAAACATGCACAGGAAAATATGACTGAAGATTTTACATGAAGTCCAGCGCCAACAACTTAGCATGTTTTTGCATCTGGGTGCTCTGGCGACATGAGCCGCATAATCTTTATACACACTGTGATCTATTCGCTCAATCCTCTTCCAGGTTTCTCAGGAAACTGTATGGGTTGTGGAGAAAAAGGTTTCCGTTACTTCACAGAGTTTTCCAACCACATTAACCTGAAACTCAGCACCCAGCCCAAGAAACAGAAGCACTTGAAGTACCATCTGTGCCACAATAACCAGGGCCTACTGGTCAAGGGGGCTCCCATTTGCTGGAGGGGAAATGGTAAGACATGGAGCTACTGCTTTTACATGAAGTTAAGTCAAATCTAGATCTTTAATTTTACATTTACAATATATATTATTTGATATAAGGAGATACTTCTTAATTGGTTTCATTAAACAGAACTAGGGATAAAAACAAGGTTGCTGGGGGGAAACCCCGTCCTTATCTTGGATAATTCAATATAAAAGTCAAATAAATGAGAGGAGCCACAGCAGCTTTGTAATGTCTTTAATAAATGAAGACTTAACTAATATAAAAGGACAGGCAGCAAAGTCAGGAATACTCCAAATACAAATGTAAAAAATGTTTTAACTTAAATTTGGTTACTATGGGTCTCAACAGCAACTTTAATGAGGAAAACAACAACAAGTGATGTGCATGTACTAGTCATTATTGATCCTGCAAACTGAACCCATTAAAAACAAACTTTAAAATATAAGAGTAACTATTGTAGTATTTTATTACTATTAGTGTAACAGTTATAAAACATTTTAGCCATTTAGTTACCGTTTATTCGGTGTACTCTGAGCTTTCCTGATTAGGTTCCAACTGTACATTTTACTGTGTTACCCTACCTTGCAACTTTGCTGACCTCCAAAAACTGTTCTTACGAAATCTCACTGTTTATCCTAAGGACTAAAGAGCCTTTTAAATATGTGTGAAGAGAGGGATTTCTGCAGAGGCGTTTGTTCTACATGCATGGTGCAAAACACCAGTCACCATGTTATTGTTTGGTCTTTCATGCTCTGGAAGTTGGATAAAGCTGCATTTGTTTTAAATGTTAAGGTTTGTGTGGATGCAAAAAGATAAAACTGGGGGGTCAAAGCCAATAATTTAAAGTACAAAGTTTTTTTTTTGTGTCTAAAACCAAAAACAGAACAATAATGTTTTACGTTTCTTTTTTGTTCACACGTCTTATCTTAAACATACAAAGTTGATAGAAACACATGACAGTGTTTGCAGATCGAAGTATAAACAGCATCTACTAAACACGCTGAATCGGTCCTGAATTCCTTCCATGTGAGTGACGAAATAACTTTCTGCTTTGTGGCGCTCCAGGTTAGAGCACCCATAGGCAGAACTTCCTGTGTAAAGTATGCTCTGGAAACTATTTGATAAAAGCTTTTTTGTTTACGTCTAAACCAAGTATTTGACTATAGTCACATATGTGAGTGAGGACTGGAGTGGATTGATTGGAGTCAGAGGTATATTCAGTTTAAGCCATCTCTTATTGTCTCATGTGTTTCAGTTTGATCGGTGAGATTCAGTTTTTGTTTGTTAGTGAATAACAGGTTTGTGTCTTTTAGACCTCAGGATAAGACAGATCAGATCCAGTCTCTCAGAGGGCGGCGTTACATCCGAAGAACGCCCTGCTTTGGCACCGACACACGCACCGGCCAGCGCCACAGGTTACACATGACACAGAAATATTACAGAACCTGGTCTTTGTTTTTTCCACATAAAGAACTGAGTGATTCCCTTCCTGTCTTCTAAAATGCTATTTTTTTTCTATAATAAACTTTTGTTTTTGCTTATTTTTAAGGATCACACGTGGAGCCTCAGGCTGCTGATGTCCCCACCACCCTGATAAATGGGAACCATGCAGCGGGTTCCCTCGTTTCCCAACCACCTTTGAGTCAGACAGCATCTGTGAGACCCTCGGCTACTGGTACACATTTTCTCTCGTCCTGTTTTCTTTCAGCTTTGTGTGGCATGCGTGTAATTTTTAAGCATGGCAGATACAGTATTATCCTATTTAGGATCCATTCATTTGATGCCTGCCTGTGCAGTGTCAACGTGAAGGAGAAGACCTAACACCTTGGTGCTTTTAAACTACAGTAGAAAAGAAAAGCAAAGGTTTGTTAATAAATAAGAAATCAGGCAATCTTACAAATAGGATAGAAGTCCTCCAGCAGCCTAAACGTATAGACGCTTAACTATAGAGATGGGTCAGGGTAACCTAACCCTTTAGGGTAAAGCATGACAAAGGTACAGCCCTCTGCATTTTTATATTTGTCAAATTTTCACTTTCCCTGGTCCACATTTAACCATTTTCTTGTTTTTATGTAAACTCATTGAGTTTGTGGTGGTTGTGTTTAAGCTCCTCCCCTTTGTGTCCCTCTGCTTTGTAGAAGCCCAGCCGCTACTTCCTATGTCGGGGGTGGTTGGGGTCGGTCACCTTTTGTTTTTCCTTCTTTCAGTAACCAGTCCTCGGAGCCCTAAATGTCTCCCTCTCTTTTCTCCTCTGTCGGTGTCTCTGTCCTTCTCACTCCCCGTCTCTCAGGCTAACTCCTCCATAAACCGAGGCCGTAAAATCCCCCTCTCTCTCTCTGTCTCATCTTTTTTTCTCCCCACATTATATCTGAATGAAACACTTCCTTCCTGGTAGTGTTGTGTTTTTTGTTTTTTCTTTGCCCTTTTAATGATTCCATCTCTTATTTGTCTCTGTTATTACTGCATCTTCACAGATACTTGACAGAAGAAGAGAATAAAGGCATGACTAAAATACAACTGTTTTGCATTACAGTCGAGCATCTTGTTACGAACACGTTAGTGTGTGAGGTGTTAGGATGAGAAACGTGGCTCCTGTGTCGCTCAGGTCGAAAAGAGAGCCGATTAAAACATGACAAATATTCAAGCCACTGAAATAAAATTGCACAAAAGGACAAAAACAATAAGATAAAATCCTAATCTTAATCTGTCATGTGATCTTGTTTTTTTAGGCGGGTTTCTGACAGGTCCACCTGCCAATGCTGGCCCCCCGAAAAAGAGACACAAAGGCTGGTCACCAGAATCATCTGCCAACAGTATGACAGAAAACACATTGAAATCTTCATCCTCATCAACCTTATTGGTAACTTCTGTCATCACCAATGGGGCAAGATCAGGTACAGGTAGGTGTTTGGAGAGACTGTATGTTTATAGAGAGATCTTTGGTGTTAAGCTAATCAGTCTTTGTGGAACCGTGTGCTGAATAGGAAAACCGTTCCATGCTTGTTTCTCTTTCGTGCCAGAAAGTACAGCCCTGCCGAGCTCATCACGGGGATCTTCAAGTCAACTTTCAGTCCCCGAAGTCTCTGTAACAGTACCTGATCAGCTATTTAACACCTGCAGACTCCAGCCTGTAATCTTTAAAGGTGGGGGGGGGGGGGGGTCCAGTTTATGTTTTATTTAAAAGTTCAAGGAATAAACAGCAACCAAAATGTCTAGAGTGTCTTGTCATATCAACTTTTACTTGGAAGTAACTCGTTATTGGCATAAAGCCCGTAATTTGATTCCACTCAGTCTGCTTGTTGCAAACCAGCTCCAAACATAATCTGTTTGGAACATTTAGAACTACTGGATAACATTTGAGAAAAAGTGAAAATGTTATAAAATAACACATTTGCTCAATACAGGACATCATTCTTATATGACTGTATTTACATGTTGTCTGACTCTTACATCAACAATGTTACATCAAATGTTTTAACTTCACGTTTGTCAGTTACATTATAAGCCACAGCCGGACTACACAGATGTAGTTTTTTGACCTCATAGAAAAACAAGGTTTCTTAAACATATTAGTGTCCCATGTTAGTGTTTGCTTGTTTTTGCAATGGTAAACCCTTCTTTTGTGGGTGCCTTTTTATGGTTAGGAGTCAACAACAGTTTTTGTCTCAATACATGTAGATGATGTCACTTTGATTTCTCCAGTTTGCCATAAAAAAAATAACACGAACATTATTATTGAATATTCTTTATTTCTATTTCTACAGGGCACGGCCCACTTCCTCAGCTCACAGGCAACACAAGTGATGTACTCATCAGTTCTCTTCTTCAGAGCTGTTACCTGAGCTCACAAACACTCCCCAGAGTCTACCAACATTACAGGCCGTCACCTATTCAGCCTCTCTCTGCTGAGATGCAGATTCTGCTCACCGTTTACTACCTCGTCCAGCTAGGTTAGTGCAAAGTATATGTTTAAGTGCTGTGTGTAGTAAAAAGCTGCTGAAAAACAACAGGAGTGACAAGATTCACCTCTACACTGACATTAATCTGACTTTTTTTATATAGAGCCATCACACAGTTGCTTATGGCCTTTGTTCTTTGTCCCCATGGTCCAAACATAGGATGTCGTTATGAAGTTTATGTTAGTGCTACAGAAAGGTTCCAGAAAAGTTCCACTAATCTCAGTCTGTGCCATGCAGACGCTCTGTCATGATCCAGATGTGCTCTGATCTTTAGCTCTATTTATTTGTTTTGCTTTGGATCATGTATTTTATTTTTTTAGGTCTTCCTTGTTTAGGTCTTCCCCCACCCACGTACTCCCCTTGTTCTCACAATGCTCTCCTTCTCAGCTTTTCTCAATCTCCTATTTCCTTTGCCTGCTCACCCACTTGCTTTCATCTACCTCTGATCAGCCCCTCTGGTTCCTATACCGCTTGCTGCTCGCACTCTGTACATAAAAGCTATGATAAGGTTTATATTGTTCTCCGATGGTTTGTTTTGTGGTATTTTCTTCCTT
Source organism: Orestias chungarensis (assembly GCA_032876305.1). Taxonomy (NCBI): domain Eukaryota; kingdom Metazoa; phylum Chordata; class Actinopteri; order Cyprinodontiformes; family Cyprinodontidae; genus Orestias; species Orestias chungarensis. Next base: position 197,561 of record JAVLVB010000572.1, on the reverse strand, counting down.
TCCATGTAATCATATTACTCATCAAACACAACATGATCAGTCTACACCATTGATTTTTAATCTCCATATGAGACATGGATGCTGCATCAAACGTGACTATGCCCTTCATCCCGATGCACCTGTCCGGTACAAAACCTTGGAAGACAATAAACAGACATAATTGGAGAGGGCAGGGGATTTTATTTTCAACGAAATTCTTGTTTTCTTTAGTCATAAACCTGTGAAACAACTTTTTATACACCGTAATAGACGGTAAGATACTGAAGAGTGTGACTAGTGCTTTGTATTTCTTATGCAGGCACTGAGCAGGTCCCACTTATTGAAGACTTGGAGCAAATATTTTTGAGGTCATGGAGGGAATCTCACCTCAGTGAGATCAGGCAGTTTCAGCAGTCGCAATCACAAGGAACTCAAGGGAGGCACTACGGCATCGAGGTCAGACACTGCAAGAGTTGTGAATTTTGTAATTGCATTTACACAAGTAACACTAATCAAGTAATACACCAGATAAACGACTAAGTGATTACATTACAGGTGCCCTCTTCCCTGCCTGGGCTCCCCCAGCATATCTCTTTACCTCCCCAAAGCCAGCAGCCCCTCACCCCCAGTCAGCTTCCCTGGCTCGCACAGCTCGCTGCTTCATCCTGTGGAGAGGGTGTGGTGGTGCTGGGGGAGGATGTTAAATCCTTGGCTCAAGGGCTTCTACAAATGTTCAGCAGGTTGATGGACGGACGGCTCGACAATACAAACTACGTCGTCATCCTCGTCACGTCAGCTGGACAAGAAACACAGTCCTGTGTGGTAGTAACTGGTGAGAGCTGCGGTTTGAGTTAAACAGTGATGCTGTGTTAAATATGGACTGGAGATTAAATTATCCAAAGTAGTTGACATGACCTGACAGGACCTGTGTGTCTGTGTCAGGTAAACATCAGTGTCGTGCATTAGCAGAGAGCATGTTTTCCCCCAACGAGGGACTGAAAGAAATCAGCCACCAGCTCCACACTGGGGCCGCCCAGGAGCTCATCCACCACTGCAATATCCTCGGACAAGGTGAGCCTTTCTCTCTGTGGCCTGGATGCTCGCATTTGGATCAGAATTTGCTGCAATGTTTGTGTGGCTTTCTGTTCATCAGATGGAAATATGGATTCCCTTCTGGACAGCGCCAGTGTGGAGCACGAGGAATCGCCCCCGTCCAGCACTCAGATGTTACCTGAAGAGAAATCTCCTATGGCCACACAGAGCCCCAAAGACAAACCTCGTCCCGCTGGTTTAAAAGACACGATAAACCAAAAGGACACAGTTTCAAGTCCCCAAAAAACTTGTTTAGGTAAAAAGATACAATTTAGAACTTTTTCTGAGGCACAATAAAATTTTACTTAGAAAATCTATTGGAGAACACAGACAATAACCAACTATAGTGGTGTTAGTTCATTATTAATTGTAATGCTTTACCATAAGTCAATTAACAATAAACCAAAACATAGATTGCGTTTATCTAGCCGTTTATTATTATTATTATTATTATTATTAATATTACAATTATGATAGCATTATTTAGTAAGTAAGATCCCTGGTTAATAGTCATAGATGCTAAAGTTCACATTGTAGAAGATATGTAATGTTAAAAAAACATTTGTGTTCAGATTCAAAAATCTCCTCAGACAGATATGTTTGATGATTAGATCTGCTGGTCAAAAAGGTAACCATGAAAAATGTATATTGAACTTTTTATTTAATTACGTTCATTTCAAACCGTCGAGCTTCAAGTTTCACACACTTTATGTATATTTTGCGCATGTTAAACTCAATTCCCATGTCTGTGCTTTCAGAATACAGAGTAGAGTGGCGTGAGGTCCGTCCCATACAGCTGGCCGTGGCCAGAAAGCTGCTGTCGCATGTTTGTGCTATCGCAGACTCCAGCACACAGAACCTGGACCTCGGTTCCTTTAACAGGGTCAGCTTCCTCATCCTCGTCCCACCGTCCGAGGTCTCATTTGAGCAGACTGTTCTTCACCTGTGGAGCTCTGGTTAGCAAAGTGTTTTTGTCAACAATGCTCAAGCGCTTTGAAGAAGGGCTTGAAGGATACATTCGCTCCTGTTTTATTTTCCAGGTGTCCTTCAGGAGCTCGGGAGTTCGGAGCTGGAATTTGCGTCTCAGAGAGACGCCGAGCATTACGTGGTGAAGATGGACCAGAGCGCTCACTCACGAATCGACAAGCTTCTCGAGGAAGCACAGAGCAACTCCTACACGCTCTATATCCTGGTGCATGACCACGCCCACTGGGATGTTAGCAGGTTTGAATTAAAACATTTGATGTAACATTGTTGATGTAACAGAGACAAGATGATCAGTTGTACTCGTTAGTTTATTGACCCTGTTCCATGTAAATCAGCACGTCCTACAGCAGCACAGACAGCAGTGTGGGTCTTGTGGATCGGCTGTTAAACTCCCGGCAGGTGAAAGACGCCACAAACATCTTGATTCTGCACGTCACCTCGTTCCCCTTCGCCCTGCAGACACAGTGCACGCGGATCAGCCCCTACAACGAGATACACTGGCCATCTGCATTCAGCAATGCAAGTCGAAACCCCGGGACATGTGGTGAGACGGCGGTCCGATTGTCAGTCTGACTTTCAGCTGTTGCTTGTGTGCGCAGGATGTGGACCTGTATCACGAGAAGACACGGTACTTTGGTGTGTCAGAGCTATTAGAGTCGACCCGATCGGGAAGCAGCCTGCCAATGATGCGACACGATTCTTCCTTTGAGAGCATGACATCAACCCTGGAAGAAAGGTCCAGCACCCACATACAGCCTTCGTCATCGGCTAGACTCTACCGACTCTACCAAATCCTAGAGATTCACTTTTCTGTTTTATTGTTTTCAGATTTCCAAAGCTGCACAGTGCTGTAGTTCGGACTGTAGTCTTAGTCCAACAATACTGTGTTGCTCTGATTGCTGGATCAGGCAAAATCAGTCGCTGTCACAATCTTCACAAACACACGTCAGTGGAAACCATGGAGATTGTTCAGTCCCTGCTGACCGCCGTGGAGCAGTGTCCAGCCCATCATGGTCACATGGTCCTGCTGCGCATCCCGTCCCTGGCTCTGGCAGCTTGGGCCCACCGACGGCTGTGCAGAGTGAGGAAGCAGCTGGCTCTGGAGGAGACTTTTGAAATTATTTTAGGGAATCCCAGCCAACCCTTGACTGTTGGGCAAACATTCACTGATCAGATCAAGGTAGGGCGCTGGTGGATGATGTTCAGTTTGACACAAACAATGCGTTACTGTAAAGTAAATACTGTTTATGGACTGCAGAGTTGGTTAAAGATCCAGGATGCTGAATGGGTTCCTCATACGTACTTAGAGCTGGAGGCTCTCCCCTGCATCTTGATCTTGTCAGGGGCCGAGCCGCTTGGAGAATCTTTACCAAGGTACACACTGAGCTTTCTCTTTAGACTGTTTCTTCTACTCTCTTTATTTATTTTTTGATGAAGCTTTATTGACAAAACGAAAAAATTGTACATATCTTTTAAAAATAAGAAATAACATAATAAAAACAAAAGAAGAAGACAGAGATCCATCACGCATCAGTAACTCCAGTGTTTAAAAAAACTTTATGTATATATTAAATTACTGTGTTACAGCACATTCAATCCAAACATGCACTTATGCATTAGGTATCCATTAGAATGGCATAAAAAGTCATAAAATTGCTTCCGGCAAACATTGGACTTGAAAGGATGCTTCTTGAAAAGTACTTGCAGTTTCTTCATTACAGCTTTGGGTAAACCACAGATGGTGAGCCGTATTAAGAGGGTCAGGCCCGAATAAGGGACCCTTAAACATAATCTGCACATATTAAATTTAAGTTCTAACATATTACCTTCCACATACCATTTACAACACTGTCAGTTTACATCATCATCACTGGAATCACTTCTTAGTACATGTTCTAAATTTTACCATACTCTAGATAGAAGTATTGAAAATTAAACCTCTGATCCTCCTTAGTTGAAGCAATCATATCGTCAGTCTTTTATGGATTAATGTGAGATCGGACTGTGGGTACAGAAAAATACTTTTAGAAACCTCCACTCTGCCGTTTAAAAATGAAATTATAATGGATAACGCTATATAACTCTTATATGTCTGTCTGCGTAAGTCTTTGTTCCATCAATTTTGATCTGAAGTCTCCAACGCTCGTCCTCGGGATCCACAGTCCTGAAGGTTGTAAATGCAACCCTGCTTCAACACACCTGAATTAAATAACGTTCTAGTTACCAGCCTTTTGCCAAACCTGGTGGTGCTGAATCATTTAATGCTAACATGTTGGAGCAAAAAATCAAAAAAATGCAGAACATTAGATCCTGAGGTTGGGGACCAGTGCTTCAGACAGTACGCTTACCATTGGTCTGTAATTATCAACACTAGATTTCTTTCCAGTTTTTTCTTTAACCAGTGGCACTAAAAGCACTGGTAACACGGAATAACATAAGAAGCCATATTTGAAAATAAAAGTAAAGCACATTGAAAGTAACTAGTGAACTCTTTATTTTATGGCAATTCGTTGAACAATCATACCAATATTGTAGCCAGTAGATTGTAAAAACTGGTAAGCTTTTAGAAATGCCATCTGTGGGTAAAGGTCGTGGCAGACGGCTGCTTGTACTGAGCCAGGTTCTGCTGGAGGTTTCTTCCTGTTAAAGGGGAGTTTTTCCTCTCCACTGTCGCTACATGCATGCTCAGTATGAGGGATTGCTGTAAAGTCAACGACAACACAAGCCATTGTTTCTGTCTGCTGATTCCAGAGGAGCAAATGCTACAAGTCAATGACTCGATGCAATCTGCTGGGGTTCCTTAGATTGGAAACTTTTTCAAACTGATTTGTTTATGACGTATCTATAATTTGACATGATTTGAGAAGACATCTGTGTAAATTGGCCCTATAATAATAAACTGAATCTTGATTCTTAAAGTCTGATTTCTTCTTATGTAAGGTCATTGAAGTATTGTGACCTCCGCGTGATAAGCTGCTCATACCTTCAACGGACCACTCTGGAGCAGGAGTTAGGACTGGCTGCTTATCTGGTGAAGGCAGAGTCCCCACCACTACACAACCCTGGACCAGGAAGCGACGTGATCGAAAGTGATGCTGAGAAACTCAGCAGCACTGACAACGAAGAGGAGGAGGGCCAGGAAAATGGTACGGTGAGAGATTAAAACAGTTGAGATTTGTAAATGATCTGATTTGTTTTATTCATTTTTATCCTTTGGGGGAATTCGCAGAAGCCTCTCCTTCACAGTCCTCTCAGCCTATTCAGCCCTGCCCTGACAGTAGAACCGTAGATACGCCCCCATCTCGAACAAGCACCTCACCAAATGTTCAAAAAGAACCATTGGACAACATCCAGTCTCCCTCAAAAGCACAGATTCAACTACAGCCCCTGACCTCCTCTCAGTCACGTTCTCGATCTACTCCTCACTTTCAGTCCCAAACTCAGACCCAGCTGATCTCCCAGCAGCAGGCACAGCTCCAAGGTCAAAGCCAATCACAATCGCAGACAAATGCTCAACCTTACAATCAAACAGCCACCCATCAGCAGCCCATTCCTCAGCTTCCCTCCAAATCTGCATCCTCTGAATCTTCATCCCCGCGGGCCTCTTCCCCTCATCTGAGCTGCTCCTGGGCGAGAGCCCTGAGTCGTCCTCCATCTGTGCTTCTCCCCCGTGCTCTGTACGACATCATCACAGCCAGCGACAGCAGCGGTCTTCCACGGTGTACTTCATTCCTGCCGCACATATCTGTTGCATGGGCAAGCAGTTTCAGGTAACAGGAAGTCTTCACTTAGATTTTCTTGTGAAGTGTCTCGAGACACCATGTGTTGTAAATTGGTGCTCCGTAAATAAACTAAACTGAATTGACTTGTAATTCATATTACTATGGGTTCGTTGCTTACCTGGCTCACTGTTCTAATGTCATGTGTATGGAATACATCTGAGGAGCTTAGTAAGATTAGACAGAGAACATTAGATTTTCTCATATTTTCAATTGTACTTTTATGGAGGTCCTGACTTCGAAATGCTGGATTATTTGAATGGCATAAACATTGTTCAGTTGCTCCAGATCATTATCTCTGATAGGTCATTTGTAACTCGTGGTCTTCATGATGTTGCTTCTTCAACAATGTTCCATTACCATACTTTCACTGCTGTAATACATTTATTACTTAGCTGTATTTTGAAGTGGATTTATTTCAAGGGATTTTGTTTAGTGCTGAGAGAGAAGAAGGCGAAATTGAAATGTAATGTAACCCTCATCTAAATAAAATCAAGGTCTGATGTTTGTGGGTCCAGTGTGACAAATATGAAGTTTAAAGGCTACGCACATTTTTTCTAAGGAATTGTATATTTATTTTCTTTTCCACATTAAAATAAATATGTTTGGTTAACCAAAAGCAGACAATTCATTATGGTACAAAATTAACTTTAAAATAATAGTTATTTTATTATATGCATCTCAAGAATCAGTTTATTTATATAGCGCTAATTTACAACAGATGTTGTCTAAAGGCATCCTAAATCTCAGAGAGATAGACCTACAGCTACATTTAGGGTTTATGAATTTGATATGATATGTGTAGAGGACCGTTAAGGGCCACTGGCTGTAATTTTTACATTTTAATGATCCCAAAAAGATGCAAAACAACAATTGAATGGGGAGGGTTTCTAAAAAAAAACTGCAAATACAGATTAGTCTATAAGTAAAAATGAATTTCATGTTAAAATGCATTTTGTTGTTGTTCCTCAGACCTCTGCTTAGTAAAATGATGACGTGCACAGAGCAGTCGCTGTATTATCGCCAGTGGACAGTCCCGCGGTCTTACCACATGGACAGCAGCAACCTCAGTGAAGGACGAACCGACAATTTCCATCCTCGCAGGCTGTTGCTTAGTGGTCCCCCACAGGTACTGTCTTCATGGCTTCCTCTCTTCCATTCAGTTTGTCCAGTCAGATTTTCAAACCTGCAGGAATTTGTCTTTTTAGTCATAAATGTACAAGGAAGTAATTATATTTGTCAGGTTGGGAAAACGGGGGCATATCTTCACTTCCTGGGACTCCTGTCCCGCATGCTGATCAGACTGATGGAGGTGGACATCTATGATGAGGAGGAAATCCACCGCAGTCAGTGTCCTTGTGGCAGAGTTTACTTCTCACATTGCTTACTTTCTATCCTTACATTTTTTCTACAATAAATCGTGCTGTGTGGTTTTAGCAGCCCAAGTAGAAGGTGTGCAATACCACCCTCCCAACGCTCCGTGGCCCAACACAGAAGTTATAAAGACGATGCCCTTCGACTACACCATCCATGACCCAAAATATGATGACATCAGCATTGTGTACTGTCCGGGATTTAAACCACAAGCTGATCGTAAGAAATCTACAGTTCTCTTAACTGAAAACAAAATCCAGATATTTAATCCTGCCGTTTTTTTAAGGAAGCTCGTCGAGCCAGGAGGATGTGTACCTGCGCAGACGGACATCTCGGATAAAGCTGTCCAAGTATTCAGCGTACAACACCTACCATCACTGTGAGCAGTGTCATCAGTACCTTGGCTTTAACCCCAGATATCAGGTCTGCTGCTTACACACACACACACACACACACACACACACAAAATTATGTAAGTCAATGTAAAAAAAAAAAATGACACTCAAGTCGGCAGTAAAATATAAGCTGGAATTACTTTTAATCATATTCCAGATATATGAGTCAACGCTGCATGCCTTCACTTTCACCCATCTTCTACTTGGAGAAGACATCCAGCTATATTTCATCATCCCAAAGTCTAAAGAGCACTACTTCAGTTTCACCCAGCCTGGAGGTCAGCTGGAGAGCATGCGCCTGCCTCTCACTTCTGACTGGGTATGTTCTCTATAGTTAACTCTGAAATAGAACAGTTTTTTATTAGATTACAACATTCATTACTCATGATGTACTTTGGATCCAGAGAAATTGCCTTAAAGTGCAGTTGCAATATTCTTCCACGAGGTGGTGCAAATCTTGAAACGTTGAGTACAAATTATTTACAACTCAGCAACTCCTACTTGCTTTCTCCTATAAATAAGCACAGCAAGAAATGTTCTAATTTGATCAACTTTAAATATTTTCATTCTGAGTCATACAGCTCTATGTTGAATTCTTGAATGTGTAACATTTGTTTTCTTCCAGAGCCCAGACTGCATTAAAAGTCCAATCTTCACCCCAACCACCGGGCGCCACGAGCACGGCCTGTTCAACCTATACCATGCAATGGATGGAGCCTCACATCTGCACATCCTTGTTGTTAAAGAGTACGAGATGGCCATCTACAAGAAGTACTGGCCCAACCACATCATGCTGGTGCTGCCCAGCGTCTTCAATGGAGCTGGTATTGGTATGTTTCTGCTGTTAGGATTAAGCTCTATCAGCCAAATAAATAGTAAGTGTCTTGTGCTTTATGGTGTAATGTTTTATTATACACATTTATATCCTGTGTGTTCAGGTGCTGCTCACTTCCTGATAAAAGAGCTTTCATATCACAACTTGGAGTTGGAGCGCAGTCGGCGTCTGGAAGGCGGCAACCCATTGTGTGATGTCTGGCCCTTCATCATCCTGGCTGATGACTCCTGCGTTATGTGGAACGCGGTAGACAACGACAAGCTGAGGTAACAGAGAAAGACTTGCTGCTGTTTGTAAAAGCAGATCTTAGCCAGAGTCTAAGCCGGTCCATGCTCACCTTTCGTTGTTTTCTTAGCTGTCCAGCTGAGCGAGCTGTGTCACTGAAACGAGTCCTGCAGCACATGGAGGCCTGTCCAGAGCTGGCCCAGTACGGTCTGTGTGGTATAAGAAAGTGGAACAGTCGAGGAATAACGGGTGAGAAAAACACAGTTTACTCTATTTCAGTTTATTTATTTTTTATTCCCAGCAGGTGTTTCATTTTCTTAGACAAGCTTTTCAGATTCACATCCAAATGTGCCGCAACTCTAAACTCAATCCATTAAAAACAAAAACAAAAAATTCCATAACTCAAATCAACCTTTTGAGCTGTCAGTTCCACTGTTTTCACTCCGCGATGTCTTACTGTTAAATCAGGTGTCAAACAGTGGGAGCCCTTCTCCAGAGGTCACGTTCATGACTTTCTCCTTCTAAATGTTGACCGGAGTCAGAACGTCCAGTACGACCAGAACCGCTTCACCTGTCACGACGTGGACTTCACCCTGAGGCTGCACAGTGCCAGGCTCCTCGTCTGCAAGTTCAACAACTTCAGCGTCATGAAGAAGCAGATTGCCATCGGCGGTTACAGGACGTTCATTATCAAAACCAAGGTATGGACTACCAATGAATTCAACCTGAGGCATCATTTTTCCTTAAACTAACTACAACCTTATATATTATATTACTATGTGAATTAGACAATCTTCTTATTTACATGAAAAACTACTCAAATATGAGTCTGTCATTAAAACGATTCGCCTTATCAAACATTCTTCTTCTTTCTTTTTTATCACACAAGTTTTCCCCACTCAGTCCGTTGAGTCATAATTGATGACCTTTTCTGAGGCAACCGAGACCGGCAGTGTTTTTGGTATTTTTGTAACCTTGTGGATGAGTCTAGGAGTAATTCTGGGTAGATCCTCCAGTATCTCCATTTGTTTAGAACGCCTCACACTGTGGTGTAAAGGCTGTCCTAAAGCTAGAAGGGCTTAGCTGTGGAAGACTTTTCAGACCAATGAATGTCAGTAACTACTCCCTCATTCGTATTAGAATTTCTTCAGATTGCCACAATATTTTGAACTATTACAGCCTCCTTCCTCCCACTGCTAGTCTGGCCAAAATCAATTTGGGCGGCTGCGACTACAAAGCAAAGCGGGGACCTTAGCTGTTTGCTGTATTCACTCATCAAGTTAAATAACAGTTTAAAACTCAAAGGGGCATTAAATAATTTTCAAAGCAGTTTTTATTTTTATTTTTTATTTTCAGATGACAGATGTTTCCACCTCGGTGGGACCCTCCCAGTATATCTGTGCCCCAGACAGCAAGCATCTCTTCCTGGCCTCGCCAGCGCAGCTTCTCCTGGAAAAATACCTCCAACACACCAGCCAGAAACTGTTTCCCCTCAGCACCAGGAACTACACTCACCCTGTTCTGTCTGTGGATTGTTACCTCAACCTGGGACCGGAGGTATGACATGACCATGAACCTGTCCAGGGGAATATGTTTATTTAAATTACAACATCTCAAACACTATGCACTCAAATATTGGAACAACACCAGATGATGTCAAGGAAATCAAAGTTTGATAACACGTGCCTTCACAATCGCCCTAGAATTCAAACACAATATTATTATTATTTTCATTTTATAAAGTGTTCAGAAATATGTTTGTGATTTCAGCTGTAGCTTTTCTAGACTGTTGAACGAAAAGAATGGACGTGGATCCCTTTCAGCAGCTCGCTGTCGTCCTACAGGTAGCGGTGTGTTTCGTCAGTTCAAGACCTCACTGTGTCAACGTCAGCACGGCTGGCTTGCTCTTCGGTGGACTCCTTCTGTGGTTTCCTGACACGTTTGTGACTGCCGGGTTCCTCAAGAAGTTCACCTTTCTCAAAGGTACAGCATCCGACGTCAAACATGCTGGAAAAACGCTGCAATGTCGGCCATGGCTTATAAGACAAAATACAGTTTGTGAACCAAAGCTTCCTTCAAACAAATGACATGAACTCCATGTCGATTACTTCCCAAAATAAAATCTCATCTTTGATTGTTGCCTGACTTTGTGTAGGAGCAACATTGTGCGTGATAAGCGCAGATCGCAGCTCGCTGAGGCAGACCGTGGGCAGACTGGAGCTGGAGGAGCAGTGGAGGTTCAGGCTCAGCGACGAGTTCCAGACTGCCAACGCTAAAGAGGACCGGCCGCTCTTCTTCCTGACTGGAAAACATATCTGACCGAAACAAACTGTTTCTTTTTTCTTTTCTTTTACCAGCCATTTGAACACTTGGTCCCTTTCCGTTCTGAAACGACAGTTTTCTGCATTTTCAGCCCTGCACTAAGCATAAAAATGAACTTACCACGGTGCTCAGACTTTCTGTTCAGATGTAGGTAAAGCATAAAGGTGGAAACAGGGAAGACACAGTTGTTTGTGTGCAATGTAAGCCCATTTTCGGCAACCTTTTTTATTGTGTAGTTTTTTGTTTTTTTTTATGCATATTTTGCAGAAAGTGTTTTACAAATAATAAAAAAACATTAGAAATTATATATTTTTAGATATAAATCATGTAAAAAAAGTTCTTGTGTTCTTTGTATACAGAAACCACTCTGCATCTGTGTTGGTACATTTCTTTTTATAATGTGTAAATGTTAGCTTTTTTAACCATGTACAGTTTTATACGACTATTTGTATAAATCCACATATATTTCAAACCTGGTGTGTGCTTACCTGTTTGATTGTTTCGTGAAGTATGTATCTGCTGACCTGTTACACCGAGCAACATCTAGCTTGTTGTCTCCAGCTGCAGCTCTTTGACAGGTTCTCACCCCTTAGATTGAATTTCTGTGATCTTTGCGTGTAATCCAGTCCTGTTGCATTAAAACAAATCAATCAATCAGAATATTCATTTAATTTATCAGGGATGGTAAAAAAGAAAAGGGGTGTTGTTGCTATGCAGCAGATGAAGAGAACCTGCAGAAGAGGGGAGTCTGGTAACCATCAACACTCTCAGATTTCCTCCAAGAACTTCACTCCCAGAAGGCCCACGTTGATAAATTTAGTGTAAAGCACTTGTCACACAGACTCGAGCTGCCCACTTCAAAACCGATCACACGCATTTTGGAGCTGTGGATCCTAGACTACGGTCTGAAACTAATTTAATGCAGCTTAGAAGTTTGACGGCCCTTTAAGGAAGCTGACCGGGCAACAGTGGACAGGGACTCTTGGAACAACTCTTTAATTTTTCGAAGATTAAAGAGATATTGCTTGGGTTTTTGTATTTTTTTGTTCTTTTTTTAGGATTGGGCAGAATTTGTTTCACGACATCATCAGTATTTTTATGACGCTGTAAAGAAGTAGTTTGTAACTGCAAATCAAGACATGGAGTAGTGACCAGCATGGAGGAGCAAGACTGCAGCAGCCCCACTGAGACTGACAGCGCCTCTGACAGCTGGTCGTTGGTAAGACACAACAAGACTGTAATTTGTTATTGTAGTATGGAAGGAATTCATCATATTATCCCAAACTGACTTCAGAAATATAGATTTTTACTACATTTTCACAACATATGCTAACAAGGATGAGTCAATGCTGCTCTGACTCTGTAGAGATGTCACTGTTAGAGTTTGATGTCCGGTCAAAGGACCTTTAGTTAATTTCCAAGAAAAACCTTCCCAGTGTGATTTTTCTATGTATTGTAACTCTTAAAGGTGTACGCACACTTTTGTGATGTAAAAAAATTGACCACAATAAATATGCACAAAACTTTGTACCCACATTTACCTTCTGGTGAAAAACACAGTTTAAAAAAAAAAATTACAAAACAAAAGAGGTGAAATAACCTGGAAGTTCACTTACAGGGATTTCAGCCTAGGTTTTATCTTTTGTACATTCATCCAGACTGCAAATGTTGAAAAAAGTGGAAAGCTAAAGCTTATTTTATGAAGTAAGATCGCTGTCAAAAAGGTGTATGCACAACTCTAACATTCGTATTTGTTTTTATATGTCAATAAAAGTTATTGTACCCAAATCTCTGCTGAAATATTTAAAAAAGTTTGAGTTTGTGGACGCTCATAAAAACTGATTTATAGCAGGGTTTACTTTTTTGATAGTTGCTACATGTGGGACTGTATTTGTGTGGTAGCAAACAAACGTACATCACATGCTGTTCTCAGTGTGCGTTGGTCTTGTGCACATTATGTCACTGACTTTGTCTGCAGCTATTATCCAAGCACCGGACATCTCCAACTTAAAACTGACCCACACAGGTTCACGTCAGGCCCGATTACAATCGTTAAACATTCTGTTATGTCAGATGTCAGAATTTACAGGAATAATCCTAGTTTTCCACATGTAAGTTAGTTACATTTAAGTTAATCAACAATAAACTGATTTATCTTATTTATTTTTAACATTTAAACATTCTCAGCCTGTTAGGATTTAACGTTGAATAACCCACTAACAGTGATCTAAGTTATAATACTTCACCGGTTTGGTTCCTTACATCGTGATACTTGAAATTTTCACTGTTGATGGGATTGATAATAACTTTACATATATCCAAAAATACTTGCAGAACAACCGGGTAGTAATATGTGTGCATATTATTGCTGTAGATGAACTGCAGCTATTAGAAACATTCCAAGAAAATGCATAAAAAAGTCTGCACACATTGTTTAGCTTATTACTAATGTTTGTGTATAAACTCCTGGCTCTTGTGAAGACATAATTTTTAAGCCACTCTGCAGACTCTGACGCTCTGTTGTTGCTGTTTGAGTAGCCGTGGTTTTAACCTGAACCCAAACCAATCCAGCATTTGTGAACCCTCTGGTTTCAGCAGCTCGCTTGTGGTGTGTGTCTCATTGGCTCAATCAAGCCGTCCCAGGAGCAGACACCCACCGTCTCCGCAGTGCTGAAATGGATGCATTGTTGACCTCAGAGGCGTAGTGCCTGGGAGAGATTAGGCAAGTTTCTTCTCAGCAAAACAAGCCCCTGTTTTGGCCCCAGGCTCTCACGTGTCTGATACGAGATTCCTCGACCGGGCAAAGTAGCTGGGAACATATCAACGGGACATACGCAGGCATGCTTGGATTTCTACTATTAAAGTGTCTTACTTGTTTATGTCAGTCATCTCCTGCACTGGCACATTGAAATTTGTGTGAATGCTCTATGACTGGACACTACTTAGTACCAGACCCACGCCGGTCCGTATATAGTGTCCCAAAATCAGATCAGATAAATTTGTTGGAAAACAAATGTAAGGAAATCTTTTTTTCCAAAGTCCGAAACAAATTTGTCTTTGTGTCAATAATAGTGTTTCCTTATTGAGCAGTAAGCTACTTGTGCATAATTGTTAAAGCAGATAGTTATGGAGGCATTAACCATCTGAAGAATGTTGATCATGGAAGAAGAAAACCTATGGAAGTCCACCATTCTCATTTTGATATCCTTGCCTATCTTCACAATTTCACACATAATGAAGCCGTGGCATCATCACCTGGGGTTTCCCTGATAATTACAAAGCATGTTAATCTTGGTGAACGCATTGCATGTAAAAGAGCTAAAATCACAGAAATGGCAAAATGCTAAAGTTGGTATTTTAGCATTTTGCCACAAAGAAATAGCAAAAAATAATTTCCATAATTGTAACTAACCTGAATTAAAAGGTCCTCTTAAATGGTATCAAGCTTGTGGATTTCAAATGTTTGCTCTCAGAGCTCAGTCTCTTATATATTTGTACATCACATTTATTTCTAGAAGTACAAAAAGTGGGAAACATTTTTTTCAGTTTAAACCTGATCTGTATTTCCAAAAAAGTGAAATCATCCGGTTGTTTATTGTTGATCTTTTATAATTACACGTCGGTTTACTTACAGCAGCTTCATTTTTGTTTTTTCAAAATGTTGAACAGATCCTACAATGTTTTTCTGACACATTGTGCAAAAATAAAAGGTCCATCCATCTTTTTTGCATGTCTTGCATATATGATATTGATGTGTGTTTGTGTTTTAGAGATGAATAAATAATACGCCTTTAAAAATGTTTGTTGGAAAATTGATGACAGGTTTGCTTAGTTTCACTACAGCAGGATCCGTAGCTATTTCCCCCTTCCCATGTTCTCCTATTTGCTCCCAGTGCTTCCCGCTTTGGCTTCTTGCTCCTTCCTGTTGATAGGGAGAGTTCCTAGAAACCCCAGAACATGCTTCCTGTGTTTCCCGCTTGGTTCTGAGTGCCCACATATGTGTGTGCGTGTGTGTGTATGAACAACGTGTGCTCATCAGGCACAGGGCCAAAGAGAATGGTCACATGGTCCACGTTTGTGTAACGTAGGGCATGTGTGGATAGCAAACTTTGATCGATTGAGTCTTTAACTTTAACATGCCTTGGCACATGAGTTCTGTCTCCATGTACACACAGGTTGCTGCTGCTGTAAGGAAGGTCCAGAATACAAAACAGAACCAGACCCAAATAGCTGAGCGTGTAATTTGAGGGGGGGCAGTTCTTAGAAAGCTTAAGCAAAGACAAAAAGAGGCACAAGACTGAGCTGAGGGAGATTCTATACAAGCAATTACTTTTCCTTCTGTAAAAGCCGTTGTCCTGCAGTATAAATTCATGACTACAGTAAAAACAAGGAAGTTTTCTCCCATTTAACTTTTAAAAAAAATCATTTTGGTCAGTTTAATGGGACCAAGCCGCCGCCACTTCTGAGATGTGTTTTTAACTTTTAACGGTGAGAGACAAGACTTGATGAGGGATCCTGAAAGGTTGGTGCAAAAGGACAAAATGAAGGTTTTAAGTAATGGGAATAACCAGTCAGACGAAGACAACGATTCAATTAGAAACAGGTTACATGAACAGAGAGAGTCTAAACAACAAGGAAGGTACCAAACAATGTGAAGGGTAACTGAGGTGGACATAAATTACTCAAGACATATACATAAAACATAAATCATACCTTTGACAAACACTTCTAGGTGTAGGCTGTTGCCCCACTGGTGTATCATTACGTGAACCTGCGGGTATATAGTGTGTGTGGGGGATTAAAGTTTGTACAGTATCCATTTTTTTGTGTCTACTTTAGACGTGTATGTGTGCTTGTTTAACTGTCACACTCCCTGCCAGGTACATGTACCCGTCTCCATGTTGGTTGTGCGTTTGTGGTTAGTCTGATGTGGGGCTGTACTTGACATGGTTTCCCCGGTTCTATCAGGCCTCTGCTGGGGGTGCAAAAATGTAACTTTGTTCATTAAATATTAGGGACTGTGCTTGTAAAGGTTAGTTGTTTCCTGCATGGTATTTAGTTTTGTAAGTATGAAAACTCCATATTCCACTGATAAAATAAAATGTTGCAGAGCAGAAACTTTCAAATAAAGAACAAAAAAATGGATTAAACATATCTCTGTCTGCCTTCTGACTGTTTTAATGTTATCAGTTTCACTTAAGATGAGATGGATCCTATCCATAAATGCCGATGCCTTAAAGCAGCATGAATGTCAAAGCTATTCTTGTCCACAGACACGTACTGGACTTATGTTTCTCCTTAATTGTAACATGATCTCGCTCCTCTGTCAGATTTATATACAGCATGTACCTTAAGTGTAATTTGAACATTTACCAAGCAGTGCCTTATTCGTCCTCCCATTTAGTGAAGCGGCAGTGGCGTTAACTGTTCCAAACTAGTAATACAACACTAACACTGATATAAACCTAACAACAATAAACACATCATTCATGGAAAATATTTATAGATTTATTTTATTTTATAATCGTTAGTAACCTCTAAGAATGTTTTGACAATGTAGTGATAAGAGCTAATAGTTTTATGGTAAAAGCACAGTACTTAACCTCCTTTACATTATCAGAGGGCAAACCCTGCACTACCTGCTCTAGTTCACATTTGCACATGGTTAATATCGAAATAATCTTACACTGTTCATTTTACTTAAATCAACTTGTTAATTCGTTATTTACCTTATATTTGAAGAAGTGTATATAGTTCATTTTAGGTTATGTTCAATTTTGCTTGAATTAAAATGAATTCATTAAGCCAACTCTCTCCACCAGCACTTTATTTACCATCTAAATGTTTATTCAGTGTTATAATTATCTGCTTTGACAATCACTACTTGTTTCTTAGTCCCAGTAAAGGCTTGTTTTGCTTTTGTTCGTATCACTGCGGGATGCTGAGGAACATCATTTTGATTCCTTGTATCCACATTCATGTAAAGAGTTGACAATAAAGATGAAAGAACGTAGTTCTTTATTATTTAAGTCACAAGTCAATGTTCCACTGGGCAAGGCACTTAACCTCAGGTTGCCTACTGATGCATCTGTTGGTGGTGAATGTGGCTTCAGTGTAAAGTGCTTTAAGTGGTCAGTTTAACTCAAAGAGGGATATATAACTAAAGTCCATTTATTGATAGTTATTTATAATCAAACCGTTGCCAGCTGGAAGTTTTTTTTTTTAAA
Source organism: Orestias chungarensis (assembly GCA_032876305.1). NCBI lineage: Eukaryota > Metazoa > Chordata > Actinopteri > Cyprinodontiformes > Cyprinodontidae > Orestias > Orestias chungarensis. Next base: position 180,346 of record JAVLVB010000572.1, on the reverse strand, counting down.
CAAACAAGACAAAAAAATGTTTCAACACCTCTAAAATGTTCTTGAATACAATTGTTGTTGTTCTTATCCATCTTAATGAAATGCCAAAAAAAAAAGAAGGGATGTGTGGACATGTTTTCCACTGCTGTGGAAGCTAAAGCTGCCCAAGCAGAACTTGCAAACTCCTAAATCTAAATCACAACTCAGGGATTTCTAAGAGGTAATATTTTAGAAAAACAACAACATGTGACATCAGCAGCAGCCCAGCCAATCAGCGCCGCCCGTGCTCTTCACTCTCTGAGGTGGGGGGTCAGGATGATAGGTGTGTGTGTGTGTGTGTGTGGGGGGGGGGGGGTAATTCAGCTTTCAGAAAGAAGCTCCAGCAGCTCAGATCTGCAGGAGAACACGATGATCTGGAGGCTGAGCGGCTGAGACTGAGGAGCAGCGACAGTGAAACATGTAAGCAGAGGAAGGATGGCGGAGCAGCCGCAGCCTCTCCTCACACCTCCTGTTCTTCTCAGCGGAGCTGCAGAGCCGCTTCTGTCTGTCCTGTCTTGTCTTGTCTTGGCTTGTTTGTACTGATGTTTACATCTCCCCACGCGTTTCTCACCCACCTTCCCCGCGTTGATGCACGTGCGTCGTTTTTATTTCTAGTGTCTACTGAGCGCTTCTACATTTCATGGCTGATGCTGTTGTCTACAGACCTTCTGCTTAAAAATGATTTCATGTCTCTAGATGATGTTTTGTTTTTTTATCCTGGCTGCAGTTTCACCTGATTTTGAACTATCCCTCAATAATCAGCCAAATATTCAACTCACTGTTAAATCCGATGATAGGTTCAGTTTCACTTTAAGCTTAAAGTAATAATTATTTTTATTTATTTATTTTGTGTTGTTTACATCATTTTTGCAGGAGAAAGTATGTGCCCTGTGTGGTGATTGGCTGTTACGTAACTGAGGGGGCCTCTGATTGGCTGCAGAGCTGGGCTGTCCTGGCAGACTGACCACATCTATGCTGGATGTTTCTATCATGACATTTGAATTTGCTCCCTCACTGATTTATTTTTCCTACTGTTTCAAATTCAAATTGACTTTAAAACCACGCGGGAGAAAATGCCTGTTACACTTTTACATCATTAACTGGATGTAAGTCTTTAATGTCATTGTGGAGAATCTTTTGACAGGACATGCATGAGTTTGTGTGCTGGTTGAGGGACACAGAGCAACAGAATTGTTTTAATGTGACTTTTCAAGCTCTTTAAAGGTCAAGCGAAAAATAAAAACAATCAATCACGTCTAATTAAAGTCCATATTTTAACTAAAGAACCCCAAAATTGACTTGGTCAGCCATCCAGAGATGGACTTCCTTCATTGTTCTGTCTGTTACTGGTGGGCAGTCATGTCCTCCACCACCATGTTTGCCCCCATAATGCAATGCTGTCTTTAAATGAATTATGTTAGATTTATGCCAACTTAATGGGGGGAAACATCTTACAAAAGTTTTGTCTTTTCATTGCTGGATCACGATCTCTGAGTCAAAGTTCCAGGTTTTCTCCAATAGCGGATTACACTGCAGTCCAAGGGCCTTCGCCTCAGCAACACTAAAAATTGGCTCTGACTTTGTTTCTTTTCTGTTTTTTGTAGATCGTTCAGCCTATCCTAGATATTTGGAGAGTGAAGATTGCCAAATTACAATAAATAAATCATTTTCATATATCCATTTTCCAAACTACAATTTTATGAAATAATTATTAAATGTGTCATATGTTGAAACTAAAAATAAATTCAAAAATATGATGTAACGAATATAGAAAAAAATTATATATTCCTTAAATTAAAGTGTGTGTGTGTGTTTATTCCAATTTAAAAACTAGATATAATTGGTGCATTGCTTAAAAACTGCATGTTGTGGTGCTGAAGCGTTTTAAATTAATTTAATATTGTGCATCAATGTTAGCTCCGCCCACTTACTTACTTGCAGTCCAAATTCAAGAGGTTGGAGTTGCAAACAACACCAATTTCTTCATGTTACGGAAGTCTGTGCAGTTTCTAGTGAAAATATTGAACCATAGCAAAATTGTAGGGGGTTGTCTGACACAGCCAATCAGATATCAGGGTCCCTACAGAAGAAGCCCGGATCCCGCCCACTTATGTGCTTCAGCACAGAAACAGGAAATCATATTTAGATCTAGTTTTTAACATGAAATCAATACATTATATTTTTCTAATTCCAGCTTTAATTAATTAATAAATAGCGTATTTCCTAATGTATCTACATATTGTAATTTTGCACTTTTCAGTCTCTAAATACTTCCAGTTGGCAAAATTGATTATTAATCAGATGGCCAGGTTTGTTTGGATAGTGTTTATCCTCTTAATAAAACTGTATCATTCATTTATTCATTGTAATCCTTGTCTGATGGTGACAGTCAGTTATCGAGTTAGTTAAAGTTGCATTCAGCCTTAAACTGAGTTAAGAGCAGCAATAAGGAGGAACAACCTGTAGCTGTGCAAGCCTACAGTATGTTTTAGGTGTGAGCACAACAACAGACACACGCATTTGCACCGGGCGATGGTGACAGTGAAAGCGGAGAGTACATGTACGGACATGTTATCGGGTAAATATTCCAGAGAAGAGTCAAACGGTCAGACGGTTACACAATCAGTGCCAAACAAGTCAACTCCCAGTCATGCCCAGCATATCAACATGTTTATCCACATAGCTAAAAAAGCATCTATGTTCCTCAGTAGTTTGTAGCCACTCGAGTCCAAACAACTATTTTTGTTAATAAAATATTATAAATACCTTTCCTGCTTTTCTGAGGTTAACTTTTGAATAACTTGAGATGTGAATGCATCGTATTTATCATCATGCTGAAACAATCCTTTGTCAGAGTGGAGCTCAAGAACAACCTGTGATGAGTGACTAACACACAGAAGCTCCTCAAACTGCGAGTTTGGTTAAAAAAACAGTCACAACAAAAGAGTTCATACAAGGATTTCAACAGTGTGAAGCTCTTTGCTGCAGCATCATTAGATGTTCTGTAAAAACGTCTTATAATCTAGCATAATGTGAACCCATCAAAGTTTAGTCTCTTGCAGATATCTTCCGTTAGAGGCAATGATGAACTCTTCTGGGAACTAATGCTGTTTGTCTTCGTCCGCAGTTACAGACCATGAACTTTGTGGGTCAGCTGGCGGGCCAGGTGTTTGTGCAGGTCAAGGAGTTGTACAGGGGGCTCAACCCGGCAACGCTGTCTGGTTGCATTGACGTCATCGTGGTGCGGCAGCCCGATGGCTCGCTGCAGTGCTCCCCCTTCCACGTCCGCTTCGGGAAGATGGGTGTGCTGCGGTCCCGTGAGAAAGTGGTGAGAGTCTCCCTTCCTGCGTGTTTGCTGTAAACTGTCTGTTGCAGCTGAAAATATATGGGTATAAGTAATGTTCATGCTTTAAATAAATACAAAAGTTACAGTTACAACGTAAAACCTGCTCTTTTTTTTATTTAAGAGACGTTTCTTGCAACGATTTATCAAGCAACTCTTTAGGTGCCTTGCATGATAATTCTAGGAAATTGTCTAACATTTTCTAATGTTACAAAACCAAACTGCAAGATATTTCACTGTGTTTTATCTGATAGAGGAATAGAAAATCCAAAATTGCGATGCAGGATGTAAATATTCTTTAGTTGTTTTTTTTCTTACAAATATAGCACTGACATTTACGCTGCTTTTGTATTCCATCCCTGTTCGCTCCCCTGTCCCCAAGTAAAATTCAGTCCTGCCACTTTTGCATGAAAATCAACAAATGAATGGATAAGCACAAGGTGTTTGATTTTCAGTATGGATCCTATTCTAATATTCTTGATCACAATCTACGCTAGCTCCACTAGCATAAACCTGTTGTCCTGATTTATTTACACTGGCTTCATCACACCTTACTTAAAACGTATATATCTTTTCATAACAGCACATTAAATACCTTTTTATCGACACATTTAAAAACAGCAACTTGTTTGAAACGCAGGTGGACATAGAAATTAACGGAGAGCCAGTGAGCCTGCACATGAAGCTGGGAGAGAATGGAGAAGCCTTCTTCGTCAAAGAGACAGAGAACATCCTGGTGAGCAATGACTGACGGATTCATTACTGCAGGCCAATAAACACATACAGTTATAGCCCAGAACATGCTGTAACTTCTGGACACAGACGTACCTAGTCTAGAATAAAACACAGACGGGTGTAATTAATTCCTGGTCGTAGTTTTAGCTCTGGTTTTACAACTTGCTGTTTGGTCTGCAGCTTCGGCTGATTAGTTTATTTGGCACTCTTCAATGGTTTCTTTGCTTGTCTAGACAAGGATGCATCTCAAGGCACATGTTGTCTGCATGAGAGTGTCAGACAAGGGAAATGTTATCTATTTAACGACTTTACCACATCAAATCATCAATCCATGGAGGCCTTTTGAATCTCTAGTCAGACGTGAAAGCCCAGGAATACGTGGCAGGCAATCATAAGGTTTCTTGTGCTACTTTCATAATTTTTGTAAGAAAGAATTAAGAAAACTCTCCGGATGGTCGAAAATAAATAACTCTGTCCGACTGGTTTATCCATAACACTCCACAAGCAGTTCGACATGTATTAAGATGTCACTCTGCAATCAATCAGGCTTCCTTTAATAATACATTTTAGATATTGGAGCTATTGTTTTCAGTACGCTCATCATGTAAAGGCCTCCAAGCCAGCAGGGAGCCACCAAGAGCTCACCAATAATTCACTTTTTGGTTGGCTTTTGTTTTTGTTGTTCGAAATATTACGTGTAAAATAATTCCATATTTTAATCTAACTCAAATTAATCTTCTAAAACGTTTAACTCTTTTTAGGCTTTAAAAAAAATTCACATACTGTTTTTCAGATTTAGACAGGAAGTTAAGGATATTCAAATTTCCAGCACGTTATAATGATCCATAATGTCCAGCAGCTTGTTTAGTGTCTGCCACCATCACCAGAGAGTCCAGCTTCATACCGACCACAGAGCCGGTCCGCTTGCTCAGTTTGTCCAGCCTGGACGTGGGTTAGGGTTCTTCGATGGGCTGCCTCCGCAGCACATCATGGTGTAAAAGAGGACACTGGCAACCACAGACTGGTGGAACATCCACAGCAGTTTGCTGCAGATGTTGGAGGACCGCAGTCTCCTCAGAAAGTACATCCTGCACTGTACCTTCCCGTACAGGTGGCTGTTGTTTTTTGACCAGTCCATCTTTCTTGTCCAGGCACAGCCCTAGGTACTTGTAGGAGTCCATAGCCCCCACCTCAGTTCCCTGTAGTACGACTGGTCTCGGCTTTGGTCCCACAGTCTACAACCAGCTCCTGCGTCTCAGAGGTGTTGCGTTCCAGGTGGTTTGTTCGGCACTAGAGAGCAAAGACGTCAATAGTCCTCTTCTCTGACATCCCTGATGCATCCGACTATGGCTGCGTCATCAGCATACTTCTGTATGTGTCACAGCTCCGAGTTGTAGCAGAAGTCTGTGGAGTACAGGGCAAAGAGAAGAGGGGCCAGGACTGTGCCCTGGGGGACTCCTGTGCTTCTGACCACAGTGTCAGACATGGTGTCCTTCAGCCAGTTGGTGAGGTGAGGTAACTGTGGATCCAAGTGACCAGGTAGGGGTCCACTCCCATGCTGTTTAGTTTATCCTGGAGCACAAGGGGAAACCACCAACCAAACCACACCAATCAGATGAATATATCGGTAGTGCCAGGTTTAATGCTTTTATATTAGTATAATCTTTTTTGTTTGGGTGATTTGATGTGTTTGATGCCAAAGTTAATGCAAATAAACGTCAACAAAAATAAACATTGTCGGTCCTTTCTTACTTTGTTAAATCAGTGATTAATATAAAACTAGCAAAGAAATGTACCAGTCAAAGGTTTATTTATATCTTTCATATACTAAAAGTGTTATCATTAGTGCAATTCACGATCTTTCCTTATTTAGTAAGTAAATTAATAAACTTATTTTGAAACAACTACTTGAACAAACAACTAAAACGCTTTGAGCCAAATTCAGTCCGGGGCTTTTGATAAACAGAGAATGTCCTAAATAATGTAAGCAGGGGTTATTGTGAAAGTACGGACAGAGAGCACATAGCTGGCAGCCATCCAGCTCTCTTTTAGCTACACAGAAGCAGATCACAACAGAGAACTCCGGACCAATATTGTTTTTTAGCCACACAAGCAGACCCTGTGACATGGAGGTATTACTGGGTGTACATCTGGTTCAAAAGGATATAGATTAAACTTGTGTTCGCTTTAGAAGTTAGTTTTTAAACTGACAGATACGGTTGCATAGAGGTCAGAGGGCGGAGGTGGAGTTTGGCGGAAGGAAGGAGAGGAGGAATGGTTACAACTGGGAGGAGCCAGCTCAGCTCCACTGTAATGAACAAATGAAAGCAGCCATGAGCGTATTAGTCATTATCTGCTTAACTTAATACATTATAGGAAACTGTCTGATGGGATGTGGAGCAATTCCTGCTCTGAAGTGTTACAGTGATGTTGTTCACTTTCAGTGTCAGTAAAGGCTTATAAAAAGGTAGCATTTATTTATATAGAAACCCAGTTTCACCATGAGGACTGTTCTGCTCTGATGTGCTAAATCTACTCCTTTGCCCAACCCTCCCTTCAGAGAGTGGAACACTGCCAGGGACCTATTTATAGTCCTGACCAATTCACCGTCTGTGCTCACACTTTCTCTGGTCACTGATCTGTGCAGCGAGGGCAGACAGTAGAATCAGACACACATACTGTACGTCCTCTAAAAGAGAACCACGTTTGTGTTCCTTAGTGGAGCCTCTCTAGGAGGGCGATGTTTCCTTTAGCTGTTCAGCCCGTTCCCCCGATTTAAGGTTGTCATGTTTCAAAAGAGCTTTGTGGGATCAAGCGCAGACATCTGCTCTACTATTTTCCCTCCTTTTATCGTTTTTCTCGTCTTGGCTTGTTAAGGCTTCAAGGATTCAAGGATTCAAGCCAAAAATGTCTGTCTGTCTGAATCCTTGTCTCCAGCCTCTCATACAGAAATGTCATTTGCGTTTGCTTGTTCAGGCCAGATTATCAGGTTATCTTCTCTTCATTGTTGATGCGTGGTTATTTTAGGCAGCAACTGACCCTCTTTGGCTTTAATGCTGATGTGGTGAAAGCAGGAATAATCTACAAGTGTAAGAACGTGACTGAATTTTAAAAATAGATCAAGTTGCCGAGGATGATCGAGGAGGCCAGAGCTCCTCCAGAACCAAAGCTCTTTAAAGTATCTCTCAATTGCAGCGCTGTTTCTAGCTCTGTAACGAGCACCAAGGCTTGAAGACTGGTATTCTTTAGACATGAACAGCCAAAGCTCCCTGTTGGAGAGTGTCTGAAGAGGCCTTACATGACAGTTTGATGTGCATGGGGATGCTGATCGGGGCTCCCAAAGTCAGCATTAGAAAATATCTCTGACTTTCTGAGTGGAAAGTGTGACTTCGCGGGGGTGTTCAGTTCTTTTTTTTCAGGTTGATTTTTCTGACGTCAGCTACAGTCTGTTCCACCTGCACCGTTAAAAACAGTGTTGCACAGAACATCTTAACAACAACATTGCTGCCCAGTATGATAGAAGAAGCAGTGATGCACCGTGCGCTTGTGATGAATAATGGTGCTGCATGTCGCTTTAGAAAAGAAACGGACAGTGTTGCACGGTGCATTAATAACATGTTCAGCAAACCAACCAGAGCCAGCAAAGGTTTCCTCCAAACCAATTTTCAAGGTTTGATTAGCTTGGGGTGTGTGCGAAAGCCGTCACCCACAACTAACACGGCATGAAGGATTCTGTAAAAACACGTTTTACCTGCACAGAAAATGTTCTGCAACCACCCAAACTTTTTTCAGTCGACAATAAAAAATAAAAAAAACTCACCTAGATATACATAAACATAAATCCTTTCTGTTTTATTTAACTCAAGAGGCATCAAATCTAATGTCCATCACATTTAGCCTGTTTACAAGTGTTTGGCAGATGAAACACAATTAACAGTTTTCAAGAACTAACATCTGCAACCTGGTGCTGTGTTGCGGCTGTTGGTAATTATGTGTACTTTTAGCCAATCATATTTTCCAGAAAGCAAATACGGTTGGAGGAGCACAACAACAAATTTGAGATTCTGACTTTAAACTGAATTAAGCATTTGCTGAAAGTTCTAGATAAAACAAATACATCCTGCTAAGATCGTGGCCTGCTAAGATCGTCTTAGGTGGTGCCGTGGAGTCCATGCCTTGATCAGCATCTTGTTTCTTTATTCTCACTCCTGACGCTCTCACTCTGTTCTGAATTATAACAAACAAACATTTTGAAATACGTGTTCAGCCTCTGTTTGAGGCATAAAGAACCGCTCATACGGAAAAGAACAACGTCAGACATTTGGATTTGGACACTTTGCTGGGCTAGATTTACAGAGTGCCCCCATCATTCAATCTCAAAGCAATCTGGGGCTGTGTATGCTCATGTCAAACACATCAAGTAATGAAGACACACTCCCTGTCTACAGGAAGTGGTCCCATCCTACCTCGCAACGTCGCCCATCGTCTCGGTGCGTGCCGAGTTAATGCAGACCCAACTGGGCAGGGGTGCTTCTCACCATCATGGTAGGCTCGGCTAAAATCATAAAGAAATGCTGAAATGTCTTACTTTATGTCAAGAGAAACAATATTCATGTTCCTGTTTGTTATCACACAGACAACGTCGCCGGCAGCTCGCTTCCTGTCCAGAGTCTGGGGCCGCAAGAGGGCCTACCTTTTCTTGGAGGGACTTCCAAGAAGAGGAGGAAGAGGAGGAGGAAAGCAAGGCTGGAAGGAGCAGGAGGAAGGAGAGGCGACAGTGGGGAGGACTTCTCAGAGGACGAAGACATGTTTACGATTGACCTGAGTTCAGATGAGGAGACGGAGGGAGACAGCGGCAGGTGTGTGAGGACATGCGGGACAGACTATTTCACCTCACAAAATCTCCATGGATCAGTTATACACTTGATATTTTAGTTTTATCATCTGGTCCAAAAACTTTGAACTCCTTTAGATATTTTCAAATGGGAACAAAAACTTGTAATTCTGTAGAAAAGAAAAGCAACAATCTAAATGTGAAGGCTTTTTATAGAGTTTTGACATCTTTAACTTATGTGACCCTGAGCTAGAGGAAATTCTCTGGAACAGTTTCAGCTTTTATGCTGTTAATCCACATATGTAAACCAGTGAAACACGCCTTTTATTGTTACCGCCTGCTGTCGTCATTCTAACAGAACGAGGTTTAAGAACTATTACGGGTTAAACATACAGTATGAGACTGCATCTTTCATGATTGGAGACGTTCCAAAGATCAGTCCTGCTCTCACGGTATTCTCTGTGGCTCCTCCGTCGTGGTTCACTCAGCTTCCCATTACCCCAGCGGTCTAAGGTCCTTTTTAGGAAGCTCAACCACTGCTGAGAGCTGGGAACATACCTGAGCTCAAATGCACAGGAATGACTGTCCTGCTCCTTTTTCCTCATTCATTCACATCCGTTTGTAAATGCTTGGATTCAGTTAAACAAGGATTCTTTGAATTTCAAAGTAAAGAAGCATTACAATTTTGGAGCTTTTGAATAATTAGTAAAACATGATCAGATGGTGCCCTTACTCCTGTGTGTGTTTGTCACCAGACCAGCATACAGCGATCGGGGGTCTGCAACCAACAGCCACTTATACCACAACACAGATTGGACTGAATCACAGAGGTATCACCCTGACATCAATTTTAATTTGCCCTCCTATTGAACTGCTATTTTAATATTAACTCCCCATTTAACACTTCTTTTATGTTATTCTTTGTTGATCTCATTTATGTTCAAACATTATGTCTATAATTAGCTTTGATTTGGTTTAGTTTTTTGTCCTGATGCTCATTTCCTTTTTTATGTTTTGTATCTTTTTCATTTCCAACTAATGGAGTAATTTGATTAAGAAGACTCTCTCCATCCCTCCATCCTATGGTCTGTCCATCTCTTGTCCTCAGACGACCTCTCACTATTCTTCCCTTGTGGGGTATTATTTTCATTGTTCCCTTACTAAATAGAGTAAGAACTAGGAGAGTTAAAATGTAGACGCTCATTCAAATGACCTCTGCTTCTGTACAGATGAGTAGAACCTGCCTTGTTTATTAAGCTTGGTCTTGACGTTGTGCCTGAAACTCACCTCCACAGCAGTCCAGACGACTCTGCGTCGTCAACACCAAACAGTGACTCAGAACTGGCCAATCAGACTAATCCTGAAATGCTGTGGACGTGGGGGGAGCTGCCTCATGCTGCACAGGTACGAACACGCCGAACATTATTTATTTATTTGTCTGCAGGCACATTTAAGTCTAAAAATAAATCATACCCATGTCAGGTTTAGTTATATATATATATAGATGTTTTTATTTGTATTTTGTAATTTTACCATTTAAGAGTAAAGCTGGTAGATGATCTTTGGAAGGAGTCTAAAACCAGGGTCCAGACCTAAAACACATTCATTAAGCTGATCAGCAACTATAAAATCTTCTTTCGTTCCAGCCCTCCTTCCTTGCTTCCCACCAGAAGCAGAACTCGGCTGCGGCGGTCTCCATCGCAGTGACAGCGACCAGCCACTTCAGAGCCATCACAGGTTCGCCCCCTGATGCTCCCAGCGGCCCAGAGTCAGCCGAGGCCGCTGTACCTACAGGGAGCTCAGACTGTCCAGGAAACAGAGGTGAAGCCAGGATGAAGTTGCTGATTAGATCTGAGGGGAACCCTGGAGAAGAGAATGGTAAATATACAGGTGGTCAGTAATTAAACCTTTCAAAGTATTGTATTAATTTGGTAAAACAGGACTCAAACAGACAAATAAGGACATGCAAACGTAAAAAAGTAAAGTACATAGGCCATTGTGTTATTGGTCACTCTGCAGCCACACTGCAAAGTCAGGAAAGTTAAGATTCCTCAGTTATTACTTTACTGACCTCTAGTGGCCATTTCTTACACTACAGTGTTATGTTTCCTCTAATTCAGTGTCCCATTGCATTATTTCCATGGGGGAAAAAATATAGTTTGCTTGAAAATATGAAGGTTTCTATACGGTAGATGCAGTGAATCAAAACCTGGACTATTATTTTCTATCAAGCTTGTTTTGATCCTTCTGTTTGTTTCCCTGCTGGGTTTTTTCATGTAGTGAAAGAGGCTGAGAATGATGGCACCTCTTCTATGGAGGTGGACAATTCAACAAATCATTCAATCTCCCCAAAGTCTCTCACCAGTCTTCTGAAGGATGAATGTAACAGAGGAATTCCCATCGCAAGAACTGAGTCTCCATCCAAGAGGAGAGGTAGCGGCTGCGCTTCTTTCATTCTAAACAATTCAGGTATCATTGTTAATGGCCACTGTGTATAAAAAAAATGTTTTTGTCGTCTTCAGAAAAGAGAAGCCAGCACCTCGGGTCTGATGGCGTCTATCTTGATGACATTACAGATCTGGAGCCTGAAGTCGCCGCTCTCTACTTCCCAAAAAGGTACGTTATTATCAAGCAAACTGGGACCAAGTTGGACAATCGGTAGAGATTTTGTGCGTCTTCCTTGTCAGCGATGGCGGCAGCAACTCCATGAGGGGAGACTCTGAGGTTATAATGGAGGCGAGGAGCACCAGCCAGTCGCCTCAGTCCGTGGGCAGCAGCGGCGTGGACAGCGGCGTGGATAGTCTGCTGGACCAGATGGCCGACCTGCCTAATGTTGCCATCTCCTTGTGTGGAGGCCTCTCAGAAAGCAAGGAGATCACAACAGGTAGAAAAATGAACATCATCTCCATCTTTAAAATGATTAAATGCAGTATATCTAGTTTCCTATGCAGTAATTGCTTCGTTTTAACCCTGTTTAGCTCATCTTTGCATTGTCTTCTTATATTGTGTTTACTGGTGTCCACAGAGCAGTTCCTGGAGCGGGCAGTCTCCTACCAACAGTTTTCAGAGAATCCATCTGTTATAGATGATCCCAACCTGGTGGTCAAGGTTGGAAATAAGTATGCATTACTCTTTTTTACATTTCTTAACATTGACTTTTAAGTTTTTTGAAAAAGTTTATATTTCTGACATCTTGAAAGGTTTAAATAGCCTCGAGATATGACCTTCTGTTACTAAATGAGTACCGCTTTGAATACCATGTGTGACTTAACTGTTTTCCCCCTGAAGTAAATCGTCTCAATGGATTGTTCTTTAAACCCTGTGGTGTGTCGCAGGTACTACAACTGGACCACAGCTGCCCCTGTTATGCTTGCCATGCAGGTCTACCAGAAACCTCTGACACAGGTAAGACCAACACAAGCTTAGAATCAAGAACAAGAATCAGTTTATTTATATAGCGTCAATTTACAACAGGTGTCGTCTCAAGGCACTTTACAAGAAAACTAATTAAAATCAAAGATACATCAAGTTTCCAATCTAAGGAACCCCAGCAGGTTGCATTGAGTCAGCTTAGAAAAATAACACGTCCCATTTGTTTCTTTTTATATTGTATACCCAATAGAAAACTGCATTCAACTGCATTATAAAGACATCAGGTTATCTGTGGTTTCACATACAACTTTAGTCAGTTATTATAAAAGATTTTACATTACATTTCCCCCTAAGCCCACATTGCAATCACATATTGATTGTCAAACTTTATTTATAGTCATTTGTCATGGTTTTTAAGTGTTTGATTGAAAGCTCAACATAAAGAAACGACTAATTGAAACAGGCTTTACTGTCATTTTTGGCTCCAAATCACAGCACATCAGGTCTAACTAGTTTAAGAGCATGTTTTAGTTCTTAAACCTCTGCTATCACCAAAGGCAAATGACAGATTCTAAGTGTTATTAGAAACTCGTGTCAGCTCATGTTTACATTACATTAATACTGTTTTTAATCACACTCTGAAATAACATGATGTTTTTATCCTTCTTTTTTTCCTCCTTCATTGACATAATTTTCCCCCACTTTTCATTAATTTGCCGTTTGTCTCCACCAAGTATTGGTGTTTGAGCTATGTTTTTTCTGTTTTCGGCCTCTTCTCATACTGCTTCCCCGGCCTTTTTGGCTCCAGCACTTCAGAGCCTGTATGAATTTATTTTCCTCTCTGATTCTTCCTTCTGTGTTTTTCATTCAACTTTTTTTTATTCCTCCTCACTTGTTTCTGTTTAGTGTGGTTTACTTGGGGTCCAGTAAACTCTTCTATCTCTTTTTTTATCTCGTTCCTCCGTCTGTTAGTTCTTAGTTACATTTCCACACCTTTTTGAGTTGTCTGACATCATTGTCCTCAGGCCTCAGTTGAAAACATTATGAAGGAGAAGATTCCAAAGGAAGGAGGACGCTGGTGGTTTTCCTGGAGGAGGAGGAACAGTGACTCTAAATCAGTCAGTTTACTTTTTTATTTATTTTCTTTGTAGGAAAATGTTTTGACAGAATTTGCGGATTTATTGTTTTCATTTGTTTGCTTAGTTTCGATCTCTTTGCTCTGCAGGAAGCAGCTACAGAAACGGGAGACCGAGAAGATGGCTCAGTCGCCCTGACCACAGTAAACGGGTGATTTTACCTATCATCCTTTTTTCTTTTCCCCTGACATCATAATCAGATTTCCTGTGTTAACAAACTCAATGCCTTGCTCGTCTCAGTTTGAAGGATGATTCCTCTTCAAGTGATGAGGACCGCTCACCATCCGAACAGATGCCAGAGTCGTATCAGCAGGAGCCTGTTTTAAACTCCGGTGTCTGTTATAAGAAGACTCTTCGGCTCACTTCAGACCAATTGGTACAGTATTTATTACTACATCTGGCTTTAGTTACCTTTAAAACTATTAATCTTTGGTTTTTTATAGAAACCAAACCCAAAGGCAGGTGTCAGCAACCTTTTTAAACCAAAGGATCATTTTCTTTCTGTTGCTGTTATTAAATAAAAACTGTTAATGCACCAAAATCGCATGAACATTCAGAAGAGAAAGACAAATTTAATCAATCAAATTAAAGTCAAAAATACTTTATTTATCCCAAAGGGAAATTAAATGAACTGCAAATTTATTAACATGTACCACACAGTTTGTTTTTGTTTTTATGGTTAAATAATCGTAATTTATTTCTAACTTTAGGTTTTAGAACATAGCGAACCAACCAAACTTTCCAAGAACAACTGAATATATTACAATGTTTTAAACTGTGGGGTAAGTTTTTGTGGAAAAAGTCAAATAAACCTACTGTACAGTTTTAAACTATTATTTGTATCAATAATGTCGAAAAATTGCTAAGCTGAGCCTTTGTGTTACCTGTTTATCTAAAAAGCTGCTTGTTTTTACGCTTCTTCACTTTGCACACCTTCCTGAAATCTTTGGTGCATGATTTTCACAGGCCGGCCTGCAGCTGAAGGAAGGTCCCAACGAAGTGGTGTTCAGTGTGACCACCCAGTATCAAGGTACCTGCCGCTGCCACGGCACAATCTACCTTTGGAGCTGGGACGACAAGATCATCATTTCAGACATAGATGGAACCATCACCAGGTCAGAGACGGCCAGTTCTCCTCCATCCACGCTCAGTTCCAACTTATTACCAGTAGATGGCAGCTTAACCACGATGTTTGAGTGGGTTCTCTTTTGAGGCCATTTGAATGAACTCTGTGTCTCTGTAACTCTGGGTTTCAGGTCCGACACTCTGGGCCACATCCTCCCCACGCTGGGTAAAGACTGGACCCAGCAGGGGATAGCGAGGCTCTACCACAGAGTCAGCCTGTGAGTCTTCCCTAACACTGGTTCACTGTTCACTGTGTGGGTACGAACCACAGCCACGTGACCTGGCATAGAGAGATACCTCAGTGACGCATGTAAAAGCATTACTTTGTTCTTCACTTTGACTTGGACATGAGCCATTTTGCTTGTCAAATGCTTGATATTTTATATTAAACTGAAAGTGTGTTAGCTGGAATTGCACCTGGCGTGCAGCGCTGGAATGCCTGGCTCACGATCAGGCCGCTGTGCCCCTCTGGCAGTTTGCCACCATTTTCTGCTTTTCTAACAAAAGCCACGTTTCATTCTCCACTATGTTTACCGACTCTGCATTTTTGTGGGCTAAGGAGCGTAAATCAAGTGCAAAGCCAGTCCAACCCGACTGGTGAAGTGAAGCAAGAACCATGTCTAAAATTTAAATTGAACAGAAAGTTCACTTTTATTAAGAATAATACTATATATTTGTAATTATTGCTCTGTATTGGCGTAGTCGGTCAAATTATCTGGTTAAACCTGAAAAATGAAAGTTTAGGGGCTCGACTCAGAACTTTACTTTGGGACTTTGATGTGTTTACTTGGAAATTAAGTCGTGACTAGAAGCACGTAGTTGTAACTTGCAAAACAATTACTTTGTCTTTACTTTGGGAAATTTCCAAGACAAAAATAGTTCAGCAGCTTTAAAAAGAAAAAAAAACCGCTGGACTTAACGTAAAAACTGTTTTTCAGCTTTTTTTACTCTGTTTTGTAACTGAATCATCCTTTTCTGTCTCAGGAACGGGTATAAATTCATGTACTGCTCAGCCAGAGCGATTGGCATGGCTGGGATGACGCGAAGCTACCTGCACTGGGTTAATGAGCGGGGAACCATGCTGCCTATGGGGCCAGTGCTGCTGAGCCCCAGCAGCCTGTTTTCTGCCTTTCACAGGTCAGTATCACACATGGCTCAAGTAACCAGCGGTACATGTGAAGTAATATATATAACAAACATAATAATAATAATATTAATGTACTTGTGAAACATATATAAATGTAATCACATAAAGCTCTCTGATTTGCGTTCTTGGTGAAACGTCCTTTACCAATAAACTCTGCTTTGCTTTACCCAGAAAAATTATTCAGACGGATGTTTTCAAGGTTTTGTTACTGTGTAACTAGGAGGATAGTAAAGTGTATGCAGGCTTAATGAAACTCATTAGTTATACCTGTTTTAACATTGTTATCTTTGAAAGGTACTTTTAATCTGAAAAACAAGGCTTATTAGTATATTAGTATTCATAAACAAGGCTAAACCTGGATTTAAAGTATAGAGTAAGACTGGATGGTATCACAAAAGTTCTTCAAATCTAATCCGACATCCTAGCAATCCAGTGCGGTTTTATTCTCGTTAACACTGATACTTCAATGATGATTGCAGTTTTATTTATTAATCATTAATCATTAATTGAGGTATTAATCATACCTCAAACTGCTGGCTAAGGATAATCGTAAATACAGTAAAATTGTTATTCACGCCGGCGGTAATGACACCCGGTTACGCCAATCGGAGGTCACTAAAATTAGTGTTGCTTCGGTGTGTGAGTTTGCAAAAACAATGTCGGACTGTGTAGTTTTCTCTGGTCCCCTGCCTGATCGGACCGGTGACGACATGTT